>PVIU01000222.1:29728-387249 GCA_004026605.1 Ondatra zibethicus
TGTGGAACTCTAGTTCATCAAATCCTTTCTTTTTGTCTAACCAAAAACTAATATCATGCACGTAGCGTGGAGGATACAGGGAATAGGTTTTAAAGCGCTCTGTTTTCCCAGGGGCAAATCTTTTCAGGAAACGGTTATCAAAAGTCCACAATTGTCTCCAATCAGAAATATCATAGACAAGCATGGCTAACAAGTCCAAGTTTAGAGAAACAAACACAAAACACTGTTGTTTATGTGAAACAATTACAGATGTGACAACAGTCCCAATAATCAGATTCTCAGTACAATCTGGGCCAAAATTAAGAGATTTCACGTGAATTATATAATCCTTTCCATTTGGTTGAAGGACAAATTCCACTGAAGGGCTCAAATTGGAGCCCTCCAGCAATGTCTGAGTCAGAAGGTTATCTAGGATATCCTTCAGGTGATCCAGCAGTGACGCCAGGCAGCTATCCTTCAAATTTTTATTTACCCCAAGGATAAATAAAGTCTCATGAAATGCTGGCATTGTGAAAGGTGAGATATGGCACTTCTGATAGACAGGCCCACTGAGAATAAGCAGAGGCCCTGGGAGGAAGTCTGGTGAACGGATGACAGCTTCAGCGTGAACTAGAAGAGAAGATCTAAGACAGAGCTTGGCCCGTTCACGGAGTCCCTCCTGAGCTGCTATGCAGTCATCTCTCCCAGGACTCTTGGAAAGGGCACATTCTGAAAACAATAGGAGGACATCTTCCATTTCTTGTGTTATTTCAGCAGTCAGGGACTCAGAATAAGAGTTATCTTCATGGAGACTAATCCAAAAGGCAGACGTGTTGCAGGTCCCAGGAGGGAGGACACTGGTGCCTCCCTGTGACAACAAAGGGAAGGAACACATCAGTCTTCTTAAAGGAAAGTGTTTGCCCAATTCAGCAATGAGCTTCTCGTTGATGGTTCTGATAGGATGACAGGAAGATGCTTCGAGGAATCGCCTGTTTAAACACATAAGATAATTTTTCACTTACAATAATAGTTATAATTGCTGGAATTAAAATCATTTGTTCTTATGTAGAATGCAATCATCGTTAAACCAATCCTGAAAATAAATCATTTGTCATATAGAGAAATAGCACGTACTTTTTTTTGAGATAGCATGTACATTTTCTGGTTTGGTTTCGGGCTTTTTATCTATTTATTTATATTTTATTTATTTATTTATTGCAGTGATGGGAGTCAATTCTGGCCTGGTGCATGCTGGGCAAGATATTCCACCACTGAAGTATACTCCCAGGCCTGGAAAGTTAGCATATGGTCTAGACGTCTGCCACCAGCCCTACGCTATGCCAGCCTGGCAAGCACCACGGCACCATCATTAACAATTCATGTGTCACCCACTCAAAAGGTGGTGGCCATTAAGACGATCATGGTACAAGGAGGGACAGAAATGATTTCCAGCAAAATAAAAGATTACCTGTTTAACTTTCCAGCAAGTGCCTCTGGCTCTGTAAAGGAAAACCACTGGTCTTCCAGTCTGACCCTGAATGTTCTGGGCTGAGAGCCTTCGACAGGTGAGCTCTGGGTGAAGATGTGGCTCAAGGCGCCTTCGACGTGAAACGGCTTCGCCTGACTCCTGCCAAATAAACGAACAAACAGCTTCTTTAAATTAAGTATTATATATTTACATTTTAGTTGAGATTAAACATATGCATATAAGTGTGTGTGCGTGTGTGTGTGTGTGTGTGTGTGTGAGAGAGAGAGAGAGAGAGAGAAAGAGAAAGAGAAAGAGAGAGACGGCTGCCATTAGTAAAAAAAGTATTTTTGAAACTAAATCAGGAAATTAGAAGGAAAAAGTATGCTTTTGATTTTTTTTTTTATGACTTCATGCAGGAGCTGGAAGGTTTAGGCCTACGGTATTCCTTACCTATACCCAGTGCACTTGTATCCTGGCACGGCCTCACAGCTGAAGGGATACACATCACTTAAAATGAATCCTCCCAGGGCTGCCATGGCAACCACTTGCCAACTGTTGTGCCACTCTCTCTGAGGCTTATCAGCAGGAGTTCCACCTTGTCCTCTACACAGGGCCACGTGGACTTCCCCTTCCTTCGCAAGAACATCAGCACAGCTTATAGAGGACAAACACCAGAAATTTATCAGAAACAGAAACTACCAAAGGAATCAGCAATATGCACATGGTTTAGCTCGGAAATAATCAAAATTCACCTTACTTGCAGAGGTCTATTAAACCTAAGCATATTTTTAAAAAATGTCCACTTGTGTCACCACAGCAACACTGGTCACCAGCTTTGCATTTGTATGTCACGGAAAGGCCAACGTCCACAAAGCTCGCACACATAATTCATCCTGCATTGTTTCTCCCCATTAGGAAAACTTATAGTTAAGGGCTGGGCTGAGCATTACATCACCGTGCATAAAGCACTGGCTTTGATAATCTCCATACACACACATCTATACTTCAACTGCCGAATTTGAAACACTGCCTTTGCTAAAGGTTTCTCAAACCTATAGCCCAGTAGAGCCCTCCAACACCATCAGTTTAGTGTACTGGTGTAAAGCACCATTTTAAAGTCATAATCATTTTAAGAAACAGCTACTATTAGTAGCCCCAGTTTATAGGTGCAGAAAAAGAAGCAGGTAAGGCCTGAACTTGCCTATAGTTTTAGTTAGTAAGGGGTGAGCCAGCACTTGAACCCAGGTCATGTGGCTCTTAAATCCATGCTCTTAGTCATCAAGCTATACTGGCTTTGCATTTAAAGACATTTTGGGGGTGAGCTGGAGAGATGATTTGGCAGCTAAGAGCACTGGTTGTTCAGAGCTCAATTCCCAGCACCCATATGATAGCAACACCTATCAGTAACTCCAGTCCTGGGGATCCAATGCCCTCTTCTGGCCTCCCTGAGCACCAGGCACACTCATGATGCACAGACATGTGTGCCAAGAAAGCACCTTTATACATAAATTTATTTTTTTATTTTGGTTTTTCGAGACAGGGTTTCTCTGTAGCTTTGGGGCCTGTCCTGGAACTAGTTCTTGTAGACCAGGCTGGTGTCAAACTCATAGAGATCCTTGTCTCTGCCTCCCGAGTACTGGGATAAAAGGTGTGCGCCACCACCACTACCCCGCTAAAATATTTTTTAAACAATCAATTTGGGGCCATCAAGATGGACCCGTGGGTAATGATACTTGCTACCAAGCATGACAGCCTAAATTCCATCCCCCGGATTCACAATGGAAGGAGAACCGACTCCTTTAAGATGTCGTCTGACCTCCACACCCATACATTACACACATACAGACAAACACTAATTAAATTTTTAAAAATAATCTCGCGGGCTGGAGAGATGGCTCAGCAGTTAAGAGCACTGACTGCTCTTCCAGAGGACCCGGGTTCAATTCCCAGCACCTACATGGCAGCTCACAACTGTCTGAAAAATCCAGTTCCGGGGTATCTGACACCTTCACACCAATGCACATAAAATAAAGTTAAATAAATCATAAAAAAAATCTTGCCTTTTTCCTCCTAAGGCCTATTTGTGTTTTTACATCTTTCCTCACCTCTGGAAAAACTTGGCAAGCAATTCTCTGTTCTTAGCTACTCCCGCTTTTCGTCCACAGTGCGGAAAGTTGAAATAAATTCGATCAAAGTCTCTGTCGTGTGCCCGCAAGGTATGTGCCAGCTGGGTGCAATCCACACCAAAACGAACTTCGATACCTGGCAAAGAAAGTTGAAATGCCGACCAAAAGACGTCTTAAGACAAACACAGAACCGCAATCCAGCCCAGGCCTGGGCACGCAGCACTTCCACGTGAGCGCCTCCAGGAGGCGCACTCGCACTCCCTAAGCGAGCCACACCCCCACGCTCTGGGCCGGGCCTGGCGGAGGGGTGGGACCAGCTACCTCGTTCGCGCAGGCGCTGTAGGTTCTCCTGGGTCACCGGATCCCCGTCCAGATCGGCAGGGTGCTGGAGGCAGGTAGCCGTAACACTGACGCCGGGATCCAGGGTGTCGATCAGAGACGCGGTGAAGGAGAAATTCCCTTCCCCGACCAAAAGGAGGCGCCGGGGAACCATGGTCTCCTCGGGCTCCCTGCCGGCGCTCTCTGGAGCGCATATTTTGCGTCACTTCCTTCGCATCGGCCTCTGCTCCCCCCTCCCTTCTCCGCCCGGCACTAGTTGATGACGCATCAACAGCGTGTGGTTGCCTAGATAAACACTCAGTGCTAATGCCAGACAGCCCAAGCCTGAGAGAGCACCTTCGTGCACCTCGGAAGGCTCATATGCTGAGCGTCTTCGTCACACCTGGTTGAGGTCACAAAACAGCCAGTAATGAGGGGCGAGGTGAATCCTGCGTGTTCCAGCGGCACAGGATTTTGTACCTGCACCATCTCCTGAATGGCTAGCTCCTGGTCTCTCAGCTGCTGCTCAACATTTCTCCAGGTGCTTGTATATCCCATTTCCAAGAAAAACAACCACATTGAGTGCCTGTTTTGTTCCAGGGCACTGTGAGAGCAAGTTAAGTATTTGGGTGTACTAGAAGTGGCCTCTCTACTGTCCACTGTCTGATAACAAATGCACACCGCAAAAGAGACAACTCTAATACAATGGGGTGTGGACCCACGATGAGTGAAGGAATTCAAATCCCACTGAAGCACACGCAAGGGGGAACACTACCAAGTTGGTGAAAGGAGGAATAGATTCCCTGTGCCTGTAAGCCTGTGTTGAAAGCTAATGGGAGGTGGGGGCGGGTGTTACTTCTTCTAGGTGAAAAGGATTAGAGTCAGAAGAAACAATGTTTACAAAAGCATAATGAAAAAAACAGCGGTTACATTTGATTGGCTGAACACAGAAGGAGCGTGTGTAGCAGGTGATACTTACGAGTTCAAAGATGGCCAGGTTATATGGAGTGTTGTAACCATAACAGCCTAAACCTTATCCTGAGAATATAGAAAGCCACTAGAAATCCAGATGTCAGCCAGCAGGAGGCTTATAAAGAAGCTTGAAGAGGTCTCAGAATGTGAAATGAAAACTTTTATAACACCCAGGCTGATGAAGTTAATTTATGGATTTGGCTAGGGTTTGTTGTTCTTGGCAATCTGCCTGATAAAGCAGCCTCCGGAAAAAGCGACTTTCCACCCCATATCACATTTAAAACGAAGGCCTGTCACCCTAACGTTGATGGGACGGGGCGCGTCTGTGTGCCAGTGATTTGTCGAGAACTGCAAAACATCCTTGAAGTAATCCATTCCCTCATAGCACTGGTGAAGGATCCCCAACCCAAGCACCCACCCCAGTTGGTGCATTCAGATAGCCCCAAGAGCGCCCTCTGTGGGAAACTGACAGGTACTATCACCCGCTGCTTGATTGTGGCAGATGCCACAGCTTCCTTCATCAAAAATGGCCTAGGTAACGTTGGTAGCGTTGGAGTGAAAAATTCAGATGTTCTAACAACAGAAGCCACTAAGAGATTTAAAATAGGAAGATACTGTCCATTTTGTTTTGTTTTGTTTTCAAAAACTGCTTTTCTGTGAGGAAGAATTAGACAAGAACAAGGTTGATGACAAGGAAGTCAGAAAAGAAGCTGCTTGCTGCCAAGGGGACAGAAGGAGACGCCTGCCTGGAAAGGGGCAGTGAAGAAGGAAAGCAGTGGGCTGATTCAGAAACGGCAAGACGTCGTGACTGACTGACCAAATGCCCAAAGGAAAGTCAGAAACCAGCCTTGGTTTTCTGCCTCAGACAACTGAGATGTCTGTTATTCTAGCTCTAGGGCCAGCCTCGCCTCTAAACACTGGGCCCAATGGGCTTCCTGGGACCACCTACCCAAGCCATCATGCTGTTTGGTGACATCAGCACATGCATGCAGCTATCTTCACAAAGGTAGATGATGTTAGGACAGTCACCTCCAATCCCACCCTTCATTGCTACACTCTTGGTTTTGCCTGCCTGTAAAAAGGCAGTTGGGTTATATCTCTCAAGCCATGGCCATGTGTCCATGGTGATCTGTATTCCTTTGTTTGGAGAGCTGAAAGATCAGGTTTGGAGACATCTCTAAGGAACATGGAACAGCCGTATAAGGATTACTGTTTCTCTCTGAGATACTCAAGCAAGTCATTGTATTCACCATCAAGTTACTCATCAATAATACAGGTATTGTCTTGCTCCTTAGCCCAGGGACCAGGCTTATTTTGTAACAAAAAAGCTGGGCTTTTGATTACTTGCCAAAAACTTAGACATTTTCCATCTGGTATGTGCAAAGAACTATTGTTTGGGATGGTGGCTATTGGTTGGGAGGATATATACAACAATGAAGAAAACTCAGATCATGTTCTTCACAGGCATGGGGTTGAGTAGATAAAATGTCACATGTTCTTGGACCTATCACAGAAGGTATAAAGTGAACAGTAGGAAGAGAACTTCTGTGTGGTCAAAGGAGAGTTATCTTACTTGAGCTGATCTGGAAGAGGAAGTTGTTGTTAATCATTTATTGTGTATCTGGCTATTCAGCGTTTCACCTCTCATTCTCTCTGTAGCAATACCTTTAGACCCTCAACTCTTACATCTTGAAATCACTCAAACATTTAGCTCAGGGCTGAAGAGATGACTCAGAGACCTGCTCATCCAGAAGACCTGGGTTCAATTCCCAACACCCATATGGCAGATCACAGCTGTCTGTAACTCCAGTTCTAGGGATCTGACACCCCCACACAGATATACAGGCGGGCAAAACACCAATGCATGTGAAATAAAATAAATAAATTTTAAAGCCTGTTTAGCTCTTTGCTCGTGTGGTGTTGGGGTTGCTAAAAAGGCTTTTTGTGGGACAGTGGCATTTGTAGTCAGTCATCTACTACTGATGATTGACATGATAGGTCAATGAGTACATGCACCAGAAGAGAAAGAATCTAACCCATATAAATTGCATTTGGACAAAAGCCTAGAGTGTTAATAAGGTGTGCTTGTGTTGACACTTTGCCTTGTAAAGCAGAGATAGAAATTAATGCGTTCTCTGCTCTCTGGTTGTTTAGTAAGCTTTTATGTTCTTCGTTTTTCCAGAGACAGAACCTTGTCTGCTTCCTCAGAAACCCACACTATGGCAGCCTTATTTATGCTGATGGTCATGGCGAAGTGTGGACAGACTGGAACAGCATGTCCAAGTTTTTTCAGTACGGGTGGAGATGCGGCACTAATGAGAACTCATATTCAAATCGTACTCTGATAGGCAACTGGAACCAGGAAAGATACGACCTAAAGAATATTGTAAAACCCAACCCCTTGCCCTCCCAGGTAACATAACTTTCTGTTCTTTGGTGACTTTCTGCTAGAAGAAATGCCAGCCGCCATGGGAGAGATTTATGTCCAGTATTCTGAGAACTCATCCTTCAGCTGGACCACCAAACCCACTTCAGTATCAAGTTGAATATTACAATTGTCAATTGATGAGTAGGTCTCTTTTTCTCTTGCTTCATTTGGATTTTACCTGTTAATCTACAGAAAGACTGTCTCTGACTTAGGATATCTTCTCCTCTGGGCTTGTTGTTTACCTAAGCCTTGCCCTCTAGTCTCCTATGCAATGGATAAGAAAGTATGACAAACTAATCACAGATGAACCTCTAGTGACAGTTAAAGTCATGCTGCACTCACTGTCCCTTCTTGATGTTAGCTAGACAACTAGGTTCTTCCTCCTCTTCCTCCTCCTCCTCTTCCTCCTCCTCCTCTTCTTCTTCTTCTTCTTTTGAAGATTTACTTAGTTTTTATGTTCATTGGTGTTTTGCCTGCCTGTATGTCTGTATGAGGGTGCTAGATCCTCTGGAACTGGAGTTACAGACAGTTGTGAACTGCCATGTAGATGCTGAGAATGGAGCCCAGGTCCTCTGGGAAAATAGCCATTGCTCTTAAGCACAGAGTCAGCTCTCCAGCCCCAACTACAAGATTCTTTTTTTTTTTTTTTGAGACAGGGTTTCTCTGTGTGTAGCCCTGGCTGTCCTGGAACTCACTCTGTAGACCAGGCTGGCCTTGAACTCATAGAGATCTGCCTGCCTCTGTCTCCCGAGTGCTGGGATTAAATGAGTGCACCACCACCACCCAAGTGTATTCCTAATCTATTGCTTTTTCTTTCTAGTTTGGACACTACTTTGAATCAACGTATGATGCGAGCTACAACAGCAAAAAGCCACAATCAGCGCATAGTAGGTGGACTCATCTTACTAATTCTTAACTCTTAGCACCCAGCTTAGTTCCTGGCAGATAGAAGGAACTCAAAAGTAAACTTAATGTGTAAATAAGTGAACAATTTCTCTCTTGTCTCCACTTTGACAGGACTAAGAAATACTTCGGAGCTCTGTTACTAAAATTCCTTGTTGACTGTGTACCCGTCTTTCTTTCCTTTCCTTAGGATTTAAGCGAGAGCCTCATTGGTTCCCCGGACACCAGCCGGAGCTGGATCCTCCTCACTACAAATGCACTGAGAAGTCAACTTTTATGAATAGCTATTCAAAGCCTCTACCCACTCATTACTCTTGGTGTGTATGTGATCCAAATGTGGAGCAATCTAAGGATCCAAGAATCTAAGAGAGAAAAGCAGCAGCATTTTTGCCTGAAGTAGACTGTAGGAAGGAGCACGTTTTAAGCAGACTCAAACCTCACTCTTAGCACAGATTCTGTCTAAATAAAGCACGGGACACCAAAGAACAAACAAAATCTCTATTTGTTTACTCTAAGTGTCCTAGTGCGTTTTTATCAACACAAACCTAGACAGACATGTCTGGGGAGAGGGAATTTTAATTAAGACATTACCTCCATACAATTAACCTGGAGCCAAGCCTGTAGTGAGTACATTTTCTTGATTATTGATGGATATGGGAGGGCCTATCCCACGGGTCGGTGCCACTTGGATTCTAGAAGAAAGCAGGCTGAACAGGCCGCGGAGAGCAAGCCAGCCAGCAGCGCCCTTCCATGGCCTCTGCATCAGCTTCCCAGCTCCAGTTTCCTAGCTTGAGCTCCTCCCTGACTTTCCTGGACGATGGACTGAAACAAGTTCTTTCCTCCCCAAGTTGCTTTTGTTCATGGTGTTTTAGCACAGCAATAGAAACCCCCACCTAAGAATATATACACAAATATATATGTGATAACAATTAATGGGGAAGGTCGTTAATTTGAAAAAGAACAAGACCAGGGCGGTGGTGGCGCACGCCTTTAATCCCAGCACTGGGAGGCAGAGGCAGGCGGATCTCTGTGAGTTTGAGACCAGCCTGGTCTACAAGAGCTAGTTCCAGGACAGGCTCCAAAGCTACAGAGAAACCCTGTCTCAAAAAACCAACAACAACAACAAAAACAAAAAACAAACAAACAAAAAAACCCAAGAAGGGGTATCTGAGAAGATTTGGAGGAAGGGAAGGGTGAAATGATGTAATTATAATTTCGAAAAATAAATAATTTGTTTAAACAATCAAAGGGTTTCAGGCCTGCTAGGCAAGCACTCCACTGACTGACTGACTTCTCCAGCTCTGGGCTTCACTCTTAGAAACAGGTGTAGTAGCATGTCTGACTCTCCAGCCTGTGAGAGGCTGTGACAGACACCATGCTCAAGGCCAGCCTCAGCTCTCTATACACAGGAGTGGGGCTGTGGCTCCTTTGTAAGGCACTTGTCTAGCACGCTTAGGACCCCGTGTTTGAACCCCAGTACCAGAGTGCAGCAGGGAGAGGAAAAACAAAGCCCACCTAAGAACACTCAGGAGGCTGAGGCAAGAGCACTCCTGACAGTTTGAGGCTTGCCAGTGGGGGTTACATAGTGGATACAGACAAGCCTAGACTGCAAAAAACCCTCTCGCTTTGGGTTTTTTGAAGATTTATTTTATGCCTATGGTGCTCTATCTGCATATACACCTTCTTACCAGAAGAGGGCACCAGATCTCATTACAGATGATTCTGAGCTACCTTGTGCTTGCTGGGAATTGAACTGGGGACCTCTGGAAGAACAGCCAGTGCTCTTAACCGCTGAGCCATCTCTCCAGCTCCTGTGTGATCCTAGCTTAAAAAAAAAAAGCATGTCTTTCAAATGTGTAAACATTCCTCTCTGCTTTCCATCAGGGGCAAGTTTGAAAAACCTGACATAGCTTCTATGTTGCCAGGAACATTCCTGAAGTCAGTCATAGCCTGTCCTTACTGAGTAACCCCTGCTGAGGCTGTGGGAAACAACTCCCTTACTACAGACAATATGGAGTGTATTGATTTTATTTTGGAACATATCTCAGGAGTACAGTTTCATCTCAATAATTTCTGCGTCTATCCAAAAAATAATAAGGGAGAGACAACCAGTTGTTAACTCCTCCTCCAAGAGCACCAAGGTAATCTATTAATCAAACAAAGCTAAGCGTGCTGAACCTAGTAGATCAAAGAATAGCAGCCTAACCCCCGGGTCTTAGTGGCTCAGAAAGATGCTGGAGTGAGCTACTGATCTGAGGGAGGTCTGCGAAGCAGTGAGTGGGTAGGTTGGAAGAGAACCGTGAGTAGCTCAGGTTGGTAAATGTAGGGAGGCTTTTCTTTATTGTAATATTTTGGTTTCTGGTTCAATCCCCTTACTTCAGTGATGTGTTTATATAGATACTCTTTCTTCAGGACTTCTTTGGGTAAATTATAGGTATCATGGGATTTCTCTGTTTCATCTGTATTTTCAGTAGCTGGCAAGGTGTCAGAAACAAGGTGCTCTGTCTCCTTGATACTCAGGTGACAGCACATATATCATTAGACTGTCTCCAAGCAGCCCCAGCCAATCCCTACAGTACATAACAAGGTCTAATCGAACAATTGTGATTGCAGGCCACTAGTGGGGTGATCTAAAAGGAAGGAATTGAGAACCCTCGGTGCTCTTAGAGGAGGAGTTAACAACTGGCTGTCTCTCCCTTATTATTTTTTGGATAGATGCAGAAATTATTGAGATGAAACTGTACTCCTGAGATATGTTCCAAAATGCAGTCAATACATTTAATATTCTCTGTACTAGAGGAGTTGTTTTTCTTTCCACAGCCTCAGCAGGGGTTACTCAGTAAGGACAGGCTATGTCTGACTGACTTCGGGGATGTTCCTAGCAACACAGGAATGGAGAACTTTATAGATAGATTTTTATCTTGCAGACTCCGTTGAACTCTGTTTTTCTGGCATTCGTGTCTTTGTTTTGTCAGATTATATCTTTGTAAATGACAGTTCTGTCTCTAACTTTGCAACTTTTACGTCTGTTCTTATGTGACATTGGTCAGAGTCTGGAGAGCAGAGTCCAGTATCAGGTGTGATCATGGCCCTCTCATCTTGCTCAGCATATCAACTGGAATGTATTTAAATTCTCTTGGGCAAGCGTAACACTTATTCTAGATTTTCACTGTACCTGACATTTATGAGTATAAGGAAATTCCTTTTCTTTCTTGTCGATAATCTTTCTCTTGACCTGTGGTGCCCTGAAACTGTATCCATGACATTCTGTCAAACCCAGTGGCAACTGGGTGATTGTTACTTGACTTTCTTACTCTGCCTTTGGCCTCTTGCTGCAGCTCACTGGGGGTCTCCTCCTCCATGTTGTTTGAAGCTGTCTTCTCCTCAAGCTAGAGCAGTACTGCCAATGGCAGACCGAGCCCTTCAGCTCTCATCTCTTCCAGATAGCCCAGGTTCAATTCCCAGCACCCACTTTGCAGCTCACAGTTGTCTGTAACACTAGCCCCAGAGGATCCAGTACCCTTTTCTGGCCTCCATGGGCACTGCGTACTCGTGGTGCTTAGAAGACATATATTCAGGTAAACAGACACATAAAGTAAAATATATTTAAAATCTCAACCATGTGTGGTAGCACATGCTTTTAATCCCAACACTCGGGAGGCAGAGGCAGGCATATTTTTGTGAGTTCGAGTCTAGCCTGGTCTACAAGAGCTAGTTCCAGGACAGGCTCCAAAGCTACAGAGAAACCCTGTCTCGAAAAACCAAAAATAATAATAATAATAATCCCAGCACTCAAGAGGCAGAAGCAGAGGCAGGTTTCTTTCTGAGTTGAGCGCAGCCAAGTCTAAGAGCAAGTGCTAGGATGGCCAGGACTACACAGAGAAACCCTATCTCAAAAACCACAGCAACAAGAGCAACAGCAACAACAAATTATCTATCTTTTTATCTATCTATATAAAATTTAAAATAAATATAATCTAGTCAGGGCCATATATTAAAGATTACATTTTTAGGAAGTCTCCAAAATAAACAAATCAGTAAAAATAGGCAACTGGTTGCCTAGAGCTGAGGGATATAAGATCTTACTTAGTAAAACCTAAAATTGACTTTAAGGATAGATGTTCAGGTCTATGGATATATTACTGAGAGTACACTCTACAATTTAAATGAGCAACTTGTATGTAAATAGAATCAGCAATTCTGCCTTAAAATTTTAGTCAAGCGCTTATTCAGTAAAGTGTTTGCTTCACCAAGTTAAGTTCCCAGCACCTACCTTAAAAAAAAATAATAAAAAGCATTGTACATCTCCACACTGGAGAGGAGGAGAAAGGAAGCATATCAACCGGAATGTATTTAAATTCTCTTTGGCAAGCGTAACACTTATTCTAGATTTTCCTGGCGCTTGCTGGCCAGCCAGTCCAGATATTGTCTGAGTTAAAGGTTCAGTGAAAGGCCTTGGTCCAAGAAAGACAAGGTTCAGGCTGGGGAGACAGTTCAGTGATAAAGCATTTGATATGCACAACCTGAGTTCGGATGCTCAGAACCCATGTAAAGGCAAGCTCAGGACACATGTATTATCCTGGAGGTCCCATAGTAAAGGTGGAGGCAGAGACAGGAGAATGCCAGGACGCTAGAAGGCAGCCAGCCTGGAGTGCACAGTGGAAAAAGGAAGGAACTCATCTCAAACAAGGCAGAAAGCAAGGGCCTGAGGTTTACCTCTGACTGACACACACGCACCGGCACCGTGGCATACACATGCTCTCATTTATGTACACAAATGTTCACATGAACACACAGACACATACACAAGCAAAATTTACGTGGAGAACAACTGAGACAACACCATCAATCTCTGCCCTACACACACACACAAACACACATGCATGCACATGCACGTGCGCACACACATGCACGCACACACATATATAAAGAATTTTACAGTAACCATCTCCAAAATTTCTTCTACATTTGAAGTAAGCATTCATCCCAGAGACTCCTCCCTCCCTTTCCACCCTCAAACACGCACAGACACACAGACACCTCTCCTAGCTTCACCTTTCCTGCATCTTAACTCTTCTTAGTGTTCTCTTTTTATTTTTGCAAAATTTTTATTTTGTCAAAAGGATGGGAACTGGACATCATACCATCACACATACTAAACAAGAACGCGACCACCGAGCTAGCCCCTCGGCACTCTTTCATAGTTTAAAAACAGTTCCTGAAAGCATTGGAAGTAGACCTCCTTACTGTCTCTTCTACTATAATTGAGTCAGAGCCCTTTCAAGCCAATCACTGAAGACAAAAGGAATTTCTCTACTTTGTTTGAACCACCTGTGACTGAGCTTGGTTTCTGTTGCAGGGCGCACATGACTTGGAAGGGTGTAATGAATACTGGAACAAATCTTGCCGTTGGCTAGACCAAAAAGGAATAATAGCATTTCCGCATGCAGCCAATATTGATTGCTGTAAGACACAGACATTGAATATGACTTTGAAGAAGAGGGTTTTCTGAGTAGATCATGCTATATCAGATTATTAGATTATTAGGGAGGTGTAGGGTTTTTTGTTGTTGTTCATCTGTCTTTTTTTTTTTTTTTTTTTTAGTAAAGTATCACTTTTAACCCCTAGAGACTTGAAACTTGACTGGGCATGGTGTCTCATGCCTTTTAATCCCTGCACTCTGGAGACATAGGTAGGCAGATCTCTGAGTTCAAGGCTAGCCTGGTCTACAAAGTGAGTTACAGGAGATCCAGGGCTACTCAGAGAAACCCTGTCTTGAAAAAGCCAAAAAAAGGTCGGGGGGCCTGGAGAGATGACTCAGCAGTTAAGAACACTGGCTGCTCTTCCCCAGGACCCAGGTTCAACTCCCAGCGCCCACATGGTAGCTAAGAATGGTCCAGTTCCAGGGAATCTGACACCTTCACACCAATGCACATAAAATGAATTTAAATAAATTATCTTTTAAAAAGAAAAGAAAAAGCCAAAGTGGAGGGAGGCAGGGTTGTGAATACTTTGCCCTACACCTAAGAGGTTTATTTAATAATTACCACCCATGTCCTATGTACTGACAACTCTTGTTAAGTCACGCTAAGGTCACCATGTCTCCCTGGTGAGGTAATTAATTTGAGCGATGCACTAGAGCCTTTTATGTGTGGTCAGCCAGAGGTTTTCTCTCTAGAGGAACTGATGTTCCTTGGACTTTGCCAGGGCATCACCTGTTCTTCTTTTTTGGGTTTTTGTTGTTGCTGTTGTTGTGGCTGTTGTTGTTGTTTTGTTTGTCCTCTCTAATCTACCCCTTACAACTCTGTCCTAACAGTACAGAGTGTGATAGACAAGATCAGAAGACCAGGGAAAGTGGATCACTCTCCTGGGTTTGTACTACTAGCAAGTGCTGCCAGTCCTTCTGACCCGAAAGTCCTTGGAGTCCCCTGAATCACAGGACGAGAATTAAATCTGTGACGTTTGTAGATGTATTTAAAGCACACTGAATATGTAAACATGAGACAAATTTGTTGCTGAATGGTATTTTATTAGCTTAATAATCTGGGCCGGCCCTTGGCATTAATAAGCTTCAGCACTCGTCACAGATTTTCATTCGTTGATAGGAAACTTCCTTGTTTTAAAAAACGCAGTGAGAGAAAGGGAGTCTACTTCTTAGGGGCTGCAGTGACAGCAGGCTTCTCTTCGCGGGTGATGGGAATGGTACGCTCAGGGCCAGAGGCCTGTTTCCTTGGTCCATTCACAGTGAGGACCCCATCAGATGACAGGGATGAAGTAATGGTGAGAGGATCCACGTCAGCCGGGATCCGGTACTTCCTGTGGAACTCCCTAGAGATGAAGCCGTGCTCGTCCTAATCCAAGAGAGTGAAGAAAGAAGCAGAGAAATAAGAACAGGAAACACCATCACTTGGCCCAAACTCAGATATTCCCTTCCCTTAGGTGAGACCAAATGGCCCTTACATCATAAGGACAAAAGAAATATCTGGAGTTGGGGATATAGTCTGGTGGTGAAAGGCCCTGAACTTCATCTCTAACACTGCAGCAAATATACAGATAGCAAAGTCAAGGGCTGTTCATCCAGGTTTAAGCCTAGAATAAAATTGCCCAGCTATTACACCTAGGGGCACTAGCCACAAAGGGATGAATCTGTGTTGGTTGTCCTTTAGAACTTAGGATCTATGTTGTTAAGGAAGCCCATAAGTTGTCCCAGTTCCTCAGAAATGTCTCAGGATGTTCCTAACCCATAGGATCACTGATATTATATAAGGTGAGTCTATCATGGTGGTCCAGTCTTAAATTATATGAACAAAACTGAAACAGTCTGAGGACATTAAGATACACTAATTATGCACAGGTTCTGAGTTATTAATTTTGATTTGTTTTTTCAGATAAGTAGAATTTCTCTGTGTAGCTGTTCTGGAAGTAGCTCTGTAGACTAGGCTGGTTTTGAACTCAGAGATCTGCCTAACTCTGCTTCCTGAGTCCTGGGATTAAAGGTGTGCACCACCACGCCTGACTGAGTTATCCATTTTTTAAGAAGCAATCGTAACACCTTTTCAGGAAGTCAAGAAAAAGAATTGCCAAAAGTGCAAGAGAAATTGTTGAGCTAACACTTACACCTTCTTAATTGCAAGGATCCACCCAAACAAATCTCAGTTCACTGACTTCCTTACAGCCAGAAGCCTGAAGCTCCGAAATGTGGACAAACCATGGAGTTTAGCATTAAAATGAGCAGAAGAAGAGCCACGGAATCCTGAACATCTAAGTCACAAGACTGAAATGCCTTCAACCCTGTAGTTAATATCATTATGGATAATAACCATTATGTACAACACACTGCACCTAAATCAGTGGTTGCCAGTTGATTACAGACTGAAATTACCCAAGGATATTTTTTAAAAATGTTGATGCCTGAGTTATATTCCTAAAACTTCATATTTAATTGGCCCAGGGTGTGCCTGAGGGTTGGGAATTTTGAAAAGTCTTCTGATATTTCCATGTCATCGGACAAGACAATCAAAACAAACAGTAAGGGACACTTCTCTCAACAAAACCATAACAATAACAGCTCTACCCCTAAATTAGCTTCCTAGCCATTGATTTGCAGCTCCTGCTCTAGTCCCTTATGCTTGGGGCCTGGAATTCTGCCAGCCCCGGGGACTGGGGGCAGTGCCCGGCATCCAGTGCGCGCCCGGAGACTGGGGGCAGTGCCCGGCATCCAGTGCGCGCCCGGGGACTGGGGGCAGTGCCCGGCATCCAGTGTGCGCTCAGTGCATCCACAAAAGCAGCAGACCCGTCTGCACACCTGGCGCTCTTCGTGCTTGCCATGAACTTCAATCACGTCTCCCAGCACCTTGACTTTCAGTTCCTCGGGGGAGAAGTGCTTCACATCCAGGTTGACAGAGAACCTGTCCTTCTCCATCCGCATCTAGAATGACAATGGGGGGAAGGGAGGAGAAAAGATGGCAGAATGTTTAGTAAATTGGAGAAGACTCACTGTTCTATAGATTTACTTCCTGTCCAGGTAATTCATCTTCCTCTTTACTGCTAAAGAAAAAAAAAATCCCTTTTGAATGACTCTGATGCATGTGAGCCACCATAGTGTTCTACAAGGGACACCTCTTGGTCATCAGTCCCAAACTTTACTTAGAGGCACAGGGAAGAAGATAGGTCACTAGGGGGCATGGCTCCTGCTGCCTCTCTACCCAATGCTGGCTTTGTCATTTGTGTAAAAGACAAAGGCCCCTTTTTCTTGTTCAGCTCCCTGCCAAGTTTCCGACCCACTCAATCTGGAATGTTCTGCTGGTCCTGTCCTTCCAAAGCCCTTGCCCACTCAGCTCCTGTTTCCTCACACCAGAATATTTTTAAACCAGAGTGTTCTCTGTGAGAGCTCCTGTTAATCTTATCTGTTCAACCCTTTTCCCACCCTGTTAGGACAAGTCGGGGCTTCCTGGAGCGGATATGCATCCATTCCTCATAAGTCATCAAGTGAGGTGAGTACACTCTCTCAGCCCTGAGGAACCCAGAAAATCATAGGCAAAGGAAGAGAGAGGTAGAATATAGTGATTGATGTCTCCAGCTCCTTCCAGGGGGCATGAAAAGTTCAGAATAAGTGGGTTTCTCTCCGATCTCTATGATTGGAGATGATAAAATATGCCAGGACCTGGTTATTAGGGAAGGTAAGTAAAGGAGTTGAAGCAGCTCTTAATGCAAATCATTATGAATAAAGCCAGAAAGGGACACCCTGCTTCATCGTTAGGGGACAGAAGATGAGCTTCGCCATGCACAGAAAAGTGTAACAGGAAACAGAGGAACATCAAACAGAAACAGCTGCCCGAGGGAAGAAGAAAACAGTGACCTCATCTCGCTGTACCTTTGTGCGCGCGCACACACACCACACACGTGCCTGAGATGATTTAGGCAGCGACATAGAGGGAAACAAACAAAGAAGTAAGTGTCCAGGAGGTTCCAGGAAGGGTGCTCCTGCCCTGGCATGGGGGAGACTCACCTCTGAGAGTCCAGTGTCAATCCAGCTGGGTGCCCGAAGGAAGGAGGGTGGCCGAAGGTAGAAGGGGCTCAGAGAAGTGGCCGTTGAGAAGAGGTCAGACTCCAACAGGTGCTCTCCGAAGAACTGGTCAAAGAGGCGGCTAGGGGAATGGAAAGGGAAGAAGGGGCGCCGGATCCAGGGGTGGTGGATGGCGATGTCCATGGTGGCTAGATGAATATAGTCTCAGTTGACTGGTCAACTCCTTCAGCTGCAGCTACAGCCAGCCCCTTATATATGCAGTCTTGTGAAGCTTCTGGAATGGTGATGTCAGGGGTTTTATTATCCCTGCTCACCACCAGTTCATGGAGACTTGTGACAGGATTTGGCAGGGTGACACATACCCAGTACTCACTGAGCTAAGAAAAGAGAAACACAAACACGGCTGAGCTGGCCGGTGACTTGTCATGGTCTTGTTTCACTAGCTCTCTGTCCACACCCAGGGACACCCACCCCTGTCCTTGTTCTCTGGAGCTAGGACAGGGTCAGGAATCTCAAGCAGCTGGTGGTGTGCCCCTCCTCCTCTCCAGTCTTGCATGCCAGGGGAGTTGAGCCAGCAACTATCTTGAGCCTGGGCAGGGACTGGAATCTTCCTAGGCTGGGCCCCAGAGACATTAACTATTTGTGGTGCCTTAGAGGAGAGCAGTGACCAGCAACATGTCAGTCAGTCCCAGGTTATCTGACTGGAACCGTGAGTTGACCTGGGTTCAGAATACCCTGAAATTAAAAAGACAGAAAATGCATCTTGCATCTTTGATGCGATGTGATGTGCAATGTGCCTACTATTGAGAAGGACAAAAGGTGATACGGAAATGTACAGTTTGTGAAGGCCCAAACCCTCATGCAGTGCATCCAATTTCTTCTCCAAACTCACTCCAGGACCGTGACCACCAGCTGTCCTCCGAGGCCTCTGCGACAGCTGAAGGGTGTGCAGAGGACTTAGGGGGTCCAGGCTGTGCTGGTCACACCCTCATCGCACTCCGGGCCCAGGCTCCTGGCCCTCCCCCAGAGGCCATTGCACTATTTTCGGTGGTGTAGACCCCGCCCCCACTCTGACTGAGTCCTGGCTCTCCCTCCAGCTAAAGGGGTCTCGTCGATCTTGTTGGGGCTGCACTTGGGATCAGGGCTGCCAGTTGCAACCTCAGTCATGTCTGGCCGCACAGTGCCACATGCCCACCCAGCCACTGCCGAGTATGAATTTGCCAACCCCAGCCGCCTGGGTGAGCAGCGCTTCGGAGAAGGTATGGCCCAGATGCTTCCCACCCCCACCTCCTGAAATTCTGGGCTCACCGCCCAGTTTTACTGGCCTCCACCCTACCTGGGGCTTAAGTGAACTCCTGGGCCATCTCCCACCCCAGACTCCCCCCTCAAGCCAAGGCTCTCTCCTCTTGCTACAGACTTCAAGCCAGGCTTTAGACCCGCAGGGCTTTGGGTATCCGGGCCTTGCAAGCTGCATACTTTCTGGTTTCGCTTCTGTCCTCCCTATTTCTGCTTGTTTCCCCCATTGCCATCTCATTTCCTTTCCCAGACCCTCTCTCGCAGCTTCCCAACCTGCTCTTCCCAGGCCCGCATCTCCTGATCTCGCCTTTCAGCCCCGTGCACACTGCATCCTCCCTCATCCTGCTTCTTGCTTTCTCTCTCTGTACCCCCAGGTCTCCTTCCAGAAGAGATCCTGACCCCCACCCTCTACCATGGCTACTATGTTCGGCCTCGGGCCGCCAGAGCTGGGGAGGGCAGTAGGGCAGGGGCCTCAGAGCTCAGGCTCAGCGAGGGCAAGTTCCAGGCTTTTCTTGATGTGAGCCACTTTACCCCAGACGAGGTGACCGTGAGGACTGTGGACAACCTGCTGGAGGTGTCGGCTCGGCACCCCCAGCGTCTGGATCGACACGGCTTCGTGTCCCGAGAGTTCTGTCGCACCTATGTCCTGCCAGCAGATGTGGACCCCTGGCGGGTCCGAGCTGCCCTCTCCCATGATGGCATCCTTAACTTGGAGGCGCCTCGGGGTGGCCGGCATTTGGACACGGAAGTCAATGAGGTCTACATCTCTCTGCTCCCTGCGCCTCCTGACCCGGAGGAAGAGGAAGAAGTAGCGAGAGTTGAGTCCTGACTGCCCGCGGGAGAGCCAGCACCCAGTGAATCTCCTGTCTACGTCTCACGGGGATTCCAGAAGTCCACCACCCCAGAGGTAGCAGCGTCCTCAGGGGGAAGGGATAGGTGTATGGTCCACAGTGTATGGTTTGGTTCTTTGATGTATCATAGCCTTTGATTTAGTTCTGGGTGGAGCTGAATAAACCCAAACCTTGGGGCCTTATTTGTGCTGCTCCTGTTCTGTGGCCTGGAAGACAGAACCGCGAACGGATTGGAAGGAGGTCATAGGGAGCAATTTCCACTGTGAAATGTGCTCATCTTCTCAGCGTCCTAAACTCACACTCGGATGCTTAGGTCACTCCCGGAAGCTGACACTGGCTCCAGATCAAATTCCTAGCCACAATTTTCTCACAATGCAACAAAAGAGAGAATGATCCTGGGAGGGAGAGGGATAGGCCATCCAAACAGCCCAGAGGGCACTGTCTGAGCTGGTGATTAGAGACACAAAAACAAGGGTCTCCAGGCTGTCTGGCCTTTTTGGGTAGGGGTTAGGAAAATGTTTTTTGGCTGGGGAGAGTTTCCTAAAGCTCGGGAGTGAATGTTTTGCTTTCCTCTATCAATGGCTTTGTCCTGAAAGGTCTCTGGTTGAGGGAAGGGGTGTGCATATATGGGCATACAGACACATTAATCCACCACTATCCCTGAACCCACAGCCTTCCCATCTTGAGTACAGGGGAGGATCATCTCTGATTTTGTAATAACCCGTAGAGAGGAAGCACAGATCTCTGTCCTAATCTAAGACTCAGGGAAGGTTCCACGGTCATTCTGCGGCGGCAGTGGTCAGGAAGGCTGAAGGCGATTTTCGTCCTGGGAGTATGGTATATTCAAAAGTGTCAGCTGGTTGGGAAAGGCTGTGGCCATGCTCTTCACAGTCAAGAGAACGTGCATGTATATGGTTTGAGAGGTCTCCTAAAGAGTTCCTTTCACTCATTCTTTACATACATACGTACTCCAGGTCATGGTAGATATCCAAAATTCTTTCATTAATGTGGTTGCTTTTTAACTCTTGGGGGTTAAAAATCCATTTGAGACCCCAGAAAAGCTATCAATCCTCTTACCAGAAAAATACACACACTTGCAAATTTGTCAGCTCAGCTTTTTTTCCCTTGTTTTTTTTTTTGTTTTTTTGTTTGCTTGTTTTTTGTTTTGTTTGTTTGTTTGTTTTATTTTGGTCAGCTCAGTTTTTGAGCTCCATACCCCTCATAGGGATGTGTGGAACTCCGAGGTAAGAGCACGTCTTCAAATAATTTGACTATTGGCTTAAAAATCACTTTCTTTTCTAAACCAAAGCAAGATCTGCAGTGTAGCTCAGTGACAGAGTGCTTGCCTGAGAAGCACAGGTTCCGGGGTAGAGCCCCAGCACTCCATAATGAACGGATACAATAAAAGTATACCTCATTGACTATGTTCACCTCTTCATTTAGCTCAGTAAATATTCATCAAATAATACACAAGTCAATCAATAAAGTGTGGGAGATAAGCATTGTAGAGATAAATAAGAACTGGGTATCTCTGATTAGCTACCTTTAGTAAACCTAACATCTGGGTGAGAAGAAATGCGAAAGGCCTAGCGTAAGTCTGAAGAGAACAATTTCTCTAACAAAAGAAGCACATACTTTATAACAGTGGTCAGAAAACTACCACTTGCTGACCAAGGTTGGCCCTGTGTGTGTGTATGTTTTATCTATTTATCATATATATGTGTGTTTTTTGATACAGGGTTTCTCTGTGTAATAGCCCTGGCTGTCCTGGAACTCACTCTGTAGACCAGGCTGGCCTTGAACTCACAGAGTTCCACCTGCCTCTTCCTCCTGAGTGCCACCACCACCTGGCATATATTTTTAAAGTTTATAAAAGGAAGACTATATGCATGGTCTGTAAAATTTAAGGTATTTATTTACTCTCTAGCCTTTTGGGGAAAGTTTTTTGATTTGTTCTTGTATTACCAACTATGAGATTAATAACATTTATCTTTATGCAAAAAGTTAAAAAAAACATGGCTAAGGTTTAGAACTATAACTGTGACACTGAAAAAATAGCCACCTTTTATAAATACATATAAAAGCTTTAAATAAGAAAGAAAGTAAATGGAAGTTGGATGCAATGGCACACACTTGTAATCCCAGCTCTGCAGAGATGGCGGTAGGAAGACTGGCCAATCCTCAGCTACATCACGAGTTTGAAGCCTGTCTAGACTTCATGAAACCCTGCCTGAAAATAATAATAAAATAAAGATTTTCAAATTCTCAGTTTCAGGCTGAGCAGTTTCATTATTCCTTTTATAGTTGAACTTAATTGACCTACTTCCTTGTTTGGGGGAAGCAAGGCCTTACACTCATTAAGCCCACACCTTAGCTACCTCTCAGCCCTGAGCTTGTCTAAGTCAGAAAAAGACTTTTTAAGAAGGAAACATTTGGAAATCTCTAATTTAATACAAACCTCCACTTCACCAAAATTCTTTTAAAGTAGTTGGGAGGTGGTGGTGCACACTTTTAATCCAAGGACTTGGGAGGCAGAGACAGGTGGATCTCTGTGAGTTCGAGGCCAGCCTGGTCTACAGAGCAAGTTCCAGCATAGCCAGGGCTACACGAGAAACTCTGTCTTAGAAAACAAAACAAAAACCTTCTTTTAAAAGTTATTCATCAACTTCTGTGACATTTTGAGCTGCAGAGATTTCGAATTTCACAAATAGCCTACTCCATTTTTCTTTTTGGGCATTTATATATACATATATATATTTACAAACATACATTTATATATGTGTATATATAAGTATTTGCATATATACTTACATAGATATCTACACAATTATATGTATATACATATCTATGTGTGTAGATATGTATATGTAAGTATATATGTAAACATATAAATATATGTATATGTGTGTATGTATATATATGTGTGTATACACACACACACACACACACACACACACACACACACACACACACACACCCTCCTGCCTCAGACTCCAGAATATCCAGAATATCTGCAATTACAGGCCGGTACAGAATCTTAAAAGGTCCTGGAACCCTAGCTAGAGATGTCAAGGGAATTAAGAACAGATGCACAGACAAACATATAATAAGGCTGTTTATTGGATATAGCACAGGGGAAGATCAGCAAGTCTTGGTTAGAGGCTTCTTTGTTGGACTGCAAACTTTGGGGAAGAGGAGGTCGAAGTTGCCAGTCTTTGTACACGCTGATCAATTGCTCATAAACATCCATACTCGAAAGGCTGAGCCCATATCAAAATATACATTCACTCAGGACTTGGGCCACACAGGGCATCCTACGTGCCCAGGGTTGGCTCGTTTCTTCTAAAGCTCCTCCCACCCCCAAACCCACTGCAATTGTGCTTTGTCCTTTCAGCCACATCTTGTAGCACTTTCTGTACCACCTATACACACACAACTTTCTTTTGTAACACACTGACAATAGAGCTTAAAAGTCAACTAAAATTGTTCCAGACATGGACCGTCCAGGTCAGATTTCACTAGAATACTCGTTCGTCTATGTTATCGCTCTATGCTTGTATTAATCTGCTTAAGGCATATCAGGTTTTATACCCCAAGTGCTTTTTGTCTTTTCTGTGGAGTTTCTGGCCCCCTGTAAATTACCTGAAGAGGTGGCTGGCAACGGAGCAGATTATGAAGGGAGAGAATTCTATCCCGTGACAGGAAATTACTCCTAGCTTTTGAGCCAGAAAGATGAAGCAGGTAATAGGATGAAAAGAATATAGTTAATAGCAGAATACAGAATGGCCTGCAGAAAAGAAGCATGTGCAAGGGTTGGAACATGAGATAGTAAAATAAAATGCTTTACCATCTGGTAAGTGGCTGAGAACAAGAAATAATAATAATAAGAATAGCTAAGACTTACTGAGTGAGTTCCATGGGCCAGGCCCTGGACTAAAGCTTTATATATACACATCTCATTCAAGAATCACGGATGTAGAAGGCGACCACTCTCATCCCCATTTTTCCTCGGGTGGGGAGGAGTTCAGAAACCAACACACTTTGTGGAGTGCAGGGCTGATTATGGGCATCCAGGACAACACTTAAGATCCCCCCCCCGCCAAAAATGTTTAGGATTGGAATTATGGGTTCCAAAGATTTTCTTGGAGCCATATTTTTCCCTTTTTGTCGTTGCTGTTGATTTGAGACAGGGTCTCTCTATGAATTTCTGGCTGTCCTGGAACTTGCTCGGTGGACTAGGCTGACTCAAACTCACCGAGATCCCCATTCCTCTGCCTCCCGAATGCTGGGACTAAAGGCATGCACCACCATACCCAACCTAGAAACATATTTTCTAAGGGAATTCACTCAGCTGTATCATAGATGCTGGTCAGTGAGTAATGGTCCAGATCTGGGTCATTGGAAGCAGAAACTGAGAGCAGGGGTAGGTGGAAAGTTTGTAGTCCTAAACTGGGAAGAGGACAGTCAGTGCTCCATCCCAACCACAGAACCATCTGGTTTATACCAGAAAGAGGATTAGGTGATGTATCCGGTGCGCTTATGCTTCACTGTGCTGGAAATCTATATGATAAACGGCTAGGAGATTTGCGCGCGTTAATTCTAATAGTGAGAACGTGAGAGCATTCCATTTCTTCCCATTTCAGGTTCCAAAAGTCTTTAGGATTCAACCCATGTTGTGGACATATGAAACTTATACCAACTACCTTGACAGTAAAACTCAAACCCGAAGGCGATAGGGCGGACATGAGGGGACCCTGTGCTCGGTTAAGAAGGATATATTTCAAAGGCAGTGAGATGCAGTGAGAAACATTTCCTGTGGAAACTCGGAGCCCTTTTGTATCTCAGGTTTCTTTTTAAAACGAAGCTTGCAGCTCAAAGTTTACGGTTTCATCAAAAGAAGCGTCAAATCCCAAAGGTGAGATAACTCTCACCTAGAACCCTTGTGTGTTTCTACCCTCCGGCTGGGAACAATCACCTGGGAATGATTCCACCAGGTGGCTTCCAAGGGCCAACCTACTTGGTTGAAATCTGACACTGACAGCGACTCCCTGGGAGCTGCTGTGCTTCGCTCAACAGCGAACCAGGAAATGCGCAAACCTCTTTATGTCGGAACACCAGCTGGGCTTCCTGGGAGACACATCCGCCATGGGAAACAGGCTGTGCTGTGGGGGAAACTGGTGAGTAGGGTCGAAAGGTGGAGGGGACCGTCTCCGGTGGGTGGTGGCTATGAAACCCTGAGAATCAGAGAGGGCCTGGAGAGACCGTGCCTGGCTGGAACCCGAACCCTAAGAGCAGTACCTTAGGGGGGCTTAGAAAACACAGCAATCTGTAGAGGGCAGAGTTAGCTGGGCTGGTGACCGGCCTTGTTTCTCTCTTCTCTCCTTTCCTTTTCCTGCTCTACTTTTCTTTCTTCCTCAGATCATAATAATTGGAGCTTCTGACTATTCTTTACATGCAGTCATTTATAATCTCGTCGAATAGTCCTAAAACTTCTGTGAGTGGTCTTACCGTTGCTCCCATCTTATAGCCAGTAAGGAAGCTGAGGCACAGAGAAGTTAACTCATATGTCTGTCACATGACTAGGAACTTAGCAGGTAAAACAAGATTCCAAGCCAGTCAGCTAGACTTCAGAACCCATACTTTCCTCGCTAGGTAATCACAGAGGCAAGCATGGATTGAGCAACAGGATTTGGACAAATGTTTGTTTGAAATGGCAGAAGTGGGAAGGAGAGTGTCCATGGGAAATATAGCTTTGATGCTATTTGCTGTGTGGCCTCAGGCAGTCCTGTAATTTCTCTGAGCCCTCACATTTGTAAAATACACAGTCCCTGTTGTCTGCAGCATAGGTTTGTTTTGGAGAGCAAAAGCTAGTAAAAATGAAAAAAATAACAACAAAAAACACCTAATAATAGATTATTTGTGGTTTTATAACTCTCCCCCTGGGTGTTCACCACTACTACAAACTTCCTAATATGGTTTTATTCTGTCAGCTGCCTCCTAGCTATATTATTCCATGTCTGGGGCAGAGTTCAAAGATACTTATCTACAAATAAGCATCACATGTAGACAGAAAATTGAGGTACATTGGGAAGCATCTAAAATTTGAAGACAGAATACTGGACTCAAGTCCTGTGCCTGCTAGTTCATTTGTATATTTGGTTATTAAACAAACATTTACTGAGCATGTACAAGGAAGTGATAGATGCAGAAGGTAGCAATAAAAGGAAATTTGGCTAAGCATGGTGGTGCATGCCTTTGATCCCAGAGATTGAGAGGCAGAGACAGGTAGCTAGGGTAGCCACGGCTACATGGTGAGATCCTGTATCAAAACAAACAAACAAACAAACAGGTTTATGTCTATATTTGTTTACATATATATTTGTTTACTTTTTGTTTGACTTTTGAGGCATGTTCTCTCTATGTAGTCCTGGAACTCACTTTATAGACCAGGCTGAAATCAAACTCACAGAGATCACCCTGCCTCTGTCTCCTTAGCACTGAGATTAAAGGTGGGCACCACCACACCTGGCCCTTATTTAATTCTTGTTTGTTTGTTTGTTTTGTTTTGTTTTTCAAGACGTGGTTTCTCTGTGTAGCCTTGGCTGTCCTGGATCTTGCTCTGTAGACCAGGCTGGCCTTGAACTTCCTGTCTCTGCCTCTCAAGTGCTGGTATTAAAGGTGTGCGCCACCACTGCCTGGCTTAGTTTGCCATTTTCTATATCTACCATTTATTTAGTGACTCATCAATATTGATGATTTAGGAAGTTTCCTATTTGGAAATAGTTTCTACCTATGCATGGTTAGGTATTAAGATGTGAGAGTGCTGCATCAGACACTATACACATTTATGTTTAAAGATCTTTATCCTTATTGCCACTTGCATTATGAAAAGGTTGTTCCAAGTTTTATTCTTATGATCCCTGTGGAGGATGGCCCATTTAAATTCTTTTAGCCTAAACTCACTCTGTCACCTGCAACCATCAGGTTGTGTCTGGGTTCTAATGCAACATCCAACTTAGGAACAGGCTCTGTGCACTAAAGTTGGGTGACTATGGTCATGTATTCTCTAATTAACATTCTCTCTGTCCACTTAAGCAGAAACAAGTAGGAAAACAGGAGTGACAAGGGGCAAGGTGTTGTTTCTTACCTGACGACTCTAGCAAGGCAGTTGTAACACAAGGCAAGAGACGAAGTAGTGGAGGAAGAAGCTAAAAGACAGAAGCTGGTTTTCTGCCAAACCACTTAGTGTGTAGCTAAAGACCAACTACCTCGTTCTAAGGAAGTTGCCTCAAAACTGAAAATCACTCCAAAAGAGAGTGTAGAAAACATGTATGGAAAAATCCTGGTTCCCTCACTCCACAGGGATTCAGTCAACATGATTTAGATATCTGCATGTCTCTCTCTCTCCCTTTCATTTCCAAGAGAAGGAAACTTCCTGAGGAGAGGCAAAATCAGACAGACGGGGCTCTGGTGAGATTTGGAAATATACTAGCAAGAATAGGCACCCAGAGTAAGTCTGAAACTATTCACCCCATTTCCTGAAACAAGTGCTATTTCCCTGGACATCAGTCACTGACAGTCACGTAGACACGCAGGCTCCACGAGGACCCCAGGAGCAGGGTTGCTGAGTCACCTCCCAATTTCAGTGTTCCCAGTTCTGTAGATGGAGTGCTCCAAAGGACATTAAAGGTTAAGCAAAGCATTTCTCACTTCTGTTAACTAAAAACAAGGATGGGGCAGCAAGAAGGGTAGCCACTTACTGGAAGAGGGCTTTGCAGGACTAGGTAGCCCTGGTTGTCACAGTTCCTAGGACTCCCTGAACTCCCAGGTTACCAAAGACTCCACCCCATCCCCATTCCCCACCCCCCAAAAAATAGCACTGAAGATTCAGTTTCTGGATCCAGGAATATATTCCATAATTTGGCAGATTTCCCTTAGCCTCTACTGGGATTAGCTTGATGGACAATCCCAGAATAGCCTTCAAGCCAGCAACATCCTTGGCAATAGTGCCTGGTTGCCTAAACATGTATTTTGGGTTTGGTTATGTCAGTTTTACCACTCTACTTTCCAGAACATCCATCTGGGAGAGGTATTGTAGCCTTTACAAGTACTTTCAGGCTGACTCTGGCACAGAGCAAATCTGTGCGGTGGTGGGAGAATGTCGTCCAAGATTGTGAAGGAGAGACCACAGAGCAACTGGGATGGGGGAGAACATACAGAACTCTTGTACATGGGTGATCTGTTTTTCTACACAGGAGCTGCCCATCAACTTTCCAGAAGAAAAATAAAACAGGTAATAGGGGAGAGGGTATTGAGACAAAGGGAAATCAGAGAAGACAGTAAAATCAACATCCTTGGAGAAGGTGAAGAAAAGAGACACGACATTGGATAAGACAAAGGGAGGTGATATAACAAAAAGGATCTTTAGTTTATTGGGTCCAAGGCTAGCTCTGAACCTATGGACCTTGCCTTTCCCATTATTTCAGAGTGGCAGAGTTAGTTGCTCATCTTACATTTATCCACAAAATACAATGGAGCTCTTGTGTTGTAGGTGAGCCATTCTGTGGGTTCCCAATGAGGAAGAGAAGCCCGGGGGAAGGTTCCAAGGTCTCAGCTCTGGAAGAGCTGAAAGTCTACTGTGAGAGGCAGATTCATGTAAATACATAATTATAATATTATCTATTCATGCTCTAACAGAATACAGAGAAGGAACTGATGCCGTGGGGATAATGTCAAGTTCACAAGTCAGTAGAAGAGAGTGCCAGCAGAGGCAGAGGAGTTAGCTCTTGCAAAGTTTGGGGGAGAAATAAATGGTTTGATTGAAAGTGGCCCACTGGTGTAGCTGAGCACGTACTATATTTTTGTAGTAGCCTGTTCCCAGGTACACTGTAGATTTCCCAAGGCAGAGGAAATAGCTTACTCATCCTTATCTTCCCAGAGTGTGGCCCAGAGCCTAGCACAGTATGAGCTCTGGCTGTGGAGCAAGGAGGATGGAAGACAGGACAGCCAGGTAGAGAAGGGGCCAGATTGTCTGTCCTGGGAAAGAGTCTGGGTGTGGGTTAGTAGAAGTGAGAGAAGGAGGATTGCAGACAGAGAGATTCGCTAGAAGCCCACTTAATGATCTATCTAAGAGACATTTGAAGAGGGCAGTCTCAGAAGAGGCGGGGAAGAGAGAATGAGTTTAAGTTGGCTTTCTTACCCCACAGGGAGCCAAGCAAGACCCACACTGAACATATTGAAGCAGCAACAGCAACAGCTGTGGCAGAACGGCACAAAGGTAATGACAGGCCTCTGTCTCCTCTCTGGCCCACTCAGATGTGGGATCCCAGGGCTCAGTTTTTTCACCCTCAGACAGAGTCCTTGCAACCATCTGTAGAAATTGCTGTGTCAGTCTGGGAAGATGGTTCAGCAGGTAAACCACTTTACGTGCAAGCCTGCCTATCTGAGTTCAGATCTCCAGAACCCACATAAAAGCCAGAGGCAGCAGCAGAAGTTTCTATGATCCCAGCGTTTCTCTACTGGAAGATGGGAAACAGAGACAAGGGAATCATTAGACATTCTCCAGACAGCTAGCCTGGCGTATGCAGCACTGAACAAGAAAGACCCTGTCTCAAACGAGATGGAATGCAGGGACCCTCTCCCGAGGTTGTCTTGTGTCCTCTACACACACACACACACACACACACACACACGTCTGGGGTGGGGAACTCAGGTAACTGTTATCTGGCCTCCCAAAGGACCAAAGTAAAGGGACCTTGGTCTCATCCACTCTGCATGGGAGGTGAGGGGCAAACCAAGCCAAGAGCCTCTCTTAATTCTATTGACTTCCCCTAGGACTGTGGAACAACAGGACCAATGTATGAGCAAGTGTTACACCGGCCTGTATCTCAAAAGAAAAGTTCAGACTCCACATCGGAGGAGAGCCACTTGCATTATGCGGACATTCATGTGCTCAGCCAAATGCAGCCGTACTCTAGCAAGCAGGTGAAACACCGGCACGTAGACACCGCTACAGAGTATGCCACTCTCCGCTTCCCTCAGGCCACACCTCGGTACGACAGCAACCACGGAACCCTGGTGTGAGCCCTCGGAAGGAAGTACTGGTTTCTACAATTTTACAGTTCTGTGGGGACAATCTACTGTTTTTCAAGAACAGGGATGTTGGCCATATTTCAATCTTAAAGAACACCAGAACATCGGGAATTAGGGGTCCCTCCACTCTCTCCACTATGAATCTTTTGGTTTGCCACTGTTACTGTGGAGTTGTGGTAAGGCTAGGTGGGATGAATGCCAAACAAAATATTTAATTGTGTAAAACAGTCGTCCTTTGACCCCTAACATTATTTGAACTCTCAAATGCAACAAGAACCCCGTATGCACTTTGGCTGTTTCTGGTAGGAATTATTTAATGATATTTGGGTTTTTTGTTCATTGGCTACGCAGCTGAGGATGGCCTTGAAATCCTGATCAATTCCACTCTCTCACCCCCAGTGCTGGGACTACAGACACGTGGCCACTATGCCCTTTACACACCTTTACTCCAAAATCGCAGAGGAAGCGCTCTGGGAGAGCTCTCTGAGCCTTTGCACACAGCCCCAGGGACTGCTGTGGACAATTAACCTAGTAGCTGGGTCAAGGGCTCCAGACCTTAGCACAGAGATGGGAACAGGGACTGATTCTAAAGTCTTCTCCAACCACGGTCCGCAAGGACTTCAAATTGCGTACACTAACAGCCTGGAGAAGACAGCCTGGAGAAACTCTACTTGCAGGTCTGTTAGCGCTCGTCTAAAGAACCGTTAGGATCAATAAATAAATAGTATGAAGAACGGACTGAGTGATTGTTCCTGGGGCCGGGTTTTGCCCACATTGTGGAAGTATCCAGCCAATGGAGATGCCCGCACACCCTCTAGTCAGCATTTGGGATTCGACTCGGCGAACAGAGGGCAAGCTCCCATTGGCTGAAAGCGGGAAGTGGGTGGGACCATATGAGCGGGGGTGGAAACAAGCAGACTTAAGGCCTAGCGAGGAGGCTGGCACAGGGTATGGTGGGGACGCTAAAAGGCGGGGCCAGAATGGTAGGGGCGGGTTCTTGGTCTACTGGAGGCGGGGCTTGCAAAACAGTAGGCAGACCAAGGTTTGCACTGGCTGGCTCTTGTCCCAGGCAAGCAGGCCCGACCTATGCAAACCTCCGTGTCTGTCTCCATGGCAGCAGAAACGCGCAGCTCAGAAGACTTGTCAGCCCGGAAGATGCCAAGCCAAACGGGCCGATAATTTAAGAGGTAGGTGTCGAAAAGTGGTGGGTAGCTGAGAAATATTATCGCCTGTTGAGCTTCCAGATCGGAAGTAGGGACATATGGAGGGGACGAGGTGCGAGAGGGGTGGGGGATGGGGGCAGAAGTTTTGGGGTCTGAGCTCTCTCTGAACCCCGTGGAATCTTAGTGTACAGTTCTGCTTCAGACTTTAGAGTTTGGAGATGATCTGTAATTCACTTCCCTTTCTTAACCCACCGTACCGCTCTCCCAAAATACACCTGTTGGTTCGTTAAGAGGATGATTTCCCTGAAGATGAGTACTGACAAGGGAATTACAGCACTTACACATACGGGCGCGCGCGCTAGTGTTGATACTATCAGTCTTGTAGAGAGTCTATGCGAATTTACAATGGTTGTAGAATTACATACAATTCAGCCGTCTCGTCATCATCATTATCACCACCACCGACCCAGAAATTGTCAGGCTTGTTCACTGACACAGACCCAGTTTATAAGTGGGTTCCAAAGACGTGGGCTGGAAGACTGCTTTCACTGCGAACTGGTGGAGCCACTCCCTCGCTTATTTTCTATGTGTTGTCTAGGGGTGAACAAAATAACCGTTTCTAAGGGTTCTTAACAATGAGGATCAAATAAAATGCTGTAGGTAGCATTATGTAAACATAAAATTCTGTAGACAAATTCTGCCTTAGAATCATAAATGCTTGACTGGAGAGATGCCTCAGAGGTTAAGAGAACTGGCTGCCCTTCCAGAGGTCTTGAGTTCAATTCCTAATAACCACTTGGTGGCTCACAATTATCTATAGTGGAATCCGATGCCCTCTTCTGGCATAAAGTTGTACATGCAGATAGAGCACTCACATAAAATAAATGACTAAATTAAAAAAAAGAGTTATAAATGCTAAACCAGGTGTGGCATGCTCACCTGTGATCTCACCACTTGAAGAGTGGAGACAGGAGGATCAGGAGTTCAAAGTCATTCTCTATTTCTATATTCTCTGTTCTATATTTCTATTTCTATATTTATATAATTTCTATTACAAAGAAAATTGGAGGCCAGCCTGGGTTATATGGATCCCTTTCTCAACCTTCCACCTTCCACCTCAATGTATATGCTGTCTGTGGAGGTTAAAAGTTCTGAGTATAAAGAATAAGTTTCTGAAGAATGAAATGTGTGTCGGGAGCAGATCATCTGGTATTTCTTCTGCTATCTGAATATATCCTATGTATTTTTTTGACAAGTGTAGGAAAGATGCGGGGGCAAGAAAGCATCCTTATTTCTGTGAAAACCTAGATTAAAATTGTTTTAAAATGTCACTGAAGAACTAGAGAGATGGCTTGGCTGTCAAGAGTGGTTACTGTTCTTCCAGGGGACCTGTGTTTGGTTCCCAACAGCCAAGCTCACAACCTCCAGTAATTCCAGCTCCAGGGGACCCAGCCCCACTTCTGGCCTTTGCAGTCACCATCTCCATCCCCTCCTACACACAACACATAAGAGAAAATCCAGCTGAGAAGACCCTGTTGTGGTTAAATAACTTAGCTTCTCCTCAGGCTCCTAAGTCTTATACTTCAAGACGAGTTAAGTTAGGACCTGACTCTTAGGTTAATTTAGCTTTTGAAGTTTTTCCTTCTCCTATGTATTTTCACTTATCATCTTTTCCCATTTTAAGGTGGCCCTGAATCAGCTCTTCTAGGGACTCTGAAGATGGGGACTCAGGTGGTTATGAGAGTCTGTAACTCCGCGATGCCTGGCGCGCCCTCTGTAAGTTCTGGGGTGTTGTCAGGAGTGTGACAACCTTACAGAAGTGTCAGTGCTGCTCCACAGGATGTGGAGCCGAGAACAAGATATCTGCCTTCCCTTTTTGTTCCTTCTTCTAGTAGGAATTCTAGCTCACTTTAGCATCAATTCATCACTTTTTTCCTGAAATTAATAAATCCAGGTAGAGGTTGAGAAACTCTAGCTGCTAGTCAGTATATATGCAGTGTTTAAAGTTTGTTCAAATGTGTTAATTACACAGCATTTGAGACACATTTCAGAGTATGATTAAAAATTTAAAACTAACCTAGAAGTCTCCCACCCAAAAGCAAACTGTGAATATTTTAGGCTATAGTCTTCTAGTGTTTTCATCTATGCAAATGTTTTCCACGAGATCGTATTCTATACAAACTTCAATGTTGTTGACTTTGCTACATGTATATTTGTCTTTCATTTTTATTATTTCATTATTTTACTTTATGTGTGTGAGTGTTTTGCCTCCATGTATGTCTATAACACCACATGCTTAGTGTTGACAGAGGCCAGAGGAGGATGTTCAGTCCCCTGGAACTGGAGTTGCAGACAGTTGAGAGCCGGCATGTGGGTGGTGGGAATCAACCCTGGGCCCTCTGGAAGAGCAACCAGTGCTCTTAACAGCTGAGCCATCTCTCCAACTCCTGCTAGATTGACTTCTTGAGACAGAGTTTTGCTATGTATCCAGATCTGGCATTAAAATCACTGTGTTAAAATTAAATTAAAATCACAAGCTGGCCTCAAACATGAGGCACTCCTCCTGCCTCAGCCTTTGGAGTTCTGAAATCACAAGAATCACTACAATGCCTAGATGGGCTATAATCGTCTTGACCATTTATCAGTCCCTTGTTGGTGGACTTCTAAATCTTTCCACCACTCACACTGAAAATAACCAACTTGATGGCCAGAGAGGTGGCTCAGCGGTTAAGAGCCCTGATTACTTTTGCAGAGGACTTGGGTTTGAATCCCAGACCACATGGGAGCCCACAGATGCCTGTGACTCCAGTTCTAGGGGATCTGATGCCCTCTTCTGACCTCTGTGAGGACTAAGAACACATGTAGTGAACAGACACATGCAGGAAAAAATTTACATATTTAAAAAAGAAAATAATCAACTTAAGAATATTTGAAAAGATAGGAACTTTTTTTCACCCATGAATTGGTATTTTATTTTCGTCCCTTTATTATGAATAGCAATACAATTTACATATTAAATAACATTCTAGTAGAATGATTTAATATATTTTAATCAAAGACTTTGTATTTAATTTCTGACGTAAATGTGTGTGGTTGTGCATGTGAGGGGTGTTGGAAACTGAGTGGAATTCTGACTGCTTGCAATGGCAGCACTCCTAACGTTTCAGCCATCTCTCCAGCCCAGATAAGTTTTCTTTTTTTGTGTTTTTGGTTTTTTTTGGGGGGGGGGTGTCGGTTTTTGTTTTGTTCTGATTTTGGTTTTGCTTTTTTGAGACAGGGTTTCTCTGTGTAGCCCTGGCTGTCCTGGAACTAGCTCTGTAGACCAGGATGGCCTCAAATTCACAGAGATCCACCTGCCTCTACCTCCCACCTACTGGGATTAAAGGCGTGCACCACCACCACCTGGTCAAGATGTAGTTTTAAACAGAAGAAAAACAGGAAGCATTTTTAGGGTACAGAACCCTTTCCTACAGAAATAATTTTTTTTGTTTTTTATTCTATTATTATGATGATGATTATTTTTGTTTTGTTTTTTTGTTTTTTGAAACAGGGTTTCTCTGTAGTTTTGGAGCCTGTCCTGAAACTTTCTCTGTAGACCAGGCTGGCCTCGAACTCACAGAGTGAGCCTGTCTCTGCCTCCCAAGTGCTGGGATTGAAGGCATGCACCACCACTGCCTGGCTCAGAAAAAATATTTTTTAAATTTTATTATTATTTATTTTTTTTCCTATGATTTTTTTGAGCTCTACATTTTTCTCTGCTTCCCTCCCTACCTCTCCCCTCCCCTCTTCAACCCTCTCCCAAGGTCCCCATGCTCCCAATTTACTCAGGAGATCGTGTCTTTTTATACTTTCTACTTCCCATATTGTTGTCTAAGATCTCTGGGATTGTGGTTTGTAGGCTGGTTTTCTTTGCTTTATGTTTATAAACCACCTATGAGTGAGTACATGTGATAATTGTCTAGGTTACCTCACTCAAAATAATGCTTTCTAGTTCCATCCATTTTCCTGCAAAATTCAAGCTGTCATTATTTTTCAGAAAAAAATATTTAAACGTCAGCTCAAGAATGTGTTCAGTGACTAGTCATGTCTAATTCCTATTTCACTAATGGTCAATGGAGTTGGAAAGAGAAACCCAGCTTTCACAACCACGCTCTTGGAGGAAGAACACATGTTGGATTATTTTTCAATGCAAGCTTTTTTTCTTGTTGTTTCAATACAAAGCAAGTTGGCTCCGTATAACCAGATATGATATGAGCATTTTATAGAGTAAGTAACCTATAAAGGAAGAATTGTCATTTCAGACTTTGCATACATCCTTCAGAGGGAAGCTGAATGTCAGAAATCTGGATCCTGAGATGTGAAGACCCTGGGTCCTAATAAAAGATCGGTTTTTGCTAGTGTAATTAATAATGGTGAGGCCATGGTGATTGGCAGTGCAGAAGGTGCACTTAAGGTATTTTCCTAGTAGAGACCCAAGGGTCACTTCCAAAACATCCACCAGATGTTGCTGTCTTGGTCTGATTTTCAACCGTGGGATATTTATTTGGCTGACAACTTAGACTTGTGATTAAAAAAAAAAAATGTAGCGTACATTTGCATATCTGCTTTGGCATGGTTTATATTAAGCACTGCTGTCTGGTGGTTACTTTGGCAACCTTCCACCGTAGTCTCTCACTACTGTGTCTTGTTCCTTTCACCCATTTCTGGGTATCACATACACCCTATGCACTCTGTCCCCTCATTTAGACTCATCTGATGCTGAGTTCTCGGTTTTTCTATTCTTTCCTCCAGCCTTGTTTCTAGTCTTGTATATGATGTGTATATATAAGTGGATCTTTCAGTTCTTCAGTTTTTTGCTAAAAGAGCAGGGCCTGGCACATAAAAATATAACGTAACATAGATTTCAATGAGAGAATACATGTGTAAAGGAAAAGAAAATAAAAAAGGATACCACAAGTTACTTTTAGCTTGCGAATGCCATAAGAGACAAAGAAAGATCCATAGTCTTACATTAACTGTAAGGACTAAGTGATGGAGTTCTGAAGTATTAGACCTTTGGATTTATCTGTTTCCTGTTTGTTTTTTCAGTGCTTGGGATTGAATTTAGGTTCTCACACACACCAAGCAAACATTTTACCACTCAGCTCCATCTGCAGGCCTTGTAAAACATTGTTTATTTTGAAGCATGGTCTTATTAAATTGCCAGACTAACCTTGAATTCTCTCTGGAGCCCACCTAGACCCTGAATGTGTGAACCTCCTGCCTCAGATTCCCGAAGTGCTGGGATTATAAGTCAGTGTTATTAGACTTGGCTTAGACCTTTAGATTTTGTTTTTATTTTATTTTGTTTTATTTTGAGGCATGGTGTTATAACCAAGGCTGGCCTTGAACTCACCATATAGCCAAAGATCATCTTGAACTCTGGATCCTCCTGCAGCCATCCCCCAGTGCTGGGATTACAGGCATATGCCACCATGTTTGGGTTGATCTTTGAATCTTTTTTACGTTTATTTTATGTATATCACCATTTTGTCATCTGCATACACTCTCTCTCTCTCTCACACACACACACACACACATGAGTGCTCCGTGTCCACGGACATCAGGAAGGATGTCACACCCCTGGAGCTGGAGTTTTGGAGGGTTTGTGAGTCGCTACGTGGGTTCTGGGAATAGAATCCAGGTGTTCTGCAAGATTAATAAGTGCTTTAAACCACTGAGGCATCCACTCAGTCCCAGTGAATTTTTCATTCTTAAAAGAAAGGGTTAGTGAATTCAGTCAAGTTTTGTATTTAGCATCTACAATGTGCCAGGCAATAAATGTTCTTAGTTCAGGGATAAATCAGTAAAAAAAAAAAAAAACCATACAAAATTCCACCATGAGCTTACCTTATGAACAGGGAAAAGCTGATGATAAATGAACAATAAGTGAGATATGGTATTACGTGCCTATAGCTGCAGCACCTGGGAGGCTTAGGCAGGAGGATAGCCAATTTGGGGTTATCCTTCAAGGTGAAAAAAAAGGGGGTGGGGAGATAACTCAGAAAAGTGTCTCCTCTGCAAGCACTAGGGACTGAATTTGAACCCAAAAACCCTTGTGAAGAAGTCAGTGTAGTAGTGTCCACTTAGAATCCCAGCTCTGAGGAGGCAGAGACAGGTAGACTCCTGGAGCTGGCTGGTCAGCCAGCCTAGCATAATTGGTGAGCCCCAAGTTCCGGTGGGCCAGATGGTGGCGGCGCACACCTTTAATCCCAGCACTTGAGATGCAGAGGCAGGTGGGTCTCTGTAAATTGGAGGCCAGCCTGGTCTACAAACACGTTTCAGGATAGTTAAGAACAGCTAAGGCTACACAGAGAAACCCTGTCTCGAAAAGCCAAAACCAAACCAACCAAACCAAACCAAACCAAACAAAAAAACCCAAGGTGGATGTTACCTGACCTCTGGCCTCTAATTGCATGAATATACATGTAAATGAATACCTACATATATACATATGTCCCCACCAACTCCCCACACAGAAAAGAACAAATAAACACAGATGATCCAAGGTGATGATGAAGGCTATTAGGAAAAATAAAAACAAATCAGGCAGAGACACATAGGAGTGTGGGTATGAGGGGGTATATTCATTTAAAATAGGGTAGTACTTTTGAGCAGGAATGAACCATGGGTCTCCGGAGGTGAGTAAAACAGATTAAAATCAAGAGTGGTTAGAAGATGCACAGAGTGCAGTGGTAGAGTGCTCACTTAGCATGCATAGAGCCCCTGCTAATTCTCCACATTTAAAAGAATAAAAGGAAGGGGGGGAAAAACAATCCCAGAAACAAAAGTGTGGTCAGGGAAGTTTTGTGGAGAAAGCAAAGCCTGAAGGAGGCATGCTAGCAATGTGGATGGCAGGGGAGTAGGACGTGGGACGCTTAAGCAGAGAATCAGTGTGAAAGCTCAGAAGTGAAAAGGAGCCTGAGAAATCTGGGAGCCTTCTAGCCTGAATAGAGGTGATCCCAGGGGAGGTCTTCAGAGCCGGACACAAAATATTTCTATTTGCTGTGCTACGAAAGGGAGTGTAAAGACAATGGGCACTGGGGGAGAAAGATTCTGAATCTATTGCCTGAGAATGATTATGACGAATATAGACGGGCAAATGGAAGACTCTAGAGACAAAAGAGCAGTTTAGGCATGTGGTATACAGTGAGAGAGTGCTTACCCAGCATGCATGAGGCCCTGGGTTCAACCCCCAGCACTGTAATGCATGCATACATACTATGTGCATGCATACATGCAGTTAGGAAGCCAGGACATGTCAGTCATCTTGCCTGTCAGGCACAAGTCTTTCTGTGTGTCTGTGCTGCCGTCTCTAAATGTAAATGCAGAAGTTGTAAGCATGTGGCCCTTAAAGAACTCAACTGATAAGAGAAAATAGAAGGAAGATTAAGAACTTGGCCGGGCGGTGGTGGCGCACGCCTTTAATCCCAGCACTTGGGAGGCAGAGGCAGGCGAATCTCTGTGAGTTCGAGCCCAGCCTGGTCTACAAGAGCTAGTTCCAGGACAGGCTCCAAAGCCACAAAGAAACCCTGTCTCAAAAAACCAAAAAAAAAAGAACTTATTTCAGGGCCAGAGAGATGGCTCAGAGGTTAAGAACACTGACTGTTCTTTCAGAGGTCCTGAGTTCAATTTCCAGCAACCACACTGTGGCTCACAAACATCTGTAATCAGATCTGGTGCCTTCTTCTGGCCTGTAAACATACATGCAGACAGACACTGAGTACATAACAAATAAATCTTTTTTAAAAAAGAAATTATTTCAGGGAGTCATTGATTATTTCATTGATAGTTTTAATTGCTAGTTTATTTAAATTGCCTTTCTGCATTTTTTTCATCATGAGTGACAGTCTGTAGTGGATGTGTTAAATTTTTCAAAGGTGTGAACCTCACACATTTTGGTTTTACACAGAGAGGAGTCTCAAGCAGTGTTTTTACCAAATGACAGCTTTGTTTAAGGCTTAGAGCCTTAATTATGCAAACATGTTATTATATTTATTAATAGATGGTTTGAATGCATTTGCTCATGTTTCTTTCACTGGTTCATTCATTGGTCTAAGAACATTAGGTTAGCAGTGCCTTCCTGTGGCAAGTGTCATATGAAAGTTCTGAGCTGTGGCTCTGTGCCAGAGTGCTTGCCTGGCATGTGTAGCCATCGGCTCAGTTCCTAGTGCTCACCCAGACTTTGGCTTCCCCACTCAATAGTTAGGTCAGGAGCAAAATATGTATTCTCCAATCTCTCTTCATATGTAAATGGCGAAACTGTTCATTGTAACTGTGACCCTCAAATGTATACATGTTGATGCTTCATATAGGAATTGGAACATAGTAAAATTAAATCAGTTTTGCTGTTCCAGTAGATATTTGAGTGACTTTTAGTTTGTAGAGGAAGTACCTGCCATTGTTGCTAAGATAGTGCAGGACTGAGGAGGCCAAACAAAAGCAGAGTCAAGCAGAAGCAGGAACCTGTGGAGAGCAGTTTGCTGCAGTCCTTGCTTTCTCCCAGGCCTGCAGCAATGGGAGGGGTTGCAGCTCCCAGTGCTTTGCCATTTTTCCATATATAGGCATTACATTGTATTGATTATTGCCCCAGTCATTCCTCCTAACCCACTTCCGTCTAACCCACTTAGTGTCCCAACTCTTCTATTGATATCGCAACAGCATGGGGTATGAAAGCTGGGATAGAATATATTCATGTTCCTTAGAGCTAAACACAGTTCTTTACCAAACTTGATAAGCATATCTTCTGAGCAATTTTAAATTGTATGGCACAACAGGAATTTTGTGCTTTTACTAATCATGAACAACATGCAGTATTTGATCTAATCTCGTTTGAGGAGACATCTTGGTACTCTGTAGAACAGTGGAACATAATATTTTGAAATTATATCATCTATATTTAAATGAATTAAAATTAAATAGCATTAAAATTCTAGCTGCCTAATTGCCTTAGCTATATTTCAAGGATTCAATAGCCACATATGGCTAGTAGCTGCTATTTTGGACAACATATAGAATATAGAATATTTCCGTCTTAGAAAGTTCTAATATATACTATTTCTCTAGGTTTTTGGGAATTGTACAAATTTTTGCCATATGCCTTAAAATAAGTCACTATGATTTTATCTTAATTTCTCCAGCATGCCATCAAGGGCTATTGCACAAGGCACAGGCCCAGACCTCAAAGGCCTTTGTTTAGATCTCAGTCCCTTTGTTGATTTATTGAGAGGCTGTCTCCTGGTGTGGGTTCTTTCTTATATCAAATAAATAGTGGGCCAAATTAAATCGTTACTTTTGGAGGTTTAAAATCTAGTATGGGGACTGGAGAGATGGCACAGTGGTTAAGAGAGCTCACTGTTCTTCCAGAGGACCTGAGTTTGGTTCCTAGCACCCACATTGGGTTGCTCACAACGTCCTCTAACTATAGCTACGAAGTACTCAACAACCTCTTCTGGTGTCTGATCTCCATGGAGACCTTCATACACATGGCACAATCTCACACAGACATACAGATACACATTTTAAAAAAGTCTGTTATAGCTAGGTGTGGTAGCACAGGCCTGTAATCTCAGCACTTAGGAGGCAGAAACAGTAGAATTAGGAGTTCAAGGTCATCTTTGACTAATTAGGAAGTTGGAGACCAGCCAGGGTTACCTGAGGCCCTGCCTCAAAAGAGTAAAATGATAAATAAGTTGCTTAGTAAGTCTTCCCTCCAAAGCATTGAGCTCCCAGGTATCACTCTCATCAAAGACTGATCTCTTGGCATGAATGACTGTCTGCAGACCCCTGTCTGATGCCTGCCTGACTCATCAACTGACTGGCGTTGTGTCATTAGGTATGTAGATGTGCTACATGCAACTCTATGCAATGGGAAGCTTTGTGCTTCTGTTTATAGAGGGCTGCACTTCCTTAAGCATGGGTTCATGAGTCTCCTGGCAGCATTCTGCCAGGAACTGAAGGAGTGGTGAGGAGTCTTGGCAGCGACACTCTACAGCTAAGTGTGAAGGACAGAGAGGTCTACTGACATATGACAGGCCGCTCAGGGTCAGTCTGACTGAGTAGTACAGCTTCCCCCAGCTTCAGCCAGAGTGGAACCCGCAGGATTTAACCAGCAGAGCAACCGGCTCGACGCAGGTTGACACTTGGCTTCCTGCTCCTTGTGGTCAGAGGCTCGCAATTTCTCCAGGAGACTTTGGTTTTTCGCAGCTTTAGCTATCCAGTCAGTCTGCCCCCAAGTAAGGCTTTCCTTTTCTCTAGTGACCGGAGCAGAAGGTTCTTCGGTTAACCAAGACTCAATAGGCTGGCTCATTAGTGACTTTTTTCCCCTTAGGCCCTAATGGGGTTTGAGGGGGGCATCCAGGATGGCTAGAAAGTGATTTGTAATTTCTTGATTATTGAGTTGTACGTCCCTGACCAGCTGTGTCCTTGGACAAGGCTGTGACTTCTCTAGGTCTTAACACTCTATAAGTTCTCCCTGTCTGTCTAGGATCACAAGATTGGAATGTAAGGTGGACATTCTTTTGACTTTCTTTTTTTTTTTTCAGAGTTTACTCCGAGAACACGCAAATGACCAGTGTTCTTAAAAACACTTGCTATGTAGACCAGGCTGGCCTTGGGCTCATCGAGATCTACCTGCCTCTGCCTCTAGAGTGCCAGATCTGGCTTGTATGTGTGTGTGTACATGTGCATGCATGTGTGTGTATAACACACAAATATATAGTGTATGTATATAATTGTTTTTATATTGAAAGGACTTCACATAGCTTAGGCTGACCAGAAACCGGCTATGTAGCCAAGGATAGCTCCTGATCCTCCTGCTTCCAGCTTCCAGTAAAGGATCACAGGTGTACACCGCCATGCTGGCTCTTAGCAGTAATTTTATTTTTAAAATTAGTTAATTAGTGTGAGAGAGCATGATGTGTGTATACAGGTGCCTGTGCCAGAGAGGAGTGAGTTCTCTCTTTCCACCTTTAACATGGTGCCTGGATTGAACTCAGGTGTCAAGCTTCTGCCAGAGCCTTTATTCCCCCCAGCCACCTTGCCCACCTCCCCCATAGCAGTTATTTTGAAGAGAGAAGAGACGCCTGTGGTAAAGCCTTGGTCATCCTTGAATTATCTTTGATGTTCTTGCTGTGATGTTATGATTTGTTTAACAGTGTTTATTTGCTTATATCCTAATACTTAAAGACACACCCCCCCCCACTCCTCTTTTTTTGTTTTGTTTCTTGTCCTCCTACTTCCTCTTCGTTTGGCTGCCTCACTCTCCAGTCTTCTGTGGAAAAAGGTCGTTGTTAGTCTGAAGAACTGGGTGGGGGAATCCTGTGACTCACTCCTTTTCACACCCACCTTGCAGCCTTAAGTGAGCAGAGTAAATACGTGTGTGTGGAGGGGGTCGCGTACGAGCGCGTGTGTGTGTGCGCACGCGCGGGGACGCCCGCCTCCAAACCTGCAGTGTAGTGATTGTAAGCTCACGCTGGCAAGTCCACTTGTGTCAGCACGTGTGAGTCTGTGTGCACGCATGTGTGAGTGCTCGCTGAGAGCGCGCCAGTCCGGAGGAGCGTGTGCGCGTGCCCACGGCTTCTCCACACTCCCGGGCGGCCCGGAGCTGGCGGCCAGCGCCTCTTACCTCTCCGCGCCTGCCGTGCGCGCCCGGCTGTTTCTATAGGAACCAGCAGGGCGCCCGGCCCCTCCGGCTGCGGCCCGCGCGTGAGCATGCCCAGTGCAAGCCGCTAGTTTGGCTCGGGTCTCGGTTTCCAGTAAGTGGCATGCGGGACTCGGGAGAGATCCCAGGGAACTAGCTGAGCTGATCGCCTTTGTGTGCGGAGGGAGGAGGAGGCGGCGGCGCGACCCCACCCGGGGAGCCCCACGGCAGGAACAATGCTAGCCTGCCTGACCCGCGGGAACTTACTGGATGTCCTGCAGGAGGGCTTCAATGAGGTAACTGCCCCGCTCCTCCCACCCTCAGCACCCGGTCACCCCGTGCCTCCCGCCTAATCTCCGGAAGGGGATTCTGGGGGGCGGGCATCCTCCAGGGGAGCCCAGAGCACATCACACACGTCAGGGTTGGAGAGCCTGGTGGCAGAGCCAAGGTGGTGGGTGCGGTGCAGAGAGATGCTCGAACCTGAGGACATCAGAAGGGCGGTGGGCCTCTCTCTAAGCTGGATGGTGGCCTTCCTGAGCGCGGAGGACTTTTAGGACCACAGACTCAGAAGGCGTCTCCTTGCAGGAAAGGTGGACCTCACGCCTCCCAGGGACTCTCCAGGGACATCCTTGAGGGAAGCCCTGATCGGGAGACAGCGGAGCTCTTTCTATTTCAGGAGCTAAGTGGATGAGTCACGGGAGGGGTGTGGTGGTGTGGCATTGGTAGAAAGTTTGAGAGGGCAGGAGACTGCGGGTGGTCCACACGAGGGACCCATTCCACGTATGAATTTCCTGAGTCCCGCACATTATGTCCTCCACCGGCGAGGACAAGGTTGGCTGAGAGGAGCAACCTGGGTCACAGGCTCAGTTTCAGAAGCCAATATGTGCTCCCTCCTGTGAGAACTGCTGAGGAGCCTCAATCTGACAGGAAAGGTGGGCTAGGCTTGTTTTCTCCTCACAAGTTTCTCTCAGAATTCTGTTACCTCTTCCATTTGCTTCTTTTGTGATCCAGGCAATTTTTGTTTGAGACCCTTGCCATTTGCCCCCGCTCCACACTAATCCTTTTGGTTGCCATACCCCAGCAGCCACGGAGGCATAGGCTATTTATTGGTCATGGCTTCCTGCCCACTTTTCCCTCTGGCCACCTCTCCCTTCTTTATGGATTTCTCGGGGAGAGGAGCTTGGGCATGCTGTATGGATGCTCTGCCGCTGCCCTACTCCTCCACCCTTCAAGACAGCCCCTGTGTTTTTAAAATCAAGTTTTAGTCAGATAACATATAAAATCATGTTTTTCCTAGGCACTGGTGACTGAACCTAGGCCTTGCATATGACTAGGGGGCTATACCACTGAGCTACACCCCAACCCAATTTTCTTCTTAAATACTAACATTACAGGCAAGACGGAAGAGCCTTTTGTGCCATTCCTTGCTTCTACCCCCCTACCCAACCTTTCCCCTAGAGGCAACCAACCATTCTCATGAATTTCCATGTAGGATTTTTTTTTTCCTGCAGCTGCACGACAGGCTCCCTCCTTGATCCCTGTTTCTAATTAAGAAGCCCTGCGTTCTGACCTGCGTTAGAGCATTCCCCAGTTCTGGCCTCTCTGCCCCAGCCTTGTTCCTCACACACACACAGAGAAAAAATCCAACGGAAATGTTCTGCCAGTATGACCAACTGTGCTGGAATTTTCCTTTGGCTGAGGGGTGTCACAACCTTCATTGGCGGGCAGAGCGTGTATCCTGCTGGCAGGACTGGCCTCCTCATCTTCACATCACTCCCGACTGAACACAGTAAGGGCCTGGTTAACAAAGAGCCTCAGACCCCAGGGTGAAACACAGAGAGCCAGGAATCACACCTCGTTAAGTGCCTCCTGTGTTCTCCATCATCTCTTCTCACTCTCTGCCCCTGGGCCTTCTCTGGTCCTTAACTGTGTCAATCCAACCCGTTCACCAATTGTGGCAAAAGCCCCAGGCTCCTCTCATGGCCTCTCCCTTTTTCTGTTTTAACCCAGCTCTCTGGTGTCAGGACCCATCTTCTGATTAGAAGGCAGCTGGCACAGAGCCAGGTCTTAGTGTTTGCTTTCTGCTGGGTTTTTTCATTTCTAAATCTTTATCTGAAGACCCCTGTGAAACCGAAGCAGCCTGGCTATTCTTCCCATGCCTCTGTACATAAATATTGTCTAATATCCAGTTCTTCCAAAACAAGGGGAAAGGGGGGTGAAATATATTTTTTCCTGTAGTGGTAATGGAATATTCCTAAAAACAGCAGATAGACAACTTTGCGATCAACTCTTCTGTTAAGAACAATTCAATAATGTGTCTTTGTGCCCTGTGATGTCTGAATTGTCTACCCATCCCATAAACTGCTCTTTCTGCAGGCTCGTGTGCTCCTTAGTAGTAGAATCCTCAGTGGATTTGAAAATCAAAATAGCACTTTGATTTTATACCTCTAAGTAATATAAATATTAATGTTAAATTTAGTTAACATAACCTTTCACATACATAACAACATTTTCTTCATCCCTCCCCACATACTATCACATAATATGCTACGAAATAACAGAATTAGTGAAGTAATTGGTATGGCTGGTGGGGGCCCTGTTTGATCTAGTCCAGGCTCAAGGTTGCTTAATAGGCCCAGTAATATTCAGTCTCCTTTGTTAGAGTCCTATGATAAGACTATAACTGGGGACTTAAAAGATAGTGTCAGAATACACTTAATTCCTCTGAGAAATTACTTCTACTGAGGCTAAGAATACCACACATTCAGCCACCTCTTGGGAATAATCTAAGTATATCTGAAGCTATCCTTCATCACCCTGATGGTTTATTATAGGTCTGTGTGGTTAGGTCTGCAACCTCATTCTTCCTGGCAGAGAAAACTCCCACAGGAGACAGGGAGATGGCCTTAATTGGTTAATTATAAAGAAACCCAGCAGCAAAGAGAAACCCTGCCCTTTGAATCAAGGCTTCCCTCTAGTTATTGCTGGTCTCTCCTCAGTCCGTATGCCACTAGAACTGCATGGGACAGAATCTTTTTTCCTCACACTGCCCACCTAGAGGCCTGGCCTCAGCATGCCTGGCAAAGATGTTACAGAACTGATTCATGCCAGCGATGCTAAAGCAGTCTCTTGTATTGACATGGTTAATTTTTACTGTGAGTTATCCATAGATTTTTAGCTACTGTCATTGGTAACCCACCTTGGCTAGAATGGGTTTTCTGTAATTCTTTACTTCCTTATTTTACATTTGTTTCAAAGCTATTTGTGTGAAATTTATGCCAAGTGTCTTCTCAGTTATTCTCCCCTTTCTTTTTGAGGCAGGGCCTCTCACCCAACGTGGAGCTCACTGATTCCGTCGCCAGCCTGGCCAGCGAGCTCTGGGGATGCACCTGTCTCTGCCTCCCCAGTGCTAGGATTTTAGCTGCTGGGCCTGACTTTTTATGTAGGTGCTGGGAATCGGGTCTTCATGCTTACATAGCAAGCACTTCATCGAATGACCCATCTCCCAGGCCTGTTGTTTCTGACACAGGGTCTCATGTGACCCAGGCTGGCCCTGAACATCATATGTAAAGGATGATGCTGAATTCCTGATCCTCCTGTCTCCATTTCCCCAGTGCTGGAGTTGCAGGCATGTCCCTCAACACCTAGTTCAAGCTATTTGGTATTGGTTGTTATACTGACGTCTTTGGCAATATGAATTCTGCCAGTGTTTCTCCTGGGGGACAAACTTCTTTTTAAAAACTTTGGTGTTTTTTATTTGGAGCTTTTAATAGACCTACATTTATAATATGGTTTGACTAATAACCATTCGTTTATTCGTTCATTGAATGAGGGGAATATATATACAGCTGTTGAAAATTGTATAGGGAGAGACAAAACCTATGGGAAAACCCCAATAGGATGCTTAATGTCATAAATACCACAAAAGAGTAATGTTTATGGAAGAATGAAGAAATACTTTCTAATTAATAAAACCATGAAAAGAAGCAAATACTTATCCACCTTTGTGTTCACTGACGTCAGGTCCCCACCACCACCACCGCTTAGCTGGCATATGTGTGCAGGCAATCACTCACCAAACACTCAGAGAATTACTCTGTTTACCAGGCACTGTGCCAGGCTCTGGAAATAGAAACCAAATAACAGAATCTGTTTCCTAATGGAGTTCACAGGCCAATGAAGATAAAGAAAGCATCGTACTTGGGAACTTTGTGGTAGTGCAGACCTGTTGCTTGTGGAAAGTGAAGCCCGTTGTCTGGCCGTGTGAACTGTCAGGTTTTCCCTGCCTGTTTTTCTCCGAGTAGAAAGAGACATATTAAAAGCCACGTTAAGATCTCATACGCTTGACTGAAGGAAGTAGGGCATCGCTGGAGTCCCAGCCGCTCAGGAGGTGGAGCAGGAGGGTGGCTTAGTCCCCGGGTTGGCATATTTAGATCATCATGGACAGCACAACGAGTCCTTATCTGGAAAAAAGGCGGGGTCATGGGGTGGTAAGATGACTTGGTGACCTGAGTTCAGAATCCAGAACCTACACGGAGGAAGGGTAGAACTGAGTCCTTCAAGCCATCCGCTGATCTACACACACACACACACACACACACACACACACACACACACACACACACACACACCGTGGCAGGTGGCCACCCACTCCCAACCCCAATAAATAAATGAATAAATAAATAGATAAATAAATGTTTTGCTTTTTAAAGGGAAGGGTGGGGGCAGGGAATTTATCTGCTTGGTAGTCCCTGAGAACAGAGTGTGAGCCTTTGTCTGGCCTCATCCCGTCATGGGAATACTGAGTAAGGAGAAGAATTGACAGGCAGAAGAGCTGCTGGGAGCATCCCCTTTAGTGCCTCCTGCTTTCCATGAAGTAGAGTCGCAGCATTGGGCCTAAAAGAGGCTCTCAGGCATTATCACAATGAATTCCCCAGCACACCGCTGTAGAAATTAAAGGCCTGTTAAGTTTGTAAGGTAACGAAGCACTCCTCCTCTCAGCCTGATTTTTTTTTCTCTCTAGGCTGACTTCCTCACTCCCCACACAGCCTCACTGGCTTTGTTCCCACCGGTGCCAGCGCCGTCTCCATACACAGATGCTCCCTGGCCGAAAGCTACTGGGCAGCCCTGCGTTCCCAGTGCTGAGTGATGGGCAGACCAGGCGTGTGCAGCAGTGATACTGCATGGTTTGCCAGGTGCTACTCCCTGCCCCCGGGTGGTTTAGAGAGTTTGAACGTGAATAATACTTCATCTGCCTTGATGGGTTTTGTCCTGGCTGTAGGAACCGAAGGCTCAAACCCATGCTTCTCTGAATGAATTTCCATATTAGTTCCTAAGCTAATCCCCATTGAAGTGGTCATACACATAGCCTTCACTGGCCATATTTAGTAAGGGAGTGAATCTGGTATCAGAAGCTCTGATGGTGGGCCAGATATTCTGTTTCTAAACTAAGAGACACCCTAGACCATAGATTGATTGATTAGATTATAGATTGACTATAGACGCATCAATTCATTCTCATGCATTTATTGAGCACTAACCTTCTAACATGTATTCATGAAGGAACAGAGACTGTTTAGGGCACTTATAATTATTGGGAATTTTATAAGATTATGTTAAGTTTATGAAATTGTATCATTCTGAAAAATCTTAGCTCTTCTCCTTTGTCTATATGATCTTTTGGCTGTAAAGCTGAACATTGATATAAACAGCCTTGTCCATTTATATTCTTGAGGAATAAGAAATTTTAATGATACTTTTATGTTAACCCAACTGACCACCAAGTACAATAAGCAAAGTACACTGCATCAGTAAAGGGCCAAAAGAATTAATAGAAAAGAGCCGGGCGGTGGTGGCACATGCTTTTAATCCATTGGGAGGCAGAGGCAGGTCAATCTCTGAGTTTGAGGCCAGTCTGGTCTACAGATCGAGTTCCAGGACAGCCAGAGCTATATAGAGAAATCCTGTCTTGAAAAAAGCAATACAAAGCAAAAAGAATTAATAGAAAAGAAATACAGTAGCTTGGCGGTGGTGGCGCACGCCTTTAATCCCAGCACTCAGGAGGCAGAGGCAGGTGGATCTCTGTGAGTTTGAGGCCAGCATGGTCTACAAAAGCTAGTTCCAGGACAGGCTCCAAAGCCACAGAGAACCTGTGTCGAAAAACCAAAAAAAAAAAAAAAAAAAAAAAGAAATACAGTATTGTAGGATTTTTTTTTCCTGCTGGCAGAATATAACCCCATTATAACTTACCTGGACTTTTATGTCTGAGGAACTCCTTTTACCTGCCTGTCTTTTCACCTTCTGCTGAGTTCTAAACAGGTAGGTCCGCTGGTCTCACTGTTAAGCTAATTTCCTTTCTGGCCATTCAGTCTTCTTCTGCACTTTTAATACTTGCTGCTCTCCTGGTTGGCCAGCAGGGAGCCACAGAACCAAACCCCTTGGCTATTTCTCAACTAGCAACAGTGGGTCCCATGGAGTTCCCTGGTGAAAATTACAACCTGCTTTTGCAGCTTTACCCAAACAAATCCTCTGCAGAAACAGTCTTTGATCTCCATTGCTGAGGGGCAGGGAGCAGAGGCTAAGGTTATGAAGTTCTTGGGAGGAAAGGGCAGGTCCTAAAGACAAACAGAAGGAAAGTTAAGTCTGCAACGGTAAGACTTTCAAGGCCAAGAGTCCCTTCCCAGACAAAGAATGTGATTAGAACTGTCTACACTGAGAGTTTGAACCCAGATGTCAGGTACACGGAGTGATTTAAAGGAAGCCGATGAAAGCGGTCACCTGTGAGCCTTGTCAGACTCAAAGCCTGCTTAGATAGACCTCTGCTGCTTCTTTTTCTCCTTCCTCTGAGGCCTGACTCAGAGCTATCATAAACCATTACACTGATATCTTTTAAAAACCATTTAATTTTTAAGTTTATGAATGTTGTGTGTGTATATATATATATATATGTTGGTGCTCTTGTAAGTGCCCGGTGCCTGTGGGGACCAGAAGTAGGCACCAGATCCCTGGAACTGGAGTTACAGTGGGTTGTGAGCTGACACATAGGTTCTGGAAACCAAACCAGGGTCCTCTGCAAGAGCAGCAAGTGCCCTTAAGCTGTGAGCCATATCTCTAGCCCGGGACACTGGCATCTTTATAGCTTCCCCAGAACAACTTAATGGTGAAACTCAAGACAAAATCGACAGGTTCTGTACCGTCATGGACACAGTATATACCAACTGTCTGCCTTGCCCCTTTTTCTTTGTGAAAATCTGGCTGCAAGTGCCAAAACCCAACTTGAACAAGAAGAAAACAGAAGTGGAATTTAGTGACTCATGGACTCTTAAGAAAATCTGAAAAATTAAACCACAGAAAAGACAGAGCCACAGCAGCATTTCAGACTTAGTGAAAAGCAAGAACTCCAGCTCTGGTAGCAAGGCTCCCTAGCTCTCTGCCCCCCTTCCCATGGATGTCTTCATTCCTTCTTTTACAGACAGCTTTTCATGAGTAAAAGGGCAGCCTGGTTTATCACAACATCTAAGTGTGATTTGTGTGGGTGCAGGTGCATGTGTGTATACATGCGCACATGTGTGAGCAGGTTACTCCTCAGGTGCCTTCTGCCTTTTATTTAAATAAGTTCCCTTATTGTCCTGGGACTTTGTCAGGGAGCCTAGAATGCATAGCCAGGGAGCTTCTAGAGGTCCACCTGTCTCCATCTCATCTTAGCACCTCTGGGATCACAAGCACGTGCCACCATGCCCCAGCTCCAGGAGATCTGACACCCTCTTTTGGACTCTGGGGCACTTGCTCTCTGTCTGTCTATCTGTCTGTCTGTCTCTGTGTTTCTCTCTGTCTTTCTGTATCTCTGTCTGTCTGTCTGTCTGTTTCTGTGTTTCTGTCTTTCTGTATCTCTGTCTGTCTATCTCTCTCTCTTGTGCACAGACACACACATACACAACTGAAATAAATTTTTTGTTTTTAGTTCTTTTAGGAGCCAGGTGCAAGGAGTAGGGAAATTGGAGGGGAGGTTTAGCAGGGAAGGAAAAGAGCATGAGTGATGTAGGCCCTGAGACCCCTCCCCCCAGCCCCAGTCCTAACCAGAGAAGACCTATTTTAAAAAAAAAATCTGGGGCTGGAGAGATGACTCAGGAGTTAAGAGCACTGGCTGCTCTTCTAGAGAACCCAGGTTTGATTCCCAGCACCCACATGGTGGCTCACAACCATCTGTAATTCCAGTTCCAAGGGATCCAATACCTGCTTCTTCCCTCTACAGGCGCCAAACACACATGTGATGGGCTGATACACATGTAGGCAAAGCACCCATACACATAAAAAACTAAGCTTAGCTAACTAAAACTCTGGGCCTATGGGATGGCCTACCTCCAAGTCTGATGACCAAGTTTGATCGCTAGGAGCCTCATGGTAGAAGGAAAAAACCTACTCCCCCGGGTTGTCCTCTGACCTCCACATGCATGTTATACTATGTTCACATACCCTAGCCTCTCTATACACACACTCAGGCACACACAAATAAATAGATGAAGGTAATATAAATATTTTTTAAGACATTTGGCTTTGGGGAACTGAGGATATAGTTCAAGTAGAGTGCTTGTTGAGTATGTTGTGACCTAAGGTTTAATACCTAACAAAGCAAAACAAATATAAGTTACAATTTAAAGAGTACTATAATACAAAAACAAGGTGGGAGATGAAAATAAAACAACTGGTGGAACTTAGGAGAGTGGCAGCCTCTTACTTTAAAAAGCATAGAGTGTTTCATCTGCTGTGGAGGAAGATGCCCCGATCTGTTATTGTTAAAGCCAAGCAGCTGAGCCAGGTAGGGCTGGGCCCACACCACAGCCTCTTCTAAGGTAAGCATCTGACATCTGATGGGAAGTGGGTGGTGCTCCTCACAAGAATGACTTTGTCCTTTAAATCAGGCTTTTCAGAGCCAGCAGCAGGCATTCGTAGCAAAGGAGCAGGGTCTTTTCTGCCCTTTAAGTGAGAAGTGCAGATATCTCCAGGCCACAGGGACACTGGACCTCCAGTTAAGAAGTTGGAACCCCCCACCCCCGCCCAAGTTAGACGGAAAAATGTGGAGTTGAGACCTGGAGAAGAGCAATCTAACCCTTCACCTCGGGTAAGAATTTCTCCATGCAGCAATGAAGCTCTGAACACTCTTGCTAGATTCCATTTGGCTGACTTCTGCCAGTGTGAGTGGTGATAGATGCCCCAAATACCAACTAGTCATTAAAAAAATAGTCGATTTAACTTAAGACTTACTTATCAGTTTTTGTTTTAGAAAACTATATGAATCTGGGCATAATACAAAATAGCCGCAGCATCTTAATGTCTTCTAAGCTCATGGGAGGACTTCCGGCTCCGTCATAATGACGACTTAGTTCCCGCATGCCCCTTCTGCTGCAATAACACCTCTGGGCCACTTGATCAAGATCACATCTGGAATTTATCCCACCATGTTGCTCACACCTTTAAAAAATATTTTTAGAGAAGGAGGGTCATTCTGTCACCCTGGATGTCCTCAATCTAGTCTTAAACTCACAGCAGTCCTCCTGCCTCAGCCTTCTGAGTGCTGTGGTTACAGGTGTGTATTCCCACATCCGACTCTATACCTGATGTCTTGAACCCTGGCACTGCTCAAAACCCAGTTTTCACTGTTAATTTCATTAAACTAAGTAGTTTTGTTCCATCAACCTCTTTCCCCAGTGTTTTCCATCCTCTCGTCTTATCCTCTGGTTTCATCTTTTCTCCCTGGCCCTGACTCTATGACCAGTGACTTCCATCCTCCCTCCCTTCGCCCTGTGATCCTGAGTCTCTGACCACCTCATTACCCAGATCACCACGAGAGAACCACAGCACCGCCTCGCCAGGTGACTCACTGGTAGCATCGTGCTCGCCAGACTTGCTGAGCACCCGGTGCTCCCACAGGGTCGGCTCCCAATCTCCCTCCCTTCATTCTCTCTCAGTCGATCCTCTTGCCAGGAATGACCGACTTGGGGTAAAGGGGACTGGGGCTAACCTGTCAGTTTTCTGCTTGTCACCCCAACTCTTCTCCCTCGGACTCCTCACTCTGGATGGGAGGAAGTAGCTTTTCCTCCCCTCCCAGCCTTGCTGCATCAAGTGTCCCCTTCTTTTGGTCATTTCCCCTTCACTGACCCCTTCCTCCAACCTGCAAATAGTCTCATCCTAAAAGCCACTCGCTCCCTGTCCTGTTTTCCTCTCTAGCTAGGACCCTCTCTCACTTCCTTCTTGTTTTTATTTTCTTGCCTCCTGGTGTCCTCTCAGTTCACTACCACCTGATTGCAGCCTTGCGCTCTACAGGATCTGTTCCCCCAAAAGGTCACCAGACTCATCTGTTATTATTATTACGTCAGATGGCCCTCCAGTTCCTCAGGCTGCTGCTGTCCTAGAGTCTCTCTTTGAATTCCTTGCCACAAATTGCTCTGCCCTGATTTTTCCTAAGTCTCCTGACATTTTTTTGTTGCTCATCTCACCATTTCCCCCTTTATAGATGTGTGTGTGTGTGTGTGTGTGTATGCATGTGTGTTTGTCACTACATATGTATGGAAGCTAGAGGCTGATGTCAAGGGTCTTCCTTGATCACTCACCACCTTCTACATTGAGGTAGACCCTTGAACTTACCCTTCTTGGCTAGTCTGTCCAGCCAACTTACTCTTTGGAATCCTCGTTTCCACCTTCTCACTGATCGTCATGCTCTCCTGGCTTTTATGTGGTTTCAGGGTTCTGAACTCCTTTCTTTACGCTTGTGTGTTAAGCTGAGACTTTTCCCTAGCCTGACCCTTGCCTCGCCCCTTAAGTCATTATGATGATGATGTGGTGTGCATGACATGCATGCCACACACATGTGGTGGTCAGCGGACAACTTTGTGGAGTCCATTCTTTCTTTCCACCTTTATGTGGTATCTGGGGACTTAACTCAGTTCAGCAAGTGCCTTTACCTGCTGAGCTAAGCTCATCTCGCTGGCCCACAGCTTGTTGATAAGTCTCAGGTTTCTTTGTTATAGGAGAAATAATATATTCTTTGGAGTAAGATGGAATGGTTTGACTACTTATTAGCAGTGTGAGCTTGGGCATGTTTCCCCATATAAAAATGGCATAAATAACAATGATTTTAACGACTGTGTCTTATCTTAGTTTGCTCTCTATTGCTGCAATAAAGCACCATTACTAAAAGCCGTGTTGAGGAGGAAAGGGTTTGTTTGCCTTATACTTCCACATCAAAGCAATCATCATGGGAAGCTGGGGCAGGAACTGAAGCAGAGGTCATGGAAGAACACTGCTCACTAGCTGCTCCTCATGGCTTCCTCAGCCTGCTTCCTTATACCACCCAGGAGCCCCTTCCTGGGGTAACTCCACCCCCAGCGGCCTGGGCCCTCTCACACCAGTCAGTAATCAAGAAAGCACTGTGCAGATTTGCCTACGGGAAGTTTGTTGGAGATATTTTCTCAATGGAAGGTCTCCTCCCAGATATCAAGTTGATAAAAGACTAGCCAGCTAGGTCTGATGGCTGAAGGAGATAATGCATGTAGTCTCTCTCTCTCTCTCTCTCTCTCTCTCTCTCTCTCTCTCTCTCTCTCTCTCTCTCTGTCAGTAGCTGACTAGAATAGGCACTGAGGGCATTTGATTCTCTTCTTTCCCTTATATGCCCTCCTCAAACTTTCTTTTTGTTCCATGATATTTATTGAGCTCTACATTTTTCTCTGCTCCCTTCCCTGCCTCTCTCCTCCCCCATACAATCCTCCCCCAAGGTCCCCATGCTCTCAATTTACTCAGGAGATCTTGTCTTTTTATACTTTCTACTTCCCATGTAGATTAGATCTATGTAAGTCTCTCTTAGTGTCCGTATTGTTGTCTAAGTTCTCTGGGATTGTGATTTGTAAGCTGGTTTTCTTTGCTTTATGTTTAAAAACCACCTATGAGTGAGTACATGTGATAATTGTCTTTCTGTGTCTGGGTTACCTCACTCAAAATAATGCTTTCTAGTTCCATTCATTTTCCTGCAAAATTCAAGCTGTTGTTATTTTTTTCTGCTGTGTAGTACTCCATTGTGTAAATGTACCACATTTTTCTTATCCATTCTTCGATCGAGGGGCATTTAGGTTGTTTCCAGGTTCTGGCTATGACAAACAAAGCTGCAGTGAACATAGTTGAACACATGTCCTTGTGGCACGATTGAGCATCCTTTGGATATATACCTAAAAGTGGTATTACTGGGTCTTGAGAAAGGTTGTTTCCTAATTTTCTGAGAAATCGCCACACTGACATCCAAAGGGGTTGTACCAGCTTGCATTTCCACCAGCAATGCAGGAGTGTTCCCTTTTCCCCACAACCTCTCCAGCATAAGTTGTCATCAGTGTTTTTGATCTTGGCCATTCTTACAGGTGTAAGATGGAATCTCAGAGTTGTTTTGATTTGCATTTCTCTGATGACTAAGGATGTTGAACATTTCCTTAAGTGTCTCTCAGCCATTTTAGATTCCTCTATTGAGAGTTCTCTGTTTAGGTCTGTACGACATTTTTTTTATTGGATTATGTGATCTTTTGGTGTCCAATTTCTTGAGTTATTTGTATATTTTGGAGATCAGACCTCTGTCTGATGTGGGGTTAGTGAAGATCTTTTCCCATTCTGTAGGCTGGCGTTTTGTCTTGTTGACCATGTCCTTTGCTTTATAGAAGCTTTTCAGTTTCCGGAGGTCCCATTTATTAAATTGTTTCTCTCAGTGTCTGTGCTGCTGGGTTCTATTTAGGAAGTGGTTCCCTGTGCCAATGTGTTCAAGTGTACTTCCCACTTTCTCTTCTATAAAGTTCAGTGTGGCTGGCTTTATGTTAAGGTCTTTGATCCATTTGGACTTGAGTTTTGTGCATGGTGATAGATATGGGTCTATTTTCATTTTTCTACATGTTGATATCCAGTTATGCCAGCACCACTTGTTAAATATGCTTTCTTTTTTCCATTTAATTTTTTTTGCTTCTTTATCAAATATCAGGTGTTCGAAGATGTGTGGATTGTTAGCCGGGTCTTCTATTTGGTTCCATTGGTCCTTCTGTCTGTCCTTATGCCAGTACCAGGCTGTTTTCAGTACTGTAGCTCTGTAGTATAGTTTGAAGTCAGGGATTGTGATGCCTCCAGAAGTTCTTTTATTGTACAGGATTGTTTTGGCTATCCTGGGTTTTTTGCTTTTCCAAATGAAGTTGAGTATCGTTCTTTCAAGGTCTTTGAAGAATTTTACTGGGATTTTGATGGGCATTGCATTGAATCTGTAGATTGCTTTTGGTAAGATTGCCATTTTTACTATATTAATTCTGCCTACCCAAGAGCATGGGAGGTCTTTCCACTTTCTGGTGTCTTCTTCAATTTCTTTCTTCAAAGATTTAAAGTTCTTGTCATACAAGTCTTCCACTTGTTTGGCTAGAGTTACTCCGAGATATTTTATGCTATTTCTGGCTATTGTGAAGGGTGTTGATTCCCTGATTCCTTCCTCAGGCCTTTTATCATCTGTGTACAGGAGGGCTACTGATTTTTTGAGTTAATCTTGTATTCTGCTACATTGCTGAAAGTGTTTATGAGTTGTAAAAGTTCCTTGGTAGAATTTTTGGGATCACTTATGTAAACTATCATATCATCAGCAAACAGTGAGAGTTTGACTTCTTTTCCAATTTGTATCCCCTTGATCTCCCTTTGGTGTCTTATTGCTCTAGCTAGGACCTCAAGAACTATATTGAATAGGTATGGAGAGAGTGGACAACCTTGTCTTGTTCCTGATTTCAGTGGAATCGCTGGAAGTTTTTCTCCATTTAGTTTGATGTTGGCTGTTGGCTTGCTGTGTATTGCCTTAATTATGTTTAGGTATGTTCCTTGTATCCCTGTTCTCTTCAAGACCTTTATCATGAAGGGATGTTGTATTTTGTCAAATGCTTTTTTGGTATCTAATGAGATGATCATGTGGTTTTTATTTTTCAGCTTGTTTATATGGTGGATTACGTTGACAGATTTTCATACCAAGTAACTTCTTATAGTTTGCGTCACTTTCTTAAATTCTTTGGAAGACAGCATTTGGAGGGGTTGGTGAGATGGCTCAGTGGTTAAGAACACTGGCTGCTCTTCCAGAGGTCCTGAGTTCAATTCCCAGCACCCACATGGCAACTCACAACTGTCTGCAAATCCGGTTCCAGGGGATCTGATACTTTCATTCCAGTGCACATAAAATAAATTTAATAATAAATTTAAAAAAGACAGGATTTGGAATAAGCACTGAATGCAAATCATTGTTCTGCTGTTGACCAGCCCGATGATCGTAGCTGTGCTGCTACTCATGACCTTGATTTTCACACCTATCAGATATGAAGAATCATTCCCAGAGGGATCAGGGTGTATGAGGTACGTGAAAACCTGGCCTGTACGAAGTGCTCAGTGGAAGGCAGTTATTTGCACAGTTCTTGCTTGACTTGCAAACATACACACAATCACACACAGACACATACACTTTATCTTTTATATATACTGGTGTTTGTGCCTTTGTGCATGTTTGTGTGAAGGTGTCAGATTCCCTGGAACTGGAGTCACAGGGAGTTGTGAGCTGCCATGTGGATGCTGGGAATTAAACCCAGGTCCTCTGGAAGAGCATTCACTGCTCTCAACTGCTGAGCCATCCCTCCAGCCCCACAAAGATACTTCTCAATGTGTGTCTTCAGTCCAACCCCCATGCCTTGTGCTCTGAATCTGTATTTTGTCAGCTGGCTGGGAAACATCCCCACCCTGGTGTTCTACAAATAGTTCAGACTGTGCCCAAAACCGAACTGTTTGCTTTGCCCAGTTCTCCAGGTCACCTTTATCCCTTACAGCACTGCCATCCAGACAGCATTGCTTTTTGGGTCCTTTCCCTCAGTGCCACATCCTGTCACACCTCTAATTTGTTTCTGGAGTATGATCTTCTGCCTGGTAATGCTTCCACTTAGGGTCTCGTCTTCATCACTTGGTCTCCTCATTACCTACTTTGAGAATGGATGTTCCTTATTAAAATTGATAATTACAAAGATTGGTGAACCATTAATTAACATGATAAAGAAGAAAGGGGGAGAAATAAAAAATATATAAAATTAGAAATGGACATGTAAAAATAGCCATTGAAACAGGAAAAAAATCACAGAAGAGTTTATAGAGCTCTGTATAGATATGTGGCCATTTTTAGGAAATTAGACAGAAACAGAAGTTCCCATGGAGAAATAAATAGACAAGACTAGTTAAGAAAACAGCAAGATCATTTTCAAGGAAAGAGAATTGGCCCTAGAAGATATTAACATATATTTCATGGGGATGGGAACATAGTTCACTTGTAGAGTACTTGCCTGGCATGTGTGAGGCCCAGGGTTTGACCCTCACCACCCTTGTGAGGATCATGGTCTAACCTGGTCATGGTCACCCTTGGATACTTAGTGAATTGGAGGTCAGATTGGGACACACAAGCTAGCTGTCCCTTCACAAGCACCTGGGAGGCTGTCATAGAAGGATCACGAGTTTGAGGCCGTTCTGGGCCACACAGTGAGGCTTTGTCTTAGTAAATAGACTCCCTGAGTAGCACATTTTGGTGCTGGTGCATGGGTAGACATAGACTAGTGAGGCAGAATAGAAAGCCCAGAAATAGACCCAGGAATTTATGGAAATTTAGAATGTGATAAAGTAGTGTCTCAAATCATTGGAATAGAGGGCTCTGTTTGTATAAATGGGTACTGGAACAAGTGGCTATCCATTTGGGAGAGGATAAATTAGAGCTGAATTTCATATCATACAAGAACTCCAACTGGATATAAGATCTAAAAGTGAAAATGAAAGCATACAAGGATTTTTTTTTACCTCTTAAGTTGGCTTTCTAACTATGATTCAAAATTTAGGGGCTTAACAAAAATTAAAAACAAAAAACTCATAATACTCCACCATAAATAAAGTGATTGCTCATGAACTAGAAAGTGTGTGTGATATAACCCAAACAAGGATCTGACATTCCTAATATATAAAGAATGCCTGGAGCATTCAAATTCATTTCTCTCTGTTTCCTAGCCTGTCAGGGTGTAAGGAGTCTAACCACATTGTCCCAACTTTAGGGATTTTGCCATACTTTCTCTGCTGGAGATCTTTGATGTGTCCAAAAGTAGAATGCTTGCCTGGCATGCATGAAGTTTGATCTTCAGCACCACATACAACCAGGCATTGTAGCCTGCCTAGAATCCCAACATTTGGGAGGTAGAGACAGGTGTTCAGTTTTCCTTGACTATATAACAAGTTCAAGACTAGCCTTGGACCCTTCATGAGACCCTATCTCAGAAAGAGAGAGAGAGAGGAAAAGAAAGAAAAATTAAAAGCCCCCAGGGGTAAAACTAAAGACCAGTGAGATGGCTCAGTGCTTGCCACCAAGCCTGATGACTTTTTTGATCCCAGAACCCATGCAGCACCCTTTTAAAAAATAAATTCAAAGGAAGTCTATAGATTATGTAAATGGTAGTTTCCTGTTTTGATCTCTGTGCTGTGGTTCTCTTGTGGTGATCTGGGTAATGAATATAGTTACCTTTTTAAAACAAAACAAAACAAATCCAGGATGTCATATAGTCAAGGCCAGCCTCAAACTTGCTGTGTAGCTTCTGATCTTCCCTGCCTGAAGGGGGTTACAGTCACGTCGTCACCACGCCCACTTTATGTAGTGCTGGTGATTGAACCCAGAGCCTTCTGCATGGCAAGCTGTCCACCTGTGGAACCATATCCCCAGCCCACATTTACCTTTTAATGAGCCAGAAATTATTTCACAGTGAAAAGTTATTAAGTTAAAAAAAATAATCCTTAGGGTTTTTGAATGACCCTGCGCATGTGAGTCAACAATGGGAACAAAAGGAAAAACAGAAGCGAGGAAAAAAGAAAGCAGAGAAATAAGCAAGGGAGCTTCACACATCCTTTACCTCCAATGCACTGCAGTAGCTGGGGAGGGACAGGGTTTCAGAGAGCTTTAGGCAAGGAGGATGATGGTTCCCGTAGGCTGAGGAGGCACTCTGGCCCTGAACTATACCCAGCTCTTCTTTGTCTTGCCATACATCTAGAGAGAGAACTGGTGGCTGAGTTGGTATTTTTCACACTCAGATGGGCATACAGACATCAGGGGATCCCGTTAAAACACAAGTTCTGATTTGGCAGAGCTGGGAGATGCTAAGAATAGTCTATTTTCCCAGCAGATTCCCAAGTGATGCTGATATGGCTGGTCTGAACCACACTGAGCAGTTGAGAGCCACTTAGTGTAGATGAGGGGTACACAAGGGACCCACACGTCACCTGTGGAGGGGTGCTTTAGACTAAAGAGCATCCTCTGAGGTTTACCGAATCCCTTACAGCTCAGAGATGCGTTAATTTAGGTGTGGAAAGAACTTTTGTCTTGGGTATTAAATTTAAATCCCATAATTCATGGTTTACCATCTGGGTGGCCTTGAACAGCTTCTTTCACCTTATTTTGAGTCTCAATTTTTTGTCTTCTTCGTAGTTCGAATATCCAAATCAATCAGATTAATGAGAAAAAAAATGTGTTTAGCAAGAGAACTAGCATAGCTTTGGACAGAACAGATGTTCTGAAACTTGATGGCTGTCACTGTTGCTGCAGTGAACCCCCACTTGCTGGAAGACCCGGCAGGGATTAATGGGCGTGAGAAGTAGTTAGGAGCCCCTCTGTTGTCAAATAGACAACATGCATCAAATAGAGAGGATCAGTGGTCAATTTTATATCCTAGACAATTTGCTTCTTTGCAGCCAAGGCAAGGCTATGGTTTCTTAAGAAGATATTATCTTGACCTACTGAAAAATCATGTCCCTGCACAATGAACTTCTACAGTAGCTTAGGTGCAGGTCTGATAAAATGTGACAAATGATTCTCTCCTGGAAGCAAATATATGTTGAGTACTTGTTATCCTAAGAAGCAAATAGTTCTGAACTGTACTGACTCCCTGCAGAGATCTTAGTTCCCACCTTAGGTCTTTGGAGTCACTGACCTCTTTGCTTGCCTTAGCTCATCAACCTCTTGAACTTCATGCTGGGCTAATGCCTGATGCCATGTTCATCCCCTTGTAGCACTTGCCTCTTCCAGGTAGCAAGTTCGTGTGTGTGTGTGTGTGTGTATGTGTGTGTGTGTGTGTGTGTGTGTGTGTGTGTGAGATGTGCTGGTGTGTGGTGTGGTGTGGGTGTGGTGTGCATGTGTGTATGTGTGGTGTGCATGTGTGGTATGGTGTGTATGTATGTATATGTGGTGTGTGGGTGTGGTGTGCATTTGTGTGTGAGTGTGGTATGGTGTGTGTGTGTGGTATGCGGGTGTGTGTGGTGTGGTGTGCATGTTTGTGTGTGTGGTGTGGTGTGTGGGTATGTATGGTGTGGTGTGTGTGTGGTGTGCATGTTTGTGTGTGTGGTGTGGTGTGTGTGTGTGTGTGTGTGGTGTGTATGTGTATGATGTGTGGGTGTGGTATGTGAGTGTGTGTGGTGTGGTGTGTATGGTATGTGTGTGTTGTACATGTGTGATGTGCGTGTGTGGTGTGGTGTGGTGTGGTGTGTGTATGTGTATATAGGCCAGAGACTGATGTTGGTATGCCTTTCTCCATCACTCTGTGTTATTTTTTGAGACAGGCTCTCTCATTGGACCTGGAGTTTTGGTAAACTGTCTGGCCAGTGACCTCCTATGACTTACCTGTCACCTGTCTCCATGCCAGTGCTAGAGTTGGAGGTGTGTACCACCCACCATGCCCGTTTTTTTATGTGGGTGTTCAGGATCCAAACTCAGGGCCTTAGACTTGTATTTATACTGGCAGTTGACCCACTGAGCCATCTCCCTAGCCCTCCTGCAAACTGTGTGAAGATGTGAGATTTTTGTAGTCCCATGGGTTGCACTCAAATGATTGGTGAGCCAATTGAATGACACACAGAATCCTTCCTCACAGAGTCCGAGGAGTGTGAGAGGATTAGGGGAGGATTTCTGGAAAGAGTGACACTTGAGGTGAGACTTTACAAAGCATTGGCAGGCAGAGGGAGGTGCAGTGGTGTGGGAGAAACCATGATGCACTTGGGGAAATGTGTGCGGTCTGGATAGACTGAGGCATGACAGGGACATGGAGGAGAAGGGGCATCTGAGACGTTGACACCATGCCTTCTCACTCCCTCCCCTGAAGAAGATGTTAGAGCCCAGCAACAGGGGAAGATCACACAAATTGTCACAGATTCCCAAGGTCTACTCCCATTGCACAGCCAAAGCCTTGAGTGAGGCAGAGCAGACAGGGCCTACTATAGGGCAGCTAAGAAATAGGATTTATCTTAAGGATAATGGAAGACCAATTAAGAACTTTAAGCAGGAATGCTTTGAGGGTGCATTAAAGCTGGCTGATATTATAGACAGGCAAGTTGAGCCAGTGGTGGTGGCACAGGCCCATAATCCAGCACTTGGAAGGCAGAGGCAGGAGGATCTCTGAGAGTTCTTGGTCAGTCTGGTCCATGTAGCAAGTTCCACCCCAGCCAGGACTTCATCGTGAGACATGATTGTCTCAAAATATAAATTAGAGAAGAAAGATACAGGAAAAATGATTAGCAGTTTTGTGTGTTTTGAGACAGGAGCCCTTGTAGCCCAGGCTAGCCTCAAGCTGGCTCCATCTCCCCAAAGCTGGTATTACAGGTGCATATCACCTCCCCCTACTAGGAGTTTTACCACCTCAGTGTTACTATTAATGCCCTCTCTGCTCCGAACTTGATCCCCTAAGTCAGAGCACAGCACTCACTCCCGAGGTGCCCTTTGCCCGGATCCTCAGGCAGGACTGTGGAACATTATGTATCAGTGTGTTCTGGGGATGAGTGTCTCACTCACGTTTTCTGCAGTGAGCTGGATAGCAAGGCAATGTAATGCATAGGCAGTGCTTACTGGGTTTTAGAACTGGACATGCTGTGTCCTAGTTCTGGGGACATTGGGGAAGTTATGTTACTTCTCCAAACTTTAAACATAAAATGGAAATAATACTGGCTTTATGGTTGTGGTAGTTTGAATGTAATTGGCCACCATAAGCTCATAGGAAGTGGCACCATTAGGAGGTGTGGCTTTGTTGGAGTAGGTATGGCCTTGTTGGAGGAGGTGTGTCACTGTGTAGGTGGGCTTTGAGGTTTCCTATGCTCAAGATATGCCCAGTGTCTCAGATCACTTCCTGTTGCCTGCGGGGATCAAGATGTAGCTCCTTCTCCACTCTCAGCTCCTCTCTAGCACTATGTCTGCCTGTATACCACCATGTCCTGCCATGATAATAATGAACTAAGTATCTGAAACTCTAAGCCACTCAATTAAATGTTTTCCTTTGTAAGAGTTGCTGTGGTCATGGTGTCTCTTCACAGCAGTAGAAACCCTAAGACAATGGTTCTTTTGGGTTTTGTTTATATATTATATATATACATTATATGTGTTTATATATAGTATTTTAATGTTAGATATAATATACTATATAGTATGTATATTTTAATATATATATTTGAGAATAAAATTAGATGATGTTGGTAACAATAATAATGACCATGATTGGCAAGATGTCTCAGTGTGCAAGTCTGACATCCTAAGTTCAATCCCCAAGACCTACAAGATGGAATGAGAGAACTGACTCTTAGTGGCTATCTTCTGATCTCCACACATATACCATGTAATGTGCATAAGCACACTCATGAAATAAATAAAATGTAAAAACAATCAACCCTTTGGTAAGCATCAGTTTTGTGTCAGACCCTGGGCCAGACACATTCATTGAGTCTTTAAACCAGAACACCAAAATCAGTAATTAAAGTAGAATACCAGAAACAGGGCCGAAGATATTGCTCAAGGGGAGATTGCTTGCTAGCACACACTAGTCCTTGGGTTCAATCCTTTGTACCACAAAAACAAGACAAACACCAGAAATGGTATTTAGTTTGTGCAGGCTCTCAATAAATGTTATATCCCTCCTGCCAATTCCTGCTGGTCATTACAGGTCCTGTAGCTTAAGTAGCTGATGGATTATCGCTTTAGCACTGTCTTCCAATGGTGATTTCCAAAAATCAGCAAAGAAACTAAGGCAGATTTCATCTGAGCCCAGGAAAGTAGCCAGTAAGTAATTTCCAGCTTCCTTTCTCCCAGGAAATGCTTGAGACTTAGAATTCAACTGTACTTTAACCAAATTATGATTTGATATAATTAGCTCTTGAACTTAATTTTGAGGTTCAGGATCTTGGGCTGTTACAGAAACGAAACATCTGCCTTCCAGACTGTGATGTTGTTTGTGTGCTTTTGAGATAACAATGTCTATCTTCTGACTAGATGGTGACAATAAGCATCAGAATACAAATTGTGCTTAAAAGGAAAATGGAATGTGTAGGGTTGTGTACGGGTTGGAATGATTTCCCTAAATGTCTCAACCTAGAAGCCTCCTCGGTTTCTGGCAGCACAGGGCCCCAACTTTCTGTGAAGTAAAGGAAAATGCTTTTTAGTCCTCAGACTCACAGTCCACTTGGTGGTTTTCTTTTCCTTCCCCGCATCAGTCTTATGTGACCAGACCCTCTTTGACAATATAAAACACAGATTAAAACTAACTCTCTAGCAATCCTAGGATTATGGGCTCAGGAGGGTAAATCTTCTGTCGAGTGTGAGATGACCACACCCACATCTCATGCTAAAGAAAGCAGCTGTGGGAGGCAGTGCTGTGCTTGGGTCCTGGTTTATGTCTGGTTCCACACGATCAGTTAATGGGAGCGTCACGGTCCATTGTGCAGAAAGCACATGAGGAACTATAACTGCAAAGTGTGGTGGGTTGCTGGCAGTGGTCATTGTACCTGAATAATGGGTGGCGCCTTGGACTCAGCCTTGATTCCTACCAACAGAGCGCAGAAAGTGGGAGTGACCCCTGGAAGCGTGTGTCTCTTTGTCTGTGGCTGCAGTGCTGAATCAATCGGAGATTACCTTATCCCTAGGTGTTAGCTTAAAGCTAGAGATTTAAGAATGTGCTCTGGGCCTGATCAGGATATCTTAAAACCTTTTTCTCCTTCCTGATATAGATTCTCCTTTGTACCCCACCCTCTCATGCTGCCTTACAGGGACAGGATAGAGGATAAGACTGATTGCCATCTTTCCCTTATCTCCGCCTTTTATTTTCCAGCAACAGCTACAGGCCTATGTGGCCTGGGTGAATGCCCAGCTGAAGAAGAGGCCATCCGTGAAGCCTGTGCAGGACCTGCGACAGGATCTCCGAGATGGAGTGATCCTGGCCTATCTCATCGAGATTGTTGGTCAGTTGGCCTTGGACTCTGATGCTAGTGTAGACGAGAATGTGACTTCTTTCTCCTCCATGCTCCCTTCAAGCAGGTTGTTCACATTCATGGTGATGGAGTTGGGAAGACCTAAAATATTTGCTCAAGGTTAATTCACATCCAGTCAATAAACACTGTGCTAGGCACTGTATTATATGAGGAGATGTTGGCTCTGCCAGTGCCCTCAGAGGCTCCCAGTCTAGTTGGAAAGACTGGAAAATGAGATCCGTCTTATTTCTGTGTTAGTGTCCTGATGGGGGTACATAGAACAGACACCCTCCCTTAGTCCTAGGGGTTCAGGAATGGCAGAGCAGAAGAATCCATGTCAAACAGGGGAGGAGGGCTTCCAGAAGAACTGCAGTCTAAGTTAAAAGCACAGTGGGAGGGCTGGAGAGTTGGCTCAGTGGTTGAGCGTACAGGCTGCTCTTGCAGAGGACCTGGTTCAACTCCCGGCACCCATGTAGCAGCTCACAACCATCTATAACTCCAGTGCCAGGGGAACCAACACTTTTTTTCTGCACAAATATACATACAGGCAAAACACTCATGCATGCATGCACACACAGACACACAAAGGAAAAACAAAACAAACAAAAAATAGGAAAGGGAGTAGCGTTCAGGCCAAAAGAGAAAATGTCCCAGCAATAGGACTCTCTTCTGTGTGACACTCAGACCCATGTGTTTTCACAGAAGGGTTTTTCCTCTTAACTTCAGGCCCTCTTCTTATTAGGGTCTTGTATGTCCAAAGTGTTTTCCATAGCTCCGCTATGATTTCTCTCACTGACTGGCAATCAGGTATTCCATAGACTGAGCTCTTGAAGAGAATGATGTTCTATACTTTGTTCTTATGGTTCCACAAACCCCAGCCAATGCATGTAATCAGTTCTCAAACATTTATTACTGGCCAATTGATATTGCTTGGTGTCCTGGAGGTATGTAGTGTGGAAGAAGCTGGTTTGTAACAGGCATCCTATCTGCCTATCTGTGAGTACTTTTTTTTGAGACAACTCGCGATTGACTAATCAATAGTAATGAGTGGAACAATGGTGGGAGTAATTGCCACTAGTTGATGGCATGCTTTTTTGTATTTTGTGAGTTTATTTGACCACACACCCTTAGGAAACAGATATTATTACTTCTGTTTCCAGGAAACGAAAGGGATGATCTATAAAAATAAATAAATTAATTAATTAATGCTCTTTTGATTTCTTTGTAATATGGTTGAATGCAAGTGGAGTACTCCTCATCCAAAATGCTTGGTACCAAAAATGCTTCAGATATTGGATTAAAAAATATATATAGAGAGAGTTGAGCACTTACAGCTAAAAATTATGGAAAGTCCATAGTCTGAAAATGTCCCCAAATCAGAATTTTCTTGAGCACTAGTATGATGCTTAAAACATTTCAGATTTTTTAACTGGAGAGCTGGCTCAGCAGTCAAGATCACTGGCTGCTCTTCCAGAGGACCTGGGTTTGAGCCCCATAGTCCACTGGAACTCAGCATGGTGACTCAACCATCTATAACTCCAGTTCCAAGGAATCTGATGCCCTCTTCTGGCCTCCCTGGGTACCAGGCATGCACACAGTGCATAGGCATACTTAAACATGCCCATATATATAAAATAATAATAATAATGTTTCAGATTTTGGAGCATTTGTAAGTTCAAAGTTTTAGATTATGAATGATAAACCTATATTATTTTACTGATGAGATTTACAAGGCCCAGCCACTTTGCAAGTTCATAAATATTGAAGTATACAGGTAAAGGTGCAAACCTAATTCTGTTTTAATTCCAAAGACCTGACTAGAGAAATGACTCAGATATTAAGAGTATATATACTGATTTTGCAGATCACCCAAGTAGTGTGGCTCACAGACTTCTGTAATTCCAGCTCCAAGGCATTTCTCTTCTGGACTCCAAGGTCATCTGCACTTCTATGTACACACACACACACACACACACACACACACACACACTCATGCACGCACATATGCATGCACTAAAAATAAAAATTAAAAAATCTTCAAATCCATTTTAAGCATTTTTCCTTTATTTAATAGATTACATGTGGACTAGCAGGAAATATAGGCACAAAAGGATAAAAGCAAAAGCTCTTCTTTTACCTGTATTTCTTCAACAGAAATTGTATCAGTACTTTTGTTTTCTGTGACACAAAGCAGCTTAAAGAAGGAGGGTTTGTTTTGGCTCACAGTTTGAGGAGAAGTCCAGCAGAGTGGGAAGAGTGGTGGCAGGGGTTGGAGGCAGTCGGTCAAGTTGCAGCCACACCCAGAGGACTGAGCAGTGAGAGCTGGTGCTCCGCTCACTTTCTCCTGTCCCTGAGTCCAGGATCCACGCCCAGGGAATGGTGCCGCCCATTTTTAGGGTTCTTCCTACCTCGGCTTACTTAATTAAAACACCCTCTCACAGGCGTGGGCAGAGAGGCTAACCCAAGGTAAATAGTTCCTCAACTGAGAGACCTGTTTCCTAGGTGATTCTATGCCCTGTGAAGTTGATCATCGGTGTTGGCCATCAGTTACTCATCCTCCATTCGTGGCATAACTGGTGTTGTTTCCAGAGATGTTATGAATCTGGGAAGCAGTATTAATGTCTTTTTGTTTTCCCAGGATCCAGGTTTTAAAACACTGTCTTTTTTGTATATGTATGTGTGTATGTGTGTGTTTCTGCAAATTGAACTGGGCCTTGAACATGCTAGGCAAGTGCTCTACAACTAAGGTATATTCCCCAGCCTGAAATAACCTCAAGAGACTGAGGAGATGGTTCAGTGATGCTTCATGTGCAAGCATGAGGGTTAGAGTTTGAATCCCCAGTACCCATGTTTAAAAAGCATGGTCACAAATGCATCTATAATTCCAGCGCTGTGGGGGATGAAGACAGGAGGGTCACTGGGGCTTGCTGACTACCACCCTTGCTCCAAGTTCAGGAAAAGCAAAACAAAACGCTGTTTCAAGGGAATAAAGTCTATAGTGACAGAGCAGATACCAGCTTCTTCTATATGTGCAGCCGTGTACACGCATGTGTGCACACACCACATACCTCATATACATTCAGACGTACATAACAAAAATGAGAAAACCTCATGGTCTCTCCCTAATTTTGTATATTTAGCCTTCAGTTTTTCACTGAGTTCTGGACCTGCATATACAGTGTCCTGTTCACCATTGTTTGAATGTCTTACATGCAGCTAACCAGAACTTTATATTTCTTTGTCCACACCAAGTTCTTTACCATCCTTGCCCATCCCCACCTTCCATCTTTGTCAAGGAACACTTCAAGTCATTCTCTCACTTATTAAGGAGAACTCTTAGGAGTCATTCCTAAGTATTTTCTTCCCCTCCTGAACCACAGCCAGTTCTTAACATGTACTTTCTGCTTTGTATTCAAAATATACTGAGTGTCTGCCTTCTGGCCAGTCATTCTCTTCAGCTTTAGCCCTTACCATCTTATCTCTTGCCTTGAATATTTAGACTCTCTTTCTAGCTAATCTCTCTGTTTCATCCCCCCCTCATAATTTATATATATATACACAGTAAACTTTAGAAAACAAACAGAAACTGGTTAATATCCCTATTCTGTCTGAAAGTCCCCACTGGCTTTTCATTACCCTTGGAATAAAATCCAGGGTCATTCCTGTGGGTCCCCAAAGCCCTGTGTGACTGGTCTTGCTTATCTTGGTGGCCTTTCCTGGGTCTTGACTCTGATAACTTCACTCTAGCCACACTGCTCTTTTCTTTTTTCATTTGAGACAAAGTCTCATGTCACCCAGGCTGGTCCAGTAGTTGCTTTGTAGCTATGGCTACCTTTAATTAATCTGGTTTGGTTCCTGCTCCTTGTGTCTCAGCCTCCCAACTGCTGAGATCGTAGGCATGTACTACATACCTAGCTAGCCACACTGCTCTTTTTGCCCCTCAGATAGGCTGAGCTAATCCCATGTTGGGGTTTGTATGGCCCTTCAGCCTGGTATGTGCCCTTCTGTCTTAGTTAGGTGTTCTGTTGCTGTGAGGAGACACCAGGATGCATGGCAACTCTTCAAAAGGAAAACATTTAATTGTGATGGATCACTTATGGTTCAGAGGTTTAGTCCATTACCATCATGTCGGAGAGCAAGGCAGCATGCAAGCAGACGTGGTGCTAGAGACGGAGCTGAGAGTTCTTTCATCTTGACTCATAGGCAACAGGAAGTGATGTGAGAACCTGGTGTGGCTTGAGCATACATGAGACCGCAAAACCACATGACATACTGCTTCCAACAAGGCCACACCTATTCTGACAAAGCCACACCTCCTAATGGTGCCACTCCCTTTGGGGACCATTTTCTTTCAAACCACCATACTTTCCTAAATATAAATATTTCTTATTTAGACTTTTCAAGACTGTATTATCAGAAAGGTCATGATCACTATTCTTTTCTGTCTTTATCCTTACCCGAAATTATATTAAATAACTACTTGTTATATTGTAGTTAAACTAGGAGGTAAGACACTATGTTTACCTTGTTCCCTGCTCTCTGTAGAACCCAGAACAGTATTTGGCACACAGCGGGTACTCATGAATATTTGTTGAATTAATAAACGTACACACAATAACTTCACAGGACTGTGGGCTTACATTTGAAAGACTGAAGTGTTCCGAAAGTTTTCATTTTTCTCCAACCACTTCCCCTGGTGCATACACCAGGACTTAACTCACTCCCTTGTTTATGGAGACTTTTAGTGTTTGTATCCCCTCCCCTGTTTGTGCCTGGCTGCTGTGAACCCTTGATAATGTTCTTCTGACCTTATGTGTTTACTGTGTTGTTTCCCCTCTCCTAACAGCAGGAGAAAAACTGAGTGGCGTACAGTTGAGTCCCAGTAACCAACAAGAGATGAAGGATAACGTGGAGAGAGTGCTACAGTTTGTAGCTTCCAAAAAGATTCGCATGCATCAGACTTCAGCTAAAGGTTAGTTAGTACTTCATTTTGGGGAACGGAACACTTAACCTTTACCAGTGCTAGCCAATTTGACAGACTCCCTTGGCCATGTGGCCGGCGGTTCTGAGCCGACTGGAATAGGATTAGGCTCAGGATCTTATATCCTTGTTCCATGAAGACAGGTAACCTCTTGGAAGACAGTGATCGAGTACTGAAATCCCAGTGCTCCAGAGACCTGGTTGGAGGCGATAGCTCTCTTTTAATTTGAATTGAATATAGATATGCTTGAGTGTGTGGGGGAAAATTAATGATACAAGAATAAATGACAAAATTGAGGTATTAATTTTGGAATGTCATGTTTAAATTTTCATGAATGAAGATGGATTGTGTTTTTTGAGATCTTTGGGTTTTATGATCGAGTACTATTACAAACCCTCATAACTTAGGCTTTTCCATTCATTTTCCTAGAAGAAACTTTCATTTCTTTATTTTTTTTCCTTTCCTCCTTTCCTTTATTTTCTGAGACAGGATCTTATGTAGCCCAGGCTGATCTTGAAACTGCTACGTAGCCAAGGATGACCTTGAACTTCTAACCCTCTAGTTTCCACCACCTCTGTAGTCACATTACAAAACTGCACTGTCACCTAGGTTCATGTGGTATTGGGGACTAAACCCAGGGCTTTGTTAGTGCTAGGCAAGTGCTGGATCGACTGAGACACATCTCTAATTACCGCCCAGCCTCAGTATATGTATTTTTGAGACAGAGTCTCAATGTGTAGCCCTGGTTGGTCTGGAATTTGCTGTATCCTAAGCTTTCCTCAAATTAGGTGTTTCTCCTGCCTCTGTATCTTAAGTTATGGGATCAGAGAGAGAGATGTGTGCCACACTCAGGTTAAAGGGATAATATTTTATAGCATTTTTTTTTGCTTGTGAGAACATTCCAGGCAGACAAAGGGGGCCCTGCAGTGTTTATATGTAGTCTTCTATAGTGGCATAACCCTTTGCCCATGCTGTAAGAAAGGAACCACGTAGGGGTCCTTCGAAAGCATATGCTCCCTTCTCCTTTTGATGCTTTTCTGGAAGTGACCAGATCTGGTCTGTTTCAGCACCAGTTTCTGGGTCTATTGCCTGTACTTTTGTTGAGAATGAGGGCGGGAGGGAACCCTTTCATGTTGGATTGTTGGTGTTCTGTGTGTTTGAAGTTACCCAGGTGAGCAAATAATGACCATTAAGAGCATTTGGTAGAAGACATCAAATAGTCCTTTGCATGCTTTGTGCATTTGAAAGGCTATAAAGCCAAACAATGGAACTGTATCCATTTCCTTGCATTATCTTTAACCAGAGCTTTCACAATATGTGTTCCCTCCTCCCTCTCTTTCTCTCTCTCTCTCTCTCTCTCTCTCTCTCTGTGTGTGTGTGTGTGTGTGCGTGTGTGTGTGTGTATGTGTGTGTGTGTGTGTGTATGTGTGTGTGTGTGTGTTTCTTTCCTCTTTTTTTCTAGGGCAGAATTTAGAGTGCAGTGCTGGCTTTGGTCTGGTCCCCATGTGGAGTGGGCTTGGGGATCTGGCCCAGTAAAATAGGCTATTTTAAGGGAACTCTGCCATTCATTGTCTTTTACCTGAAGAAGCTCATGTTTCCTAATTAGTCCTACTGCATCGATTTCCTTCTCCATTCAGCTTTCCACGCCACAGCTGGAGTGAGCTAAGAACACATATTGTTGTGCCACTGCTGTGCATCTAAAGTCACTTGGCTGAAATCTGGCATCTGTATGACCTCTGGTTCTTCCCCTTCCACATCTTAAAAAGTTTCCTAAAGCCACATTATGAGCAGGAAAAACTGAAAATAATTTTAATAATGTATTTTATGTAACCCATTATATCTGTAATATGATTACTTTACCATGAAGTCAATATTAAACATTACTTAGATATTTTACATTTTACTTTTATTTATTTATTGTATGTATAGGCATTTTTACCTGCATGTATATCTGTGCACCTTGTGTGTGCCTGATGTTCTCAGAGGCTAGAAGAGGGCATCAGATCCCCTGGGACTGGAGTTACAGATGGTTGTGAACTGCCGTGTGGGTGCTGGGAATCGAACCTGGGTCCTTTAGAAGAGTACCCAGTGCTTATAACCACTGAGTCATCTCTCTAGCCCTGCATTCTCTTTTTTATACTGTCTGGGATCTTTTGCATTCCCATGTGTGTGTGAGGTATTTACTTAATTCTTAGTTACAGTACTTGCTTAGAACATTCCAATTTGTGGCCGTGACATTTAAGTGCTCAGTAGTCACATGTGGCCTGCAGCTCTCCTAACAGACGATATTACCCTATTATACTGATCTCTAGACCTTGTACCTTTTCCTTGTACTGATCTCTTGTACCTTTTCCTGAATTGTTCTTATCCCTTCTCCCCTATTAGCTAAGAAGCAGCACCCCATTCTTAACTGAGGGCTCACTTCCCCTAATAAAACATCCTTCAGAACTCTAAGATTATATTATCTCTCCACAAATTGCTGAAGGCCCCGTACCTCTCTTGCCTAATTATTTTATTATCGTACTTTATGGTGATTGACTTTAACCTTCCATGTCCCTTGTTGAACATGGAGTTATGAAAACGGAGACTAGCTGCCTGGTTTACTGTATCACCAGCAATATATAGTAAATGCATCAATCCATGGCCTCTGCCTCTCAGTACCTTTCCATCTGTCTTGTCCTTTAGATATTGTGGAAGGAAACCTGAAGTCCATCATGAGGCTGGTCCTTGCCTTGGCAGCTCATTTTAAACCTGGCTCGAGCAGGACGGTGAGCCAGGGGCGTGACTCCAGAGTCCCCGCACAGAGTCATCAACCACACTGTGCTACGGCTGTGGCCCAAGGAGCAGCTGCTGCTCTGGCTGATGTGTGCCGTGACATGTCTCGGTCAGGACGGGATGTCTTCCGTTATAGACAGAGGTAAAAACCTGGGGAAGGGAACTGGCCCCTCTCTCTGGTATTTCTTTGCTTGGATAAAAGCAGTGCAAGTAGATGGACATATCGGCCAAGCAGACCCACATTGCAGGAGCGACGACAGAATAGAGCGGAGGTTTGGGAAGGAAATCCTAGTGGGAAAAGCTTGGTCTTTTTTTGGTGGTACTGGCTAGTGAACCTAGAGCCTTGCATATGCCAAGCTAGAGCTCTGCTGCTACTGTGCTATATCCTGAGGCTTTTTGTGTCTTATTTTGAGAGGGGGTCTTATGTTGCCCAGTCTGGCCTTGAACTCATTCTGTAGTCCAGACAGGCCATGAACTTGTGCTCCTGCTGTCTTAGCTTTCCAAATAGCTGGGATTATCGGCCCAGCTAAGCCAGGCTAAGCCTTTCCTTTGGAGATGTTTACTTTGCAGCTAGCAGAATGTAAGTAACCATGTGTGTAAGTTTGCTCTCATGCCCAAAATTTAAATATATGTGGTTGGCACAGTGTGTTTTCTTCACTGGGAGACATGTAGTCCATCTGGAGGAGGCTGTATCCTGGAATGCATCCACAAGACCAATCTGTCTTGAAATTTCATGGCAGGAAGTATTTTGAGGGTTGTGTAGTTGCTAAAGGTGAACATGACCCAAGGTGTCACAGAGTGGGCAAAATTACTTGTCTTTGTGTTTGCTTTCCCTGCTAGGTTTTAAGTGCCTTAGAAGAAGGAGTTTTACCTTGTTCACCTCCTAAATATGTGTGTGTGTGTGTGTGTGTGTGTGTGTGTGTGTGTGTGTGTGTGTGTAGACAGGATCTTGCTATCTACATGGCCCAAGCTGGTCTCAAACTCCTGATCCTCCTGTCTCTGCCTCCTGAGCGCTGGGATGACAGGTGTGTGCTAGGCTGCCCAGGTGCCTTATTCATCTTCTTTCCTAGAGAACATACTTAGAGGCAGGATATCTCCTCTTGCAGAGCTGACCTGAACTTCAGGCCTAACACTCTTTTTTGGTCCTCTCCCACCCCCTGCTTTTCAGGAACAGCAGCATGGACGAGGAGATTGAGAACCCATACTGGAGTGTTCGAGCACTTGTGCAGCAATACGAAGGACAGCAACGGTCCCCATCTGAGTCTAGCTGCTCCAGGTAAGTGTGGCCTTACCGTCCTTACCTTTCCAGTCTTGGTAGAAAGCTGCTTTCTGGGGGACTCTTAGCCTCAGTAGGAAAACCAAAAGCACTAAGGCACCCATGGTGTTGAGTACCATACCCTGCCAGGCTTGGGTCTGGAAACCTGACTGGGGTAGCGAGGGGGCGAAGAAAGGGCAGGCCTTGAAGAAATGACTCACATACATCAAAAACTTGGGGTCCGGTGGGATATGCGAACCTTGCGATATTTATTAGGTACCTCACAGAGGGAAGGAGTTAGCTAGCCTTGGTAGGTCTCTAAGTAAACAGTCTGGGCTATACTCATCCAACACCCAAGAGTTGATAGTTTGGCACAGGCTGGTCAACTGTTTGTGAACACTCATACTTGTATACTGTCAGTATTTGCTCAGACCAGAGGAAGCCTTTACCAGCTCTGGGCCTGACCTCTCTGAGGAAGGCCTTGCCAATTTCCCATGAGTCTGAGGCATTCATTGGTCCTTGACATGACAGCGCCAATGTCAGTACCCATTCGCTCAGGTCTTCATCTACGCTTGACTTATTCATTCATGGCTTCTTCAGCTCCCCATAGACGGACGTGTGTGGAGCTTGCTTACTGTTAGAGGGCTTGTCTTGCCGGAGGCCCTGGGTTCAGACCCTAGTGTTGAAGAACAAAGAGCACCTAACTTCTTTTGCTTCCCTCAGTTATCTTTGGCATTCAAGGACTAGCTCTCAGCATGGCCTGTGAATTCCGTGTTGATAGAAGAGTGGGATATAATGCTGGTGAATTTCCCACATATAGAAACTACAGCGTCCCAGTGACAATAGTTAGCTCTGGCCACATGGGGGAGGTGGTGACTGGGACCTTCAGAGTTCAGTCCAATCCAGTGTTTGTGCCGTCAGCTGCTAGTGTTTATGAAAGTCAGTTCCTGGGTCCTGTCCTGAAGGCTGAGTCTGATTCTTCAGTTATAGCCACAGAAGGCTGGAGAAAGCTCCCAGCAAGGTAGGAAAATGTGCAGGACTGTCTGACGCATTAGTGTTTCCACACTCATTTATAGGACTGTGAACTGGGGCACATTAGTATGCATTGAAGTGGGGTATGGGTGTTTGTGACTCTGGCAAAGAGGCTCTCTGCTTCCCTTAGAGCCAAGGGCAGGGGTCAGGACAGGACAGTCTGCTTTAAAAAAGCTTGACCAGTGCCAAGTATAGTGGCAGCAAAGGATTGCTCTCCTGGCTCGTGGAGATTATGCCCCTAAAACACATCCCCAGCCTACTTGCTAACTTGATTTTGTTGTTAAATTATATTGAGCATATCCTCTAATGATCTTTTCCCTCCTACTCCAACCCAGCATAGTCTGATCTATTTAAATTTAATTGTGCCTTGTGTGTATTTTCCATCATTTTTTTCTTCCTCCTGTTTCTTTTCCTCATACAATCCCATCCTATTTTGACAGACCATTTTCTCATTTATGGAGGTCCTGTGGACCTCTTTTCATCAACTTAATATACTGCTAACCTAGCTCAACCTTAAAATGTTTGCATATAATGGGTGTAGTTTCTACTTCTGACACGGATATCTAACAAACATTTCACCATTAAACATTTCAAAGTGTTCAATGTAGTACCTTTACAAGTCTGTGTAAGCCTCATCTCTATCCACTTAGAAGACATTTTGACTAGCCCCCAGAGAAACTCTCCCATGAAGCAAGCAGTAGGTGTGCTTTTAATGAGACTCAAAACCACTGCTTTTTTGCTCCTGGCTGGGACTATCTTTGGCTCTTTCCAGTATCAAAGACTGTTCTGTTGTCTAATGAGGTCTATTGCTTCCTGCATCTCTGCTGCCCTTTGGCTCTCCTGAGCCTGAGTGTGCCTGTGAATTAGAACGAGAAGGGAAGAGATCTTGAGTCTCCTAAGGGTGGCTGCTTCCTTCCTCCAGGCAAGGCTCAGACTGCAGCTGGAGGTGTAAGATCAGTATGGGGGCCCACTAGATATCAGGCTGTGTTGGGCTAATGACAACCCTAGGAGATGTGTCAAAGATTACATTCCCTCTGTTGTCCTCTTCTTCCTCGTTGTGGTATGTTCTTTGGGATAGGATCAGCATTCTGCCAATTTCTTCACTGACCCCTCAGGAAAGGAGAGGGCTTCTAGCAGGTTCTGCCATTTGCCACTTCCATTTGGGTACCTGTTGGCCCTGTGACCCCTGAAAGAACCAGCAATCTTGGAGACATTGCAGCTTTGGGTGGGGTATAGCTGCAAATAGGATAGACATCCAGGGTGTCTTCCCCTGCTGCTCCCTCTCCCCACCCCCGCTGCTTCTCAAGGATGCCCTAGCAAAACAAAGCTCTACCCTCCTGTTGCTCCAGTAGACAGGCTAAATTCTCACTGTACCTAAGCAGAACGATCCTTTGGGGGAGGGGGTACAAATGGACAGATGGACATACGAACCGCTAGAGGGGAAGGAAGGTGGGGGCAGCTGACGGGAGGGCATTCTGCAGGTTTGCTGAGGGTGGGGGTAAGTCCAGTCTCTATCCTGCCTGCGTCTCCCATTCTACGGACAGTCTCAAAACGGCGTGTCCAAGGAGGGAGGGGTCAGAGAGGTGCAGCAACGAGGGAGGGGTCAGAGAGGTGCAGCAACGTCTTCGCTGCTGCCTTCTTGGCACCAGGACCATCAGATCCACGAGGTTTTGCCACTGCGCTGCCCATCCCCCGCTGCTCCCCAGCTCTGGTCACCCTCGGTCCAGCCAGTTCCAGACCGCGCCCTTGGCCCAGGCCTTGGTCGGCACCCCTACCTCTCTGCCCAGTACCGTTGGCTGTGCTTGGGTCGAAGCCCGGCGCTGCCTGGCCGCGTGTGACAGCCTGGAAAAGGGGAGGGGAGAGCAAGGGGGAAACGGGAAGGGAGGGATCAGGAGGCGGCGCCGAGCAGGAGCACATCACACCGGACTCCACTCGACGCTCGGCAGGAGCCACCAGAGCCTCTCGCCCCGAGGGAGATGGGTTGAGATGCCGCTGCCGCTGCCGGGGGTAATGCTTGGAGCCGTGCGGCTGCAGGGACCGAGATGCAGCTGCCAGCGAGCAGCCGCTGGCGATGGGAGGAGGCTTCCGCCGAGGCTGGGCTGCGGCGGAGTCTGAGCTTCTGGGACAGCGCACTTCACCCCAGGGAGCATCCCTGTCCCCGGGGCCAGGACGCCCACCTCTGCCCTTCCTACTTTCTTCGGAGACCTGAGCGAATCGTTCCGCTGGCTGACTGATCTCTGGAGTCGTTCTTCCAGCCCACGCACGGGAGGGACATGCCAGAATTTAAGAGCAATGTGACTCTCAATCTCCCACCTCATCCAGGGAAGCAGGCTTGCTGAAGCCGGAGCCAGGAGGGGACCATGGGAGGGACACAAGTCAAATGGTGAGCTGAAGCCACTTTGGCTCGTGAGGTGCGGATATGAGGGGAAGCAGAGCCAGGACCGGGGGACATGGTTGACTGGGAACAAGAAATGATTGTGTGAATATGATTCCACACAAATGTACTGAATATACACGTAAGTTTGGGGGGTTGGTGCTATTCAATGAGAGCAGGCTGCTGGTCTGGGATTAACACTACAACATAGACTTATTTGAGGAATTTGGAGCCGACTTGGGGCGATGGGACTCTACCTTTTTGTCTACTATACATTTAAAAAAATTAGTGTGTCTAATTTGGCGGTATCTTTGTTGGGGTTTGTTGGTATGATAAATTAATATGGGTGAGATACTAGATTAAGAAATGTATGGAAGGACCTATTTGTAATCAACAGTTCTCTGACCTCAGAGAGGATTATGATGATAAGTAGGGATTGTTTGTCAAGTATGACTTTTAAGCTAGTTAGGGAGGAGCCCACGTCTTACAATTAATTAATTAGCATGAAGATACTTTTCTCTGAGCTGAGGCTGAGGATTTAAAGCACCTTCCTCTTCTGGGGGTGCAGGGGTGTCTTACTGCTCAGACACATGCCTCAGGATTTTCCTCCCTCCAGGTTCTAGATCTTGGCCATCTAGCTTCCTGGTCTTACCTCCGTGGCCTTATCCTGGCAGTCTCATTTCAAGAAAAAGAAATGTTGTTTTCCTTTGCCTGCTCTGCCACTCCCCCGGTGGGGTTGGATAACCAGACATCCGCCTCCTTCTGCCCTTATATGGGAGGCAACTTACTTGGAGAGAGAGGTGGAACTGAGCATGCGTCTGTGCTTTTAGGAAAGCCTTTTCTCAGCATCAGAGATCCCCCATTTCTCCCTCCCTCTCTCCGATCTGTCTCACACATTCCTCCTGCGGTCCAGCCAGATACAGGCAATGGGACTTGTTATCCGTAGTACCTTGTCAGCTGGAGAAGGAGGGGCAGCTGACAAGGGCTTTGTGCATTTGGATTCCCAGTTTTGTAAGAGGTAAATGCTGGAGCCCCAGCACTCATAAATCTCTCCTTATTAGCGACACAGCCCCGTTACATAGCCTTCCCCGAGGCTGTGAACTCACGTTGTGAAGGTCAGATTGCCTACATAGTGAAAATGGCTAAGAAAACATTCAACATTGCTGAGTAGTACCTGTTACCCCTCACTTCTCTCACCCGCTTGATCTATACACCTCCAGATGTAAAAAAAAAAAAAAAAAAAAAGCAGATTATAAGAAAGATGAAGACAGTACTAATTGAGATCATTTCCACCAAAGTTCTTTGACTGTGGACCGTGGGGAGACACTAGTCCACAGTTCTGAAATCTGCTGCTTCCACTGTGATTGTTTCTAGTTTTTTCTCTGGTTTGTGGGAAGAGGAAATTGTTAACTCCTACTTGTGGTCATAAGGATTAGCCTGGGAGACTTCAGGGGCACATTAAGGGGGTCAGTGAATCCTAGACACTTTCCCTGTTGTCTGGGTGATAGATTTGGAAAGAATTCCCAAGAGGGGGCTGAGCCGTAGACTCCACAGCCCCTGAGATTGTGTTGGTGCTGATGTTCTCATAGTGCAGCGAGGAGAGAAAGGGCTCTCTAGACTTTTCTGTCCTTATATGATAGAAGTATTATCCTTGCGTTCCCATCTTGTCTGGTCCAGGGGAAGATTTAAAATCTGCTTCCCTGAAAATCTGAACAGTTCCTCTCAAAGCTACATCAGGACACAGAAATTATTGAATGGTATCTCAAAATAACTTGAGAATATGAAACTGTGGCCAATAATAATAAAAATAATAGTAATTCCTCACTAAGAAAGAGCTAATTAAGTAAATTTTGATCCAGCTGCCACTAGCATGTTTTTCCTTTTGTCCCGCTACTCTTATTGTTTTAAAGATTTATTCTTATTTTATGTGTATGAGTTTTTTGTCTGCATTATATGTCTGTACCACATGCATGCCTGGTGCTTGTGGAGGTCAGGAAAGGGCGTCAGATCCCCTGGAACTGGAGTTGCAGATGGGTGTGAGCCACTGTGTTAGTGCTGGACTGAACCTGGGCCTTCTACAAAAGCAGTCAGTGCTCTTACCCAGCAAGCCACCTTTCCAGCACCCTCTTCTTATCATATTCTGGATCACCTATTGATAAATTACTGCCCCTCTGCCCATCCTGGCATTGCAATCACACAAGCAGTTTCTACCTCTAAACTGTCTTCTGCCATGACTCCTCTTTTGGGATTAACTTAGAGCTGATCTCTGGTTGCTTGTGAGAGACTCAGATTTTTGAAAATATGATTTTGAACCAGCTCCAAAAGTTAATGAAACACAACCATCACCCTCTGAACATGGGCCTTGAAATTGATAGCAGTGGATACCACAAAACAAATAGAAAACCAAAAAGCAACAACAGCAACAACCAAAAAAAAAAAAAAAAGAAAGAAAGAGAAAAAAGAACCCATCTAACAAAACAAAACAGTTTTTTAAAAAATGGCTTATTGCCTATTCTGGTAACTCTCATTTCAATCAATTATGCTTAAAGATAGTCTTATTGTAGAATGAACTCCCTGGGTGGGAAGAGATAGCTTAGTGGTAAAGAGTGCTCCCTGCTCTTCAGAGGATCCAAGTTCAGTCCCAGCACCCACCTAGAGCAGCGCACAACTGCCTGTAACTCCAGGTCCAGGGAACTCAACATCCTCTCCTAGTTTCTGTGGGTATGTGCATTTACAAGTACCCCACCCCCACACAGAGATATAGGCACATACACACAATTAAAATGTAAAATAAATAAACAACATTAAAAACAAAATACTCCCTAGGACTAGGTTTCTTTCACTTATTCTTTCCATATTTCTTTCATTTGTTCAACAAACATTTGTTCTAATTGTGAGCATCATGTTAGGCGTGATATGAATAAGATATCTCTGGGATGAATTGTGAAAGTTGACATCTGTATAACTGTTCATAATTGTTTCTCTTCTCTTTTGTTTGACCACAGTCTGACTTCACCCAGCCCAATCCACAGTGCAAAGAGTGAATCCATTATAACCCAGTCAGAGGAAAAGGCCGATTTTGTGATTGTTCCCTCTGAAGGAATAGAGAACAGAACAGGTACCACTGCCTGCCTGCCTGGGTTGCTTCAAGGGGAGGCTTTTAACGTGAAGAGCTCAGAGCTTCTGACTATCTATCTACGTTAAGGTTCCTGGCTGTGTCTGTCTTCACAGTCTGTGCATGTAGGGTCAGGGTGAGCTTGAGAGGACTCTAATGCCTTTGAGCCAATTAATGTAGTCATCGCCATACATGATGTCCTTTCTGGTATTGAGCTATTAAAAAAGCTCACAGCAGCGTAGAGCAATCCGCCCTTGACTGACTGCTATGAATTAGGAAGTGACATTGGGGCAGTCAGAAGCTGTCTTAGGGTAAATGGTTTTTACTATTCACATTTTGTGGAGATGATTTTGGTTCTTCACTAACTTAGGTTAGAGCCAGGAATACATAGTTTAAACCAAAATGCCTATGAGAACATGCAGCAGGGAATTGGTCTCAGTATGAGGGCTACAGAATGGACCACGGAGTTCTCATTGCTTAAGCTTTTGAGCCTGCCTCATTTATCTTTTATTTCCTCCCTACTTAAGCATGAAAAGAAACATGGATAAGGCAAAGTACAAGTGTTAGCTTGATGTCTACTCATCTATAAAGGTTGCAATAAAACTGAACCCCACAAAAGAAAATCTGAAATGAAATTCTTCTTCACTCTGCGTCCCCCCAAGCCCAAGCATTTGCACCAGCCATTCATAGCCTGGGTGTGGCGGTGCACATCTGTAATCTCAGCACTCAGGAGATGGGGACTGGTAGATTGCACATTTGGGGCCAACTAGACTACCTAGAGAATTCCAGGCCAACCTGGGCTACACAGTGAGACCCCGTGTCAACAACCAAAAAGCAAAGAGCCACCATGGAGTCAGAATCTCTTACGGCTGTGGAGAGAAAGGAGGAGGATTTATTGACTTGCACTATCAGATCCTACTGGGTCCTTCATGTTTTACCTCTTTTAATCTTTACCGCGACTCAGGGAGTTGCTATGCACCTCTTAGAGGTAAAGGCTTGCCCAAAGACTTCACAGCCATCTGTATTCCCTAATGCACATAAACGGTGATGCATGTAATTAGTATAAAGGGACACCAGAGCAAAGAGGTCTTGAAGACAAGGAAATAAACCAGGGAGTAATAGTGAAGTTTTGTGAGTATGCTTTACTAATTTTATTTCAGCATGAATCACAGGATACTGTATGAAAAGGGTTCAGTTATGCCTCACTGGGGTGAAAGGAATAGGCTTGTCTTAGTTGGGTTTCTATTGCTGTGATATAACAAAATGTCACCACCAAAAGCGACTTGGGAAGGAAAAGGGTCGGTTTTGCTTGGAGGTTATAATCCATTATGAGGGGAAGCCAAGGCAGGAGCTCAGGGTGGGAACCTGGAGGCAGGAACTGCACTGGCCTACTGGCTTGAGCAGTTTGTTTCCTTATCCATTCAAGGACTACCTGCTCAGGTATGGCCCCACCCACACTGGCCTGGGCGCCTCACACCACTGTTAATTAGAAAACGCCCTCTAGATGTGCCTACAGGCAGTCTGATAGAGGTGTTTTCTCAGTTGTAGTTTCTCTTCCCTGGTTTGTGTAGTTAGCAAACACTAGCCAGCACAGGGCTGGTTGAACCACAGTCTCCCGTCCAAAGCTCCAGAGTCCCCAAAGGGGTTTTGTTTTCATTTGTATCTGATGGTTCCATTACTTATAAATCGGACTCTGGGAATGTCAGTTCTAAGGAGCTGGGAGTAAGATCTTTGTGTGCCATAGCAAATCTGTAGGGCCAGGAGCCCTGCTGATTCCCAGGGTAAGGCTTAAGAGGGTAGACTTTTCTAACTGAATTCCGCTTTCCCGAGCCTGGTACCCCAGTTAACAGCCAGTTCTTTGTGTCTCACAGCTCCACCTAGTGGAGAGTCCAGTTTGTCTTTGCATACAGGTTCAGAAGGCAGGTGACCTGAACCTGTGAGGTACACTGAGGCCGGTCTGCCAGAAACCACTCTTCTTCAACATGGACTACCTTCCCACCTTTCATTTTGCAGACGAGACAGACTCGCCATTATCCCGAGACTGGAGGCCTGGGAGCCCGGGAACGTACCTGGAAACCACATGGGAAGAACAGCTATTGGAACAGCAAGAACATTTAGAAAAAGAAATGGAGGAAGCAAAGAAAATGATTTCAGGACTACAGGTAGCTCTTTCCTTTGCAGCTTGTTCTTGGTGCCCTACTTAATTATTCCTTTTAAATCAGTAGTATCAATTGGCAAAGGAAAAAAACCCACCTACTTTAGTTGTGTGTGAGTGGTGCCTGGGGGGTTAAAACTCACTTGTGAATGTCTTAAGTGGACTTTGGAACTCTTGTTTACCATCCAGCTGTTAGGATTTGTGCAAGCTCTGGAGCGCCCACTGACCCCCGTTTTGTAGGTAGGCGTCTTTATTACTCTTACAGACCCGCAACTGCAACTTTGAACAAAAACTGTCTCTCAGGAATTCAGCAGCAGAAAGGTGCTAGAGGCAGTAATAGCACCAGGTTTCCATTTGAGTCTAGCTGAGGGACTTGGCTCCCTCCGAACGCATCAGCAACTGATCCCAAGGCAGTGAGTGCTCTGCTAGCAGAGGTTTTCCTTGAATAACAAAGTTGTTACTATACCTGTGCTATCAGTCAGGGGAATCTCCCCCAGAGATTGACTGACCCACTTGACATAGAGCCCGTCCCGTGACCCCCCTCGATCCTCTGTCCTCATTCGATTGGCTCTGTTTGGAGGAGCCCTCGTAGTGTGCTGAAGACCCTGAAATTGCCCAGGAATATTCCATTCTGTTTGTGCTGGGAACTGCACCCGTTTTGAATTGTGAAATATTTATGGACACATAAACAAAGCCCACATTATGTGCGAGGCTCTGGCAGGCTGCGGAGGGCGTGCTCCTAGCCAGCCGGCAACAGGGTGGGGACACAAAAGGTTCCTAAAGAAAAAAGGAGATTGGTGCTTTGATAAAACAATTTGTATAATGTGTCCCCTAGGAACCCGCACCGATTGGAGGGATGTTTACATCCTCCTAAACATTCCCCCAAGAAATTTGTGATGTCTGCTTCTTGCTCTGTATTAAAATAATTTCTAAAAAATCTGTTGGGTTCCTTTCTGTCCCTCCAGTAAGGAATATTTTAATGATGTGTTGTTGTTTTAATGGGAAGTTTTTTATGAATTTCAAGGATGTTACCTAACCAGGTTTTTCCCCAGAATAATTTGCATTATGTGAACAAAGCATGGATAGCTATCAGTTTGGCTCTGTTTGATTTGCATTCCTTAGCTTGAGAGAAAGTCAATGACTGATGAAACAGAAAAATAAAAAAGAAAGTTGATAGGCAGAAAGGCAACATCCTAATATTTCCTTCGGACAGAGGAATTTTAATTCACTGATGTGTGATGACAATGAGGATTCAGTCTCACTGAAGAGCACAAAAGGCTCCCAGCATCCCCTGTACTCCTTAACTCTTTCAATGATGAACGAGTTGTATGTCTGGTCACAGCCAGGGTTGGTAACTTATTAGCATGCCACAATTAGAGACCATTGAGCAGTCTACCACTGGGGTTAATATTTCTGCGATGGCCCCCCATGTCTGATATCCCAGTGCCTGCAATTCCCTGCAGCCCCGGGGCTGTATGCCCGCCCACTCGCCCTCTCACCATGACTCCATGGGAAAACCAAGTTCACTTGATTTTCTCAAACATTATGATTAGTGTTTAGTAGAGGAACTGTCGGCTGGAGTGTAGAGCATTCTTCATCATCGTGTATGATGAATTTGTGTTATTTTTTTAATATTTATTTATTGTGTATACAATATTCTGTCTGCGTATATGCCTGCAGGCCAGAAGAGGGCACCATACCTCATTACAGATGGTTGTGAGCCACCATGTGATTGCTGGAATTGAACTCAGGACCTTTGGAAGAGCAGGAAATGCTCTTAACTGCTGAGCCATCTCTCCAGCCCTGTTTGTGTTATATCTTTTAAAAGAGGTTTTGTTTAACCTACGAATCTCTCTTTCAAGTTGAAACGAAGCTGTGACAACATGAGGACAGGATTTCCAGGCTTTAGCTCACCTGATGTATCTTACAATGCATGCCTGATCTCTGAATTTGGGAGCTCCAAAGTATACTTAGATGCTGCTTTAAGAATAAGATTGTGAGGCTGGTGGGATGGCTCAGCAGACAGAGACATAGGTTGCCGAGTCTGAGGATCTGAGTTTGATCCCTGGGACCCACATAGTGGAAGGGGAAAACTGACTCCGAAAACTGTCCTCTGACTTCCCCACGAATCCGTGGCTCACATGCACCCACACATAACACACAAATATGCACAACAGAAAGATGGCTCAGTGGTTAAGAGCCTCTGCTTTTACAGAGGCTAGAGTTCGTGTCCCAGCACCCCAGTGAGACAAGAGCCTCAACTCCATATCTACGCTATCCAACACCCTCTTCTGGTCTCTATGAACAGTGAACTCATGTGCACAAACCCACACAGAGACATTAAGAATAAAAGTAAATTTTATCAGAGCAAGGTGTTGCATGGAGGCAGAGGAAGATAGATTTCTGTGAGTTTGAAGCCTGCCTGGGCTACGGAGTGAATTCCAGAGCAGCCAGGGCTACATAGTAAGATCCTATCACAATCAATCGATTGATAAAAAATAAACATAAATTTCAAAATAAATAAAATGTAAAAGGAAAGGCATGAGATTGCAAACTATAAATACCATGTTAGGTGTGGGTTCGTGGGAGAGGCAGTGTCCTAGGGCCCCAATGCTGAGCTTCCTGAGCTTCAGGATGTATCTGCCCCCTTTGTACTCACTAATGCACTAATGCAAAACAGCCTGGGGTTGAAATGAACGAGGCCATCTCTGGAAAGATTTTTTTCTGTCTTCTATTCATGTTGCCTCAAGGGGTGAAAATGAGAATTATTAAAACAAACAAACAAAAAGCAAACAGTCCCAAGGCTGTGTTTTCAAATGGATTTCAAACAGTTCATTGTAATACACTTCTCTGAAGGAAGATAATTCCACCCTGATTTTAGATCCCCAGTCGGCTGGGAGAGCTGTGTTTGGAGAGTTCTAGTTGGAAATTTGGAAATGTGTTTGGACACTTTTGAAGGAAAGGTTTGTTAATAGGTTCTTCTGAGACAAAGACTGCTCGGAGCAGAGGGTCTGTGTGTGTCCAGAAAGATGAAAGTGCTCCATGGGCCTCGGGTTATAGCTCAGCCGGTACAGTGCCTTTGTGCTCCATGGGCCTGGGGATGTAGCTCAGTGGGTACAGTGCCTTTGTAGTTTCCTGGGGTTCTAGGTTTGATCCTCATCACTTTGTAAACTAGGCGTGGTGGTACATGCTTGAAATCCCAGCACAGGAGAGGTGGAGACAGGAGAGCCAGAAGTTCAAAGCCATCCTCTGCTATTCTAAGCCAGTCTGGAGTACATGAGACGATGTTTAAAATGGGGGAAGGGATCTATAACAGGGACCTCTAGAAGGAGCTGTGCACAATCGGGGCCATTGGAAATAAGCAGAGGGTATCTATCATCTGGTTTCCTTCAGAAGCCTGTTAGTCATCTGGTGGTTTCCATTTGTGGTGAACTTACCAGCCTGACTCTAGACTGAATCAGGTGGCAGGGAGTTCAGTTCCTTCCTCCCTTTGTGGTTTATCCAGGCCTTACTACTCAATGGATCCTTACCTGAAGATGAACAGGAAAGACCCTTGGCCCTCTGTGAACCAGGAGTCAACCCCGAGGAACAACTGGTGAGCTCCATGTTTGTGGCTGGATACTAAGCCTGGCTTGTTTCCACACTTGACCTCACTTTTTTGAAATACTCTTTCCTGACTCCTGGAGTTCACCTACCAGTTTTGGTTACCCCTTCCTGGTTTCCTCATTGATTTAATCAACAAATGTCCAGCAAATGCTGACTCTTTAAGTCAGACACTGATCCAAGGTGTTAGGTTACCGAAGGCTCTAGTCCCCTGCAGTTTATGGCTGGGTTCCTCAAAACTTTTCTTTTCTCTATGTTGTGATGCGGATGCGCGTCAGCACCCTGGACCAGTCGTACACCGAAACTGGGCAGTGTCGTCTGCCTTCCGTGTTTTCACTCGCTCTCACAGATGGATTTCCGTCCATGAGCTCAGCTCTCTCTAGAGAGTTGTAGAGCTGTGTGTGCAGCACACAGTCTCCATTATTGGGTGCCACACACACCTCGGTTTCAGTGGGTCCTCAACTAAGGTTTTCTATCCTCTATGTAACCCTGAATCTATTTGTCCTTCTGTATGTGTGTCTGTATCTACTCATTTACTCAGATGACCCAAAGAGGAACCCGGATGTCATCCCTGAATTCTTTCTGCTCCTCCCCTCATATCCAGTGTCTTCATTTTTACAACTACTGCTTAGTGTGGGCCTTTAGCCAACATCCTAGCAACCTCCCAACAGGTTTTGCTGAATCTAAATTCTTCTAACCTCTTCCAGTTCATTCTCAATAAAATTGCAAGAATAATTAAAGGATAATTTTATTTCGTCTTCCATTTGTATAAAATTTTTCAGTGATGGGGTTGGAGATATGACTCAGTGGTTAAGAGTACTTAACCCAAGGTTAGTTCCCAGACCCATGTCATGTGGCTCCCTGCAGTGCTAGGGGATCTTTTACCTCTGGCCTCCCAGGCTCCTGCACTCACTTACATATACCCATAGGCAGACACACAGCTACACATAATTAAAAAGAACAAAAAGAAATACTTTTTAAAAACAAAAAAATATATTAATTTTTTGACCTCATTGGCCCTTCATAGTCTGGCTCCCATTTTCCTTTTCAACTTCATCTTTTCTTCCCTTGACTCCCAGGACACACACACTTACCTGAACTTCATCCATATTGTTTTATGTCATGCATTTTGGCTTATGCTTATATCAGAGGGCATGTATTCACAATACAAAAGTGGTTTCTAGTAAATTCTCAATGAGTGTTGACTGAACGGTCTATGAACTTAACAGTACAAGTGCATAGCCATCTTTGTCTTATATTCAGATTATAATCCGAAGCCGTCTGGATCAGAGTATGGAGGAGAATCAAGACCTCAAGGTAGGATAGGACATGTACATTTTCCTCCTTTGAAAGCAGTTGTGGTACATAATGAGTCAGCTTTGGGACAGCTCTGGGGAGGGAAAGTGATGCAGTGCCAAGGGCTAGCTGAATCTCATCTGTGGTATGTCTTTCTTTGGAGGAGAGAAACAGCCGAACTTTGTCACAATGGTAACACCTTTTTAATCTTGGTGCTATATCATAGTTATCTGGGTTATTTTGGTACCTTTCTGTAAGTTTGAGATCTTTCTATATTTATTTTTTAATTGAGAAAAAAAGATGAGTCTAGACTGGGCATGGTGATACATAAATTAGAGTCTAGCCTGATCTACATACTGAGTTCCAGGCCAGCCAGAACTACATAGTCAGAACCTGCCTCAAGAGAAGGGGAAGGTGTCTATTATTAGTGTGGTTCTTTTTTATGAATATTTTCCAGAGTTCTTTTAGGTCAGTGCTTTTGTTGTTGTTTTGGGGATTGTCTGCTTGTTTTAATTTTTGAGTCAGCATTGGGGCTATAGATCAGTGGTGGAGTGATTGCCTAGTATGTGCAAGGCACTGTATCAACCTCTAATACCACAATAAAATAAAAGACAAAATGAAAGGATTGAGTCCTACGTATGTAACAAGGACATCTAGGTCAGTGGTAGAGCAACATGACTGAGCATCTCCCCCCAGAAATTGGGTTGCATGCATGCATACACACTCAGACCTGCATTTTTGATAACTGTTGAGCCCATCTGTTGGAGGCCAGGTTAAAGCCCAATGTTAGATGTGCTAATTATGAATCATTTGTGTGATATAATAGACCCAGGTCTCAGTAACAGGCATTGCTTTCCTAAAAATCTCGATTTTTAGTCACACTCGTATATATGGAAATTTAATTACTCAATTTTCTATTATAAAACCAAATTCGTTTTTGTTTGGACCACAAAGAACAATAACCCCAGTCCACAAAGAACAAGAAGTCTTTGGGAGAGTCAGAAGCATGCCAACCCTTTGTTGAAGTTAAATGAAATCGGAATAGCTATTCAGCAGCAGCAGACACAGGCATTGCATGTCTGAGTGGAGATTTAGATGATGTGATCAAGTCTTCCTGGTGGTGGAGACTGCTGCGTACAGAGAGCCTGTGGGGCTGGAGGGGGTATCTTCTCAGCACGGCTCTCCTCTGCCTGGGTAGTTCAGCGGCAGGTGCCACAGAGGACAGAGGGGTCTTAGTCTTGTTTCCAAGGGTCAGCCTTTACTGCTCTCGGGACTACATCTGTTTGTGCCTCAGCTGATGGGTTAATCTTCACGGAATGGCCAACTGGGTTTTGTCTTCTTGCGGACAGAATGAGGTAATGCTTATGAAACATCTCAGACGCCACCATCTGATCTCACTGTGTTTGGTTTGTAGAGGGAGCTGCTGAAATGCAAGCAAGAAGCCAGAAACCTGCAGGGGGTGAAGGTAAAAGGAAGACATTGCATTCCTTCTTTCTTTTCTATTTTATTTTTTATAAGCCTCTGTGAGGTTGAGTGAGCTATTAGTGAGTGTTGAGAGCCGGGTACTGGGAGACTATTGGGATTTGCTAGGAGTCTTTACCAGGCTTGGTTTAGGAGTATAGGAGGGGCTTTGTGGTGGGCAGAGATGTGCTGAAGAAGACATCTTTGTTCTGCGGAGGCTTATGTCTCGTAGCTGTGACTCATGGTGCTGTCACTTGCCTCTGTGCCACCTTGACTTTCTCTGTGTGAGAGCTCTCTCTCTCTCTCTCAGTTCAAAAGAATGCCCTTTTTAGGAAAAAAGAGAAGGGAATGGTTGGAGTGGTTAATTACATTCTGACAGTTTAGAGACACAAAAGGATAGATCAGGAAAATTCTCCCACCAGCTCTGCCTCACCCCAGCCCAGCCCATCCCGCCTCACTGCCATCTCAGCCAGTTTTGTTTCCCTTGAGGCAACAGTTATCCAATATGTCTATTTATTGCCTTCTCCAACGTTTCAACCCAAATAATAGTATACTTCAAGCACAGCTTGGCATTGTGCTTCTTTCATTTAGCAGTGTGTTTGAGAGGTTGTTCTATAGTAAATGCTTTTCTTTTTAATTTTATTTTTATGTGTGTGGATGTTTTGCCTGTGTGTATGTCTACAACACTTGCTTGTCTAGTAACTGAGGAGTCCAGAAGAGTGTGTTGAATTCCCTGGAACTGGAGTTACAGATGGTTGTGAGCCTCCATATGGTGTTGGGAATTGAACTCAGATCTTTTGGAAGAGCAGCTAGTGTGCTTAACCACTAAGCCATCTCTTTAGCCCTCACAATAGTTTTGTGCATATAATTAAAGTTTAAATTTATATATATAATAATAAATAATACATGTATATATTTGATAGTCTCCTGTCGGTGGTATTTTAGACTAGCTACTTTGGGGGAGCTCTTCTGCTGATATATACAATGCTTGAGCTGCCTTGAATATATGTTATTTACACAAATGGGATTATAACATCTAAGTATTCATCTAAAGCTCCTACTGTTCCCCTCTGTCTTGCACAAACTTTCATTGACTAGCCAAGAGTAACTCAGTAACATTTCCCAAAGCACATTCTGTAACCTCAGCCCTTTGAAGTATTTCAAAACAGTAGTGTGCCCTTTGATTAAATGAGTTTGAGAGATTCCTGATAGGCTTAAAGATTCATTGTGAATAATGCCCCATCGAAGGATCTCAGAAGGTATATCGTGAAATTGCTCATTTACTGAGAGAGTTATTGCCTTTACGGAGGACCTGAACGTCACTGACAGACAGACATACAGACACACATGTGCACACTCCATAAATAAAAATGAAAGCTTTGGAAATTGCTTTTGGCAGTCCCCAAAAATATCTAGACTAGCTGGCCATGGAGGCTCTCTATCAGCTACCCCGTAATCCTGTGGGGTGCACTTTAGAAATGTGCTAGGCTACAGATGTCAGAGACATCTCAGATGGCCTCTGCCATGTGCTGGGTGCCATGAGCCTGTCACCTGGGGGATTAAAAATGGGCTCCCTACTGGATCTGGTGCTCATCTGAGATCCTACCGTTTTGGAGGCTGAAGTAAGAGAACCATGAATTCAAGGCCATACTATACTACCTAGAGCAATGGTTCTCAAACTGTGGGTTGCGACCCCTTTGGGGGTCAATGACCCTTTCACAGGAGTCACCTATGACCATCATGAATATTATATATTTGCATCATGACTCATAACAGCAGCAAAATTGTGGTCAAGATATAGCAATGAAAATAATTTTATGGTTGGGGGTTACCACAACATGAGGAACTGTATTAAAGGGTTGCATCATTAGGAAGGTTGAGAACCACTACTCTAGGAAATGGGGACTAGGCAGAGAGAGAAGGCGCTAAATTAGGTGGATTGTTTATATACTCAAGAGGTAGACAAGAAAACTAGGGGGGAGGGGGAGTACTACACTGTTCAAGGTCAGTGTCTTCCAAGTAAGACATGATGGGCATTTAACGTGGATTTATATCTGTCTGTTCTCAAAAGCTACCCCCTTCTTGTCTAATTAGGATGAGCTGTAGGCGAGGGAAAACCCGGTTTCTCTCGGTAGGGCAATGGATATGATTTCCCTGTATATAATGGTGTCTTGGTAGAGGAGAGAAAAATCTCTATCCAGGTCCTTGTGGCAAAGTCCTTGCTATTCCTTTCATCTCCCCAGTTTGACAGAACTAATGCTCGATGGGCAGCGAGGAACCCAGTAAGAAGTACTGTCTAGGCGGGTGATGGATTGAGGCTGCAATAGCGGGTGTCCTTATTCCCCCAGGATGCCTTGCAGCAGAGGTTGACTCAGCAGGACACATCTGTTCTTCAGCTCAAGCAAGAGCTTCTGAGGGCAAATATGGACAAGGATGAGCTGCACAACCAGAATGTGAGTTAAAGTGTGAACAATGACCTCAGAGAGCCCGTTAGTCACATAGGATGCTTCATGAAGGCTGTTTAGCCCGCCCTTGTAGTCTCCTTATTTTGTTTCTGGGTGTCCACCTTCCGTGTCTATAGTTATTTTCATTCCCATAAGACTCATTTCTGGTCTTAGGTCACAGCACCTAAGCCTACAGCACCTCGGATGGTCCTTGACTCAGCCTCAGCTTGGAGAACACTAAGGCCAAATTGTGGGGAGTTGGTGTGTGTTTTGTCACAACCTGCTCTCTCTGCGCTTTATACTGCACTGTTGTTAACTCTTGTTGCCAAGTGGCTGGTTTCCCTGAGGGTTGGTATATAATACCTCCATGCCACTGGATTCTTTCTTACCTTTGCAGGTGGATCTGCAGAGGAAGCTAGACGAGAGGAACCGGCTCTTAGGAGAATACAAAGTAAGAAATGCCCTCCTGGTGACCTTTTGTGAATATCCCATGTCAGCTGATGCTCAAAGAGCACTTCCATATTCAACCTTGTCTTTGCTCTCTGGTAGGAAATCTCTCCATTAGCTCTGAAGCATAGATAACTTAGCTCTGGAAAGGAGCATAGCACAGGAACGTGGGAAGAGTCAGCGGCAGACTCACCTCTGTCTCAGTAGCGAGGATGGCTCTTAGTGGTCCTCCTACAGGTGGCTTGCTCCCTTTTTGCCTTTCTAAGAATCCTGGCACCATGTAAGACTGTGATGGTGTGGAAAGCCTTCCAGGCATAGCGTGAAGGAAGCCCGTGTCCCTGAGGCTCTTCTTTTTATGAGGAAGGGTGTACAGAGTGTGAACCACTTGTGTTTGCATACCTCTGAAAGCTTATCTCCCTTGCAGAAAGAGCTGGGACAGAAGGACCGCCTACTTCAGCAGCAGCAGGCCAAGTTGGAAGAAGCACTCCGGAAACTCTCAGATGCCAGTTACCAGCAGGTCAGGATGCAGCAGCCACTGGCCTGCCTGACCCCTTGACCTGAAGGAAACACTTTCCTGATTTGCTGTTTTCCAGGTGGATCTAGAACGGGAGCTAGAACATAAAGATGTCCTCCTGGCTCACTGCATGAAAAGAGAGGCAGATGAGGTAACGCAGAACTTGGGTTTTCCTTCTCATGTTACAGGACTAAGTTTGTTAGGATGCTATATAGTAAGGTGTTGAGTACAGGTTCCAGGACCTGGGTGAGTAGCTCAGTGGTGGAACACTTGTCTAGTGTGCTCAAGGTACCAGGTTCACTCTCCAGCACCGGGGGGACTGGAGTGTAATACTTAGCGTCTAACATTTAGAAATGAAATATGAAAATAACAGGGACCTTCTCTGTTATAATGAAGACTATTAAATTACATAAGCAGCTGAATACAGTCTTACTAAATCCACCTAGCACAGAGTTGGGTTTAACATACAAGTGTTTTAGGCCAGGTGATGGTGGCACACGCCTTTAATCCCAGCACTTGGGAGACAGAGGCAGTATGATCTCTGTGTGCTCGAGGTCAGGAGTTCCAGGACAGCCGGGATTGCACAGAGAGACCCTATCTTGAAAAACAAAACAAAACAAAAACACCAAAAAATATGCACATGCTCTTGCAGTCTTGATAAAGAGTACTAGAGTGGCTGTGGGCTTCCAGGCCAACGTCCAATTCCTTCATTCTGCATTCGAAATGCCCACTGAGTGTCAACTGCAGCCTTGATACAGCAGTGGGGAAAAGGGAGACCACATCTCCATTCAAGACACTAAAAATGTTCTTTTCATTTGGTGTGTATGTGTGCATGTGTGCACATGCGTGTACACACCAATTCTCATCTTCAGCCTGGTTGAAGCAGGCTCACTCTTGTGCTGCATACACTGGGCTAGCTGACCCATGAGCTTCAAGGTGATTCTCCTTTCTCTAACTCCCACCTCACTGTAGAAATGTGAGGTTTATATACCTTGTTTCACCTGGCTTTTTACATGGGTTATCAGGATCAAACTCAGGTCATCTGGCTTGTGTGGCAGACACTGTTACTCGCTGAACCATATCTGTAGCCTCCACATAAGACTTGTAATGTAAGCAGTAAACCAGTAAATAGTTACATGCTACACAGGAAAGTGCGGAATGTAAAGAAAAGGATGTCTTGGTTTGCAATTATCTATCTTGTTAATAGCCGTCGTTTCTTCTTCTAGGTGACAAATTACAATAGTCACAGCTCTCAGCGCAATGGCTTTGTTCTTCCAGTAGCAGGGAGAGGTGCCACTTCGGTCACCCACAGAGGGGTAGGTGCCTAGGACTAGACAACAAGCTGAAGTGAGAGCGACGCCCTAGCGATCACCAGCAGACTAAGCCTTTGATTCTTGCACCTGATGGGTGTATACAGATGCAAGGCATCCAGTATCCAAAATTAAAAATCAGTTGTTAAAATTAAGACTTAACGGGGGCTGGAGAGAGATGGTTCGGCATTGACTGCTCTTCCAGAATGGAACCTCATAGTGGCTCACAACTATCTGGCACCCTCTTCTGGCCTGCAGGCATATATGTAGACAGAACACTGTATACATTTAAAAAAAAAAATCTTTAAATCTTTAGAGTTAATTAGTAGGCACTCAGTAAGTATCAAAGGAGGCATATTTTCCTCTACGGAACTCAAGCCTCTATCCTAGGAACTTTCCCGTTAGTCCTCTTCAGCCCAGTGTTTGGGACAGGGATGGGAATACGGCATGGCTCCCTGCCACTAGCACTGTCATTTCAGCCACAGACCAGTGACCTCCAGCTCGTCCGAGATGCTCTCCGCAGCCTGCGCAACAGCTTCAGTGGCCACGATCCTCAGCATCACACCATTGACAGCTTGGAGCAGGGCATCTCCAGCCTCATGGAGCGTCTGCACGTCATGGAGACACAGAAGAAACAAGAAAGGAAGGTAATACTGCGATGTCTTGTTTAGGCAATCCCCTGGGGCAGCCTGGTCTAATGGGTCCATCCTTTATGCAAAGGCAGCATCAAGATGATGATGATGATAAAACAAGACCCTGCTGAGAGTTCCAGATGGGCTTTGTTTGGGGCTTCCATCACAGAGGAACTGACTGTGGATGGGGTATGACAATCCAGGGAAGGAATGTGTGGTAACTTGGTGCTCAGCAGCTGTGTAGCTGTGTAAGGAATTGTGGTTCCTGAGTCCCCAGGATCCCTGCTGCTTATTCTCCTCCCCTCTGGGTGAGAAAACACACGGGGAGAGCACTGGAAACTAGAGAGCCTTTTGTAGCTGCACATGCTAGTAAGATAAATATGTCACATTTCATATGTTCTAGTAGAGAACATAATTTTTGTTTCCTTTCCTGTTTTAAATTTTTGGGTAAATCCTTCTACTGATAATAAACAACTCTTGACATCGTTATGGCTTTCCAGGTTCGGGGCAGGTCACTCAGAACTCAAGCAAGCAGTGAATACCGGGCATCCTGGCCCCCTAATTCAAGTAAGTACTTGTTATCACGAAGTAAAGATGTCTGGAATATTAGACTAGAAATTTGGTTCCCCTCCTCCTTCCTTCTCCTCCTTCTCCTCTTCTTCTTCCTATTCCATTCCTCCTCCTCCTTTTTCTCCTCCTCCTCCTCTTCTTCCTCTCTCTCTATTTTTTTGGTTCTCTTTTGGTAGCATGCAAATTATCTTTCTGGACTAACTAGCACATAGGGCTGAAGTCTCCATGTAGACACCAGCTTGACTTCTCCACATTCAGTGCAGGTGTGTCTTCAGCAGTGAGGCCTTGCTGTCAGTCTGTGGAGAGCAATCTACAGGCTTGGCAACAACCTGGGTTGTTTGGGGTTTCCCATGGAACCCCTTTGGCCAACAACTCAGATGTAACCCAATCCTGGTATTGGAAGCTTCATTTGACAACACAAGATGTCCAGTTGGAGATCTGTCTCCCCCATTATTTGATAATTTCATTTTAATTGCATTCATAAATGTGTATGTTTTACAAAGTTTTTTCATATTTGATTTCCAGACTACTCCTCAAATGGGTCTAATTTTAGCTGTCTTTCCCCTTCCTTGTCCTCCACTCCCCTCTTCTTTGCTTGACCCTTCCATCCCAGCTCCCCACATCCATCCATATAAGTGAATACACACCATGTTTGACTTATGCCCATGTCTTAGTTAGGTTTCTATGCTGCAACAAAACATTACGATCAAAAGGCAAGCTGGGAAGGAAAGGGTTTATTAGGCTTACACTTCAGCATTGCTGTTCGTCACTGAAGAAAGTCAGGGCAGGAACTCAAACAGGGCAGGATCCTGGAGGTAGGAGCTGATGCAGAGGGAGGGGAGCTGCTTACTGGCTTGCTTCCCATGGCTTACTCAGCCTGTTTTCTTAGAATTCAGGACCACCAGCCCAGAGATGGCACCATCCACCATGGGCTGGGCCCTCTCACACTGATCACTAAATGAGAAAACATCTTACAGCTAGATCTTAGGGAGGCATTTCCTCAGCTGAGATTCCTTCCTCTGATGACTCTAGCTTGTGTCAAGTTGACATACAAAACCAGCCAGTACAGCACATATAAGTGAATACACACCATATTTGTCTTTCTGGGCTTGAGATACCTCACTCTGGATGATTTTTTCTAGATCCATCTGTAAACAGAGACTGAACATTTGTTTCTTGGTCACCCAGACCCAGTAATCACACAGAAACTCTATTAATTATAACACTATTTGGCCAACAGCTCAGGCCTATTTCTAGTTAGCTATTATATCTAACCCATTTCTATTATTTTATATTTTACCATGAGGCTTGTGGTTTGTTGCCTCTTGTTCTTAGGCAGCCACATGGCATCTGCCTCCTTCAGCAGCTACATGGCGTCTCTTTGACTCCATCTATTCTTTGTCTCTTCCAGCCTGACTATATTCTGCCCTGCTATAGGTCAAAGAAGCTTCTTTTTTTGTTTTGTTTTTTTTGTTTTTTAAAGATTTATTTATTTATTATGTATACAGTGTTCTGCCTGCCTGTATGCCTGCAGGCCAGAAGAGGGTATCAGATCTCATTACAGATGGTTGTGAGCCACCATGTGGTTGCTGGGAATTGAATGCAGGACCTCTGGAAGGACAATCAGTGCTCTTAACCTCTGAGCCATCTCTCCAGCCCCAAAGCAGCTTCTTTATTAACCACTGGTAATAAAATATATTCACAGAATACAGAGGGGAATCCTACATCATTCATCTATTTACCTGTGGATTTCATTATTTCATTCTTTTTTATGGCTGAGTAATATCCCATTGTATAAATGTACCATATTTTTAAGTCCATTCATCTTTTGAGGAGCATTGCAGTTGATTCCAATTTCTGACTATTATGAATAGAGAAGCAATGGACATGGTTGAGCAAGTGTCTCTGTGGTAGGATGAAGCATCCTTTAGGTATATGTGATATAGCTGAATCTTAAGGTAGATCTATTCCCATCTTCCTGAGGAACTGCCACACTGATTTCCATAGTGTCTGTTCAAGTTTGCATTCCCCACCAGCAAAGGATGAGTGTTCCCTGTACTCCACATCCTCACCAGCATGAGCTGTTACTTGTTTTATTGATCTTAGCCATTCTGATGGATGTAAGATGAAATTTCAAGGTGGTTTTGATTTGTATTTCCCTGATGGTTAAGGATGCTGAACATTTCTTTAAAGTATTTCTCAGCTGTTGTTTCTATCTAAGTTGTTCTATTACTAATAAAGACTCAGGAGTCAGATATGGGGGTGAAAACCTGAAAGATCAAAGAAGTGGAAGGGGAGTGACCAACTGACCTTCCCTTTTTTCACTAGAGACTCAGCAAGCACCTCTGTCTCCACAAGTTCCAGATCAACAAGACCATGAAGCCTCTAAGTCCCTCCCTACTCCTTCCTGTGCATCCTCTCTATCCATATTCTTGGCTTCTCTATGGTTAATCCTAGTGGCTGGCTATGTCTCCTGATTCAAGGCATCACAGTGCAATCAAATATTCTGCAACACTGAGCCATTTGTGTTTCCTCATGAGAATTCTCTGCTTAGATTTGTATCCCCTCTTCCCCCCCACCCCCAAGACAGGGTTTCTCTGTTTAACAGTCCTAGAACAGTCTAGAGGTGTCTTAGAACTCACTCTGTAGACCAGGCTGGCCTTGAATTCATGGAGATCCACCTGCCTCTGCTTCCCAAATGTTGAGATTAAGGGCATGCAACACTACCACCTGGTCATAGATTTGTATCCCATTTTTAATTGGGTTGTTTTCTTGATATCTAGTTTTTTCTGTTCTTTATATATTTTGGAGATTAGGGCTCTATCAGATATGTAGTTGGTGAAAATCTTCTCCCATTCTGTGGCCTTCTGTTTTGTCCAAATGATGGTGTCCTTGGCCACACAGAAGCTTTTTGTTGTTGTTGTTGTTGTTGTTTTGTTTTTTTGAGACAGGGTTTCTCTATAGCTTTGGAGCCTGTCCTGGAACTAGCTCTGTAGACCAGGCTGCCCTCGAACTCACAGAGATCCACCTGCCTCTGCCTCCTGAGTGCTGGGATTAAAGGCGTGTGCCACCACCACCTGGCTAATAATTTATTATGATTTAAGTTTATTTTATGTGCATTGGTGTGAAGTTGTCAGATCCCCTGGAACAGGAGTTACAGACAGTTGTGAGCTGCCATGTGGGTGCTGGGAATTGAACCTGGATCCTCTGGAAGAGCAGTCAGTGCTCTTAACCACTGAGCCATCTCTCCAGCCCCACAGAAGCTTTTCAGTTTCATGAGGTCCTGTTTATTACTTTTCAGTCTTAGTGCTGTGCTACTGGTGTTCTGTTCAGGAAGTGTCTTTTGTACCAATGTGTCCAAGGCTATACCTCACTTTCTCTTCTCTCAGGTTCAGTGTATTTTGTTTTATGTCGAGGTGTTTGATCCATTTGGAGTTGAGTTTTGTGAAGGGTGAGATGTATGACCTGTTTGGATTTGTCTACATGCAGGCCTTCAGTTTGACTTGCACCATTTGTTAAAGATGTTTCTTTTTTTCTAGTGTGTATTTCTGGCTTCTTTATCAAAAAGCAGGTATTCACAGGCACATGGATTTATGTCTGGGTCTTTAATTTGATTCCATTGATCAATGTGTCTGTTTCTGTGCCAATCAGAAATTTTGTTATTTTCATACTTTCAGTTTCTGGGTAGATGCTTTTTTGTGCAGTGCTTCACTTTTATGATTTTTTTTTGAGCAAACAAGAGTCATTTTGTGTCTAGGAATATGAGGACTCAGGGCGTCGCCACCACCAGCCATATGGAGAATGCTGCTGACATATCTGGAAACTGCAAAACTCAAAACATTCGTGCTGAATAAACCATAAAACAAAACCCACACATCTAGATCACTCTAGTTTCAAATACTACGTTCACACACACACAGACCCACACACAAACAAAAGTCTGCTTTTTCTAGGGTCAGGGAGTCCAATTTCTTTAGGGATTGTCTTAAAACTTTTGAGAGTCCAGATCATTATTTAAGGCCTTTAACTACAGACTTCTTTTCATCTCCTACGCCAGACTTCTGAACAGGTCTATACTTATGCTCTTTGATTTCTTTTTAAAATGTTTAACATTTATTTGTTGATTGTGTTTGTGTGCCCGTGTGCCACAGTCCACATGTAGAGCTTGAGGTCAGCTCGCAGGAGTCAGTTCTCTTCTACTCTGTGGGTTCCAAACTCAGCTTTGCGGCAAGCTCCCTCGCCTGCTGAGCCCTCTCTCTGGCAATGTCGTTCCTTTACCACCCAATCTAGTTCATTCTTGCTCTACTCAGCTATTCCATTTATCCTCACTGTTGGGTTGCAGGTGACATTCTCATTGTGTAGTCAAGTGGTTGCATCTCAAGCCTTGCCTTCCATTGTCTTTTCAAAAGCATTTAATATCCTCGAGCGGTCTGATGCAAACAGTCTCCACCATCAGTTCCAGTGCTGAGCAGTGATGTCCTGTTGCCAGCTCATTGAGCACCCCTATAGTCCCACCAGAGAAAGACTGTGCAGCACAGAGGAGCAAGGCAGGCTCACTGCTGCTTCTCATAGCAGTCTGCTGGACTAGAGTCATCACTTTCCTTCTATTCTCTGAATGCGAATTCTGAATCCCTCCTCACTTTGACTCCTTCTCTTCCTAGCCCTTGGCCACTGATGCCTTGTGATGTCATTTGAGGCCTCGTCCCAGACCTAGACTGTCTCACAGTCTCTTTAGGGATACTTTTCCATTCCATGTGGCTTCAAGCATTCTTGTATGTGGATTACTATTGCAGTTTTAGTCTAATCCCTGTGCTTTTCTGAGCGTCAAGGGTATGGATTTGAATGCCAATGAGATGTTCCTCTTCATAAGTTCAAAGGCTCTTGAAAGTCATTCCTCAAACTGAATGCAAAACCAACAGAGAGGAAAACAGAGAGACTATAAAATCAGACATATCTGCAGTGCAGTCTTGGGGCTGCCAGTCCACAGTGTATGGCTGTAGACAAGAATGCTAATCAATGGCACTTGGTCTGAGGTTCTTTGTTATCGAATGGAGACAATCTTGAGATATTTGAGCATTACATGAGGCTTCACCTGAAAATCACTGGCAAACTATTGGTACCACGATACCTGAGGCAGTGGTAGCAGGCCCAGAACTCCTTCCATACCCCTCTGGCTGGGCCCTTTTCCTTTTCCAGATTTTCTCAGCCAAATTCCTTTCCTGTCCTTGACTCATGAGGAGAAACAACAAGCATTTCAGTGTTTTTTAAGATTTATTTTATTTATTTGTATCCATGCGTGTGCATACTACATACATGTGGATGCCTGCAGAGGCCAGAAGAGGGCTTTGGATCCTCTGAAGCTTGGATTACAGAGTGTTGTGAGCCACCTGGGTGCTGGGAATGGAACTTGTATATGCTTTTAAGTGCTGAGCTATCTCTCCAGCCCCTTATTTGAGATTTTAAAAGTAACACAGCAAAGTTAGTGAAATAAAATTGAGAGTTCATATATGGGTTATAAACCCATATGTGTATAGTCATTTAACCTGGGACAAATGTTGATCCTACAACATGGGTTCTCGACCTAAATACCATATGTATGTAAAAGATAGATCTATACAACTTCTAAAGAAGGAGAAATATACATTTTACATGGCAATGAATTTCTAGATATGACATCAAAATCATATGAGGCTAAAAAAATTGTAACAAGTGCTAACGAAAGACGTGGAGAAAATGGAACTCATCTGTGTTGCTTTGTGGTTGCAGCCACTGAGGAAACAGTTTCCCAAAAAGCTAAGCACAGAATTATCACAGGAAGTGTTCAAATCCGAAAAGTCAGCACAAATGTCTGTCAACTGTGAAATGGTCATATTCGGCTATAGAAAGGAATAAAGTACTGATTCATGTTAGAACATGAATGAACTCTTAAAACACATTATGCTAACTATAAGATGCCAGACCCAAAAGGACAGTTCACTTGCTGACGTGCCTGCCCCACAACTGTGAGACCCTGAGTGCAAATCCCCAGCACCCACATAAGAAGCTGGGTATGGTAACACACTCCTATAAGCTTGTGCTGAGGAAGTAGAGACAGGTGGTCACTGGCGCTTTCTGGCCAGCTAGTCTCCCCCAGTCTGTGAGCTCCAGGTTAAGTGAGAGACCCTGTCTCAAAAAGTAAGGCAGAAAGGGATTGAGGAAGACATCTGTCACTGACCTCTGGCTTGCACACGCACACACATACATACATACATACATACATACATACATACATATATACAAACACAAAGTGAAAAATATTTAAAAAAAACCCAAAAGGACATATATTACATTTGTACATTTATATGAAATTAGAGAGAAAGAAGGTTGGGTTAGCCCCATGCCAAAATCAAGAAGGAAGGCAAGATGGTAAATGACTGCTTTTTACAGAAGAAGAAATGTTTTATTACATTTGTTTATTTATACTGTGCATGTGTATTTGTGGGCACACATGTACCACAGTGCTACCTGTTCAGTTCAGGTTTTTGTCAGGGATGGTGACCATATCTGGGGTTAGATAGTGGTGAATGTTTGTGCAGCCATGTGGATGTACTGCCACTGAATGGCACACTTAAAAACGATGAGTGTCACCTCATATGAATTCTGTCTTAATTCTTAAAATGTGAACTTCTTAAAATAATATAATTGCCTTGAAAAACCAAAAAAGGTATAATTCTGAATTCTGCCTGGAGTATAGAAAGCTGACCAGAGCCTTCTGCATTAATAGCAAGAGAAAGTTGGCTAACCTAAAAAGTCACAAATTTTGAACCCATATGAGAGATGAGGTTATAGGGAAATTACCCAGCCTAGAAGCCTAGAACACAGGTTGCTCCAGAAAGCAAAAGGATGCTAGCACCAGCTTGTGTGTGGTGAAGCCAGGAAGGGTGATGGGCCACTGGGCCACAGATAAAAAGAATGTTGCTAAGATTTCCCCACATTGTTAAAGGCTAAGCAGAGAGCCCCAGGTGCCGATGGCATAAGAGTTTGTAACACACGGATACTTTCCCATGGATTTCTATTCTGTGCATGAAAATGTTTGTTTGTGGGGACAGAGTCAAAAGAAAACCTCCCCTGTTGGTGCAGGCCAAGAGAACAGAAGTGCTTCCACCGCAAAAACACAAGGCCCTATATGGACCATTGTCCGTTGTGGAGAAAAAGACACCTGGAGAGAGCAAACCCTCCTCACCCTGCCTCAGCACCAGGCAGAGGTGAAGATCTATTCCAGCCATGGGGAGGGGAAAGTACACAGTCCTCCATCATGAAGTAGAGTAGGATACTTGTAGGCACAGATCTTTAGAAGGTGCCTGTTCTAGGGGTGAAAGCAGGCTGAGTGACAGGGTCACAGGAGTCTCCCTCACCTATGCTATCAGGTATAAACCTCCAGGAAGCCAGCTCTTACCCTTAATAGAAATCTGGAGGAACATGAAAATGGGTGTGGTCTAAGATACCTTAGTAACAAAGTCCCAGCCTCAGCTAGGTTGCTGTCTAGGTCACCACTCCTATGCTCGCAGAGGACACAGTATACATTTCCAGAGATGTTTTTACTCCTCCCTGACTCTCTCTCTCTCTCTCTCTCTCTCTCTCTCTCTCTCTCTCTCTCTAATCTTTGTCTCCTTCTCCCTCTCTCTCTCCCTCCCTTTTCCCCCTCTCTATCTGAGATATCTTTGGCCTCTCACACTGTGGCCAAATTCATGATCTTATTCCTTTGACCTCTTGAGTACTGGGATTATATACTACCTTAACACAGGATATCTAATGTTAATTTAAAAATTGTGAGGACCAACTGGGCACTTGTGGCATACCCCTTTAATCCCAGCACTCAGGAGGCAGAGAAAGGCGGATGTCTGCATTCAATGCCAGCCTGGTCTACAAAGCAAGTTCTAGGACAGCCAGGGCTACACAAAGAAACCCTGTGTAGAAAAAGCAAACAAACAAAAACAAAACAATGAAGCCTACATGGTAGAAGGAGAGAACTGGCTTCTTCAAGTTCTCCTCTGACCTCAGCATACATGTGTATCATGCTCCCATCCCCCACCATACACAAAAAAGTGCAAAATTTTTTTTTAATTAAGAGACATTCCCAAGCTGGAGAAACAGCTCAGTGGTTAAGAACACTGGCTGTTCTTCCAGAGGACCTGAGTTCAATTCCCATCACCCACATGGCAGCTCACAGCTGTCTGTAACTCCAGTTCCAGAAGATCTGCCATCATCACAGACATGCATGCAGGCAAAACACCAATACATATAGAATAAAGATAAATAGAAGAGAGAGGGATTCCCAAAGCAAGCAAAAAAAAAAAGTCCACTGCTAAGAACCATATCAGTCTACAGAGCCAAACCCAAGTGTGACAAGGATGTTGGACCCATGAGACCAGGAATTACAAATAATAGATTAATGTGTTCAGTGTTGTGATAAAAATGTGCAAATGAAGGATTTTAGTAATGTGACTATAGCAGGTCTTTCTCTGGACTTCCAGCTCTCTAATAATGACACAGAGACTTTTTATTCATTGTGAAAACTTGGACCAAGTTAAGCTTGTTCTCAACTAGCTCTTAAAACTTAAATTAATCAAAGCTAGGCGGTGGTGGCACATACCTATAATGCCAACACTTGGGAGGCAGATCTCTGTGAGTTTGAGGTCCACAGAGCAAGTTTCCAGGACAGGCTCCAGAACTACACAGAGAAATCCTGTCTTGAAAACCCAACAATAACAAAAAACTTAACCAATTTACATTAATCTACAGTCTCCCAAAACCCGACTTCCTCTGCATCTGACTGGCAAATCTCCTATTGTACCTCAGATCTTTTCCCAGAGTTCCTAGCTCTCCCTGGAAGTCCTTCCTATCATCTTTTGCCTAGATATTGGCCATTTAGCTCTTTATTAAACTAATCAGAAAGTGCCTTAGGCAGGTGAGGAAGGACAGACAGACATACATCTTCAAACAGTGTACAAAAAGTTTATCTCAGCATCTCACCACTTTTAGTCCAATAAAAGGCTTTTTTCTATCATCAATAAACTATATGCAGTAAGAACAATTATTTGGTAAGAATTACATTCACAATGTTCAATCCATTTGTATTTGGCAACTTTGGAGAAAGTACTCTATTATCTGTCTCACCTTGGTGAGTTTTGTACCTAAATCACTTTCTATGTTGTATTAGCAACAAAAATATCTTTTTAGACCTTAAAGCATTTTCTTAGATAAACATCTTAAGCTTTTATGTCTCCCAACCTTTATAAACTTTACATCTCTTTTGTGAGTTTCTTTTCTGACTTTGTTAATAAGGAAAACTGTAAGACTGTAACTATCTAGTCTTCAACACCATCAGAGACCTGAGAAAGAGAAAATAATACCTGAGTAAACAGGGAGTGCAGAGTAAACAACTTCCAAAACTATAGAAATGGCAGATACATTCTGGCTGCCTGGACAGTCATCCAAGGTTCCTCTGTAACATTGGACATCCATCTTCAGATTACAGGGCCAGACTATTTGACCGACTTTTCTGTGAAGTAGGAATTTTGAAGGATGGCCTACCTTGTCTTGGCAAAATTTGGCAGTTGACTTCCTTTGTGTCCTGCTTGTCCAGTGTGGACAACATACTGTCAGCAGTCAAGGCAAGGGCAGTTTCTGCACCAGTGGCTAGTTTTGCCACATTTAAAACAAACTCCATATGGAGGTTCTTTGGTGTCCATCATCTTCTTTGAAGTGGATTGATGCTGTGAGGAGATGTATCTTTGTGCCATAAAAAAATCTGATGTTATTAAAACATCTTAAATACCATATTCTGTAGATCTCTGAAGTGTTTATATTTGTCTAAAATATATCTCCATTTAACCTTGAAAATATATACATGAGGCTAAATAAAGCTTATTTCTGTTTTTTTCTTTTTTTCTAAAGGCATGCATCACTACCACCTATCTTCATTTTTTTATTTTTTTAAGATTTATTTACTTATTATATATACAGTGTTCTGCTTGCATGTATGTCTGCACACCAGTGAGAAGAGGGCACAACATCTCATTACAGATGGTTGTGAGCCACCATGTGGTTGCTGGGACCTGAACTCAGGACCTCTGGAAGAGCAGTCAGTGCTCTTAACTGCTAAGCCATCTCTCCAGCCCCCTTATTTCTGTTTATATCTAAAGCCTCACTACAGGTTTGCTTATCTTAATTATCCTAAACAATTTGTAATGATAGTTTTCAAGGATTTGAACCTTACATTACATTTTAAGAATGAGTGTTGCATAGGTATAATACCTTAAACAAGAGTAGAAACATATATGCAGTATGTTGTAACAAAAATAACTTTAAATTACATCAATATACAAAAATCCATACCAATCTAAAGTATTTGAGACTAGTAGCTTCTTTTTAATTTAAAAGTAGCTTCCACAATCTACCCTATTATTCCTGAATGCAGCGCCTTAGACTGCTCAGCCATCCTGACACTATCCTATTATTCCTATATCCCCCTTTCTTACTTTTCATTCCCCCTCCTTTTTCCCCCAACAGTAGATAGGAAAGAAAGAATAGAATAAAGAGAAAGTAAGAAAGAAAGAGAGACAGAAAGACAAGAAACAAAGAAAGATAAAAAGAAGAAAGGAAAGAAAGAAATCCTTTAACCTTTTTTGCTTAGTTTCCTCCCTGACCATTACCAATAGCAACTTGTAACCAATACCCTAAACAACGACAAACATCCATAACCCACCAACGACCAAAAATGACCCATTCACCTTTCAGGAATGTGGGCGTTGTGTTCTTAAAATTGCTTCCTGTTATTTAGGAGCAGTGACATCTTTAGGGGACCCTGAGAAAATTAGGATAATGGTCAAGTCCTGGGAGAGCTGGCTTTATCATTTGTTTTCTATTCTCTGTGTGATGGGAAAGTACAGGGCTTAAATGAAGTCCTGGCTGGAGTAGTCTGTGAGGCTCGGCCATCTTAGCTAACTGCTTTGAAGTTGTCCTGGATGCAGATTTTTGAGGAAATGGCAATAGAGGCATTCTGAGAGGCTGGATCACCTGGGCTATCTGTCTTATCTTCATTGTTGTCTGGTCCTTTTGTTCTGAAAACATACGAACTTTTAAAGGTACCATATGTATCTTCATCAACACAAATATTGAATGTGCAGTGTGCACACATCAACTAAAGATGGTTTTCTGTTCTATATTTGATCAGGTAAAAGGTATTTGTCAGCTTTATAAGTTTGTTTGAACTATATAACCAAACTGTCATGAAGACTCTGTAGTCAACAAAATTTATCATCTCATCCAACTCAGAGCTGTTCCCATGCAGAGGGATCAGTATATATGTCAGCTGTCTTGTAGTCTTTCTTGGTTTCTTCCTTCATGTCTGCAGCCAAGATTTTCAGGAGGTCTCCCCTGGTCAAATCTTTATTAATTTTGAGGAAATCCTGTAGAAACAAAGCCATAACCTCTCCCCAACACAATACATTTTCTGACTTCCATTCTGAAGTTAAGACATCCTTAAAATATATAGGCTTGTTTAATTCAGCAGTTTTTTTCTATAATCCAATATCTTTTAGTGTCTGTTGTTTTAGTTTATTATCAATTAATATTTAAAGTTAATAAAGCACTGTATAGGGTTCAATTTTTCTGTGTTATGGTATTTTCCATCCTTACATGATTTGTTCTTTTTATATTATTTTATTTTCCCTTTAAAGACTTTATTTTATTATTTTAAGCTATATTTTTCTATGACTATCTATATCCATTTTCTTTTCTTTCTTTAGCACCTAAATACATTTTTAAGCATACTGTACCTATTCAGAGGTTTTGTGTCTGGAGCTGGCTTTCTGCATACCTGCAGCCTTCTCTGCTGGTGTCTGGCTCCATCCAGCTAGGGTACATTCAGCAGGCTACCCCACTGACTCTGGGTTGCAGCCACTGCTTGCCCTTCTGTGAAAGTCAAGCTTCATGCCTGTGGGCACTGGCCAGGAGCCATGCCCGCCTGTCCTGGAATGTTGCTGGGCCTGCAGGCTTTTCTACCTAGTTTCCCACTGAGTAGCACTGCCACCGAGATCAGTGCTGGGCTGCACAGCAGGGCCTCCTAAAGGAGCTGCTCCTCTGTAGGCCTCCATTAGCATCGGGCCTGGAAGCTGCATCAGGCTCCATGTCTGAACTTTTCTCAGCTTTCTCTGGCCCCATGCTTGGATATTTGTGCTTCCATATTGGATGCCAAGTGTAGCAGTTCTCCCTTTGGACCACCAACTCCTGAATAATGACACGAAGATTTCTTATTAAGTATGAAAGTTTAGCCTTATCTTAGGCTTATTTCCAACTAGCCCTTAAAACTTAAATTAACCCATTTATATTAATCTGCATTCTGCCACGTGGCTCTTACGTGTTATGGATATGGTCATAGAAAAATATAGCTTAAAATAATAATATTTATTATGTCTTCTCAGTACCACACATCCACTTCCTCCGCATCTGGCTGAAGAATCTCCCATGCCTCAGATTCTTTCCCCGGAAGTCTTACTTATCCTCTCCTGCCTAGCTATTGGCCGTTTAACTCTTTATTAAACCAATCAGAAGGTGCCTTGGCAGGTGAGAAAGACAGAGACACATCTTCACACAGTGTACAAAAAGATCCCACCATGAGACAGAAATTATAAGGAGAAAAATAGAGAGGTTAAAAATAAAAATACAGATAAATATGAAGACAGTCGCCAACACAGGCATCAGTAGATTCAACACAGCTACACAAGGAGTCCACAAACCTAAAAGTATGGTGATGTAAATTAGCAAAATTTCAACATAAAGAGAAAAGGAATACGGGACAGAAAGGAAACACGACTTGAGTAGAGTAGATCAGACATCAGACTAAGATATGTAATGGAGTCACTGAAGGAGAAGAATAAGAATAGGACAGAAACAGATTTTGATGTGCTAAACCCGCTGCCACACACACCCGTAATGCCTCTCAGGAAGCGGAGGCCAGAGGATGATGAGTTTGAGGCTGACCTGGGCAGTTTGTGACCAGCATAACAGAAATGGAAAGATACCTAGTTTGGTGGGAAAATATAACTTTGGAGTGAAACAAACAAACAAAAAAAACTGGACTGAGGGTGTGGCTCACTTGGTAGAATGCCTGCGTAACATGCATGAGGCTAGGTTTGGTCCCTAGCATTGCATAAACTGGACGTAGGTGGTGCATGTCTGTAATCCCAGGACTGGAGAGGCAGAGGCAGGAGAGTCAGAAGTTCAAGGTCATCTTTGATATACAGCAAATTGGAGGCCAACCTGCACTGCATGAGATCCTGCCTACAAGAGAAAAACAGACACATAACATTTGACCAGGTCTTTTGTTCTTTAATGTATGCAGGTGTTTTGCCTGCATATACGTCTGTATACCATATGTGTGCTTTTGCTCATGGAAGTCAGAATAGGACATTGGAGCCCTGGAACTGGAGTTACAGGAAGTTGTTAGCTGCCGTGTGGGTTGTGAGAACCAAACCCATGTCCTCTGTAAGAGCTGTAAGTGCTCTTAACCGCTGAGTCACCTCTCCAACCCCTGATCAAATCCTTTTACTGACAGCGACTCCCACCAGGGAGAGCTGGAATATAGGGAGATCCAGCAGCAACCGGAAGAACAGAGGACAGTCCTTACATCTGTAGATTTTCCAGGGAAACATCTGCGCAGAGCTCAGAGGGGTCGTCGAGCTTAGCAGGTTAGAAGGCTCTAAATGAAATTTTTTTTCTGCTTGGTCAGTAAGTTTATTATCTTTATGAAAAAATCTTCATAGAAGATTGCTTCAGCTGTCAGCAGCCCGCTCCTGAGCTCTGAGGAAGCTGCCTTCTTTTGAGCCACCCGATCTTTCTTCTGGGCAAGAGACATTTTGGGACGGTTCCACCTCTTCTTCTTCACTTCTCTCTTGGGCTTCTTTTCATAGACTGGATTCTCTTGTATAGCAGCATGGGCTTTCTTATACATCTCCTCCATGTCTGGAGTAACATTGTTCTTTATGTACTGAGAGAATTGTCTCTTGTAAGCATCTTCATCTTCCTCCATTAGGTAGTGCATGTAGTCTGCAACGTTCTGACCCATGATGTGCTTACGATGTACTTCTGCGTTGAACTCCTTGCTTTCAGAATCATACCCAGGGAATCGTTTGGTACTGTGAGGAACAGACAAGCCTCCATCCACAGCTCCCTTCAGGGCCCCGAAAACTTTATTGCCAGTTGTAGTTCAGGCAAGACCTGCGTCCAGATAGCAAGTGAAGGCAAAGGCTGACCATCAGTGCTTTCCACCTTGTATTCACCTCCAGTCACCTCCACTTGGCCTTCATAGATCTTGTCCACATCAAACCTATTGAGAAGCCTGCGGGCCAGCAGCAGGCTGGTACAATAGGCGGCAGCGTACTTTGTCAGGCCAACTTTCACACCGTATTTCGGCAGTTCGTGTGCAAACACGGCGCAGACTATCATATCCCCCTCTATACGGGCATAGGCAATCTGGCAGATGATGTCTCTGTTAGTTACACGAACTATCATCCTGTATTTGGGTGTGTTGTACTTATTTTTGTCTTGGATCACTAATCGCTTCCGAGCATAGCAGTTGATTTTACCCTCTCTCCGCCTTCTAAATCTCACTTGGTATCTCTTGAAGCAGGCCTTATTCTTGGCAACTTTCACAAACCCCATCCTGCGGAACAGAAACCCACAATCGCGGCTCCATGCAGACCCTAAATGATTTTTTTTATAGCAAAATTTAGGAATTGAATCCTTTTGCCACCCTCTGCTTTGGTACTGGGACATGCTAGGGATCTAGAAGCGTAAGGGAGGTACTAGAAGGATTATAAGACATGCTGGTTCACTCTACATGGGCAGCTTCTCTGAGCTGTCTCCATGACACTTAAGGAAGCAGTTTAACATGCTTAAAATGGGGAGAATGACATTAAGTTTTTGTCTGTCTGTCTTAAGACAGGGTCTTGGCCTAGAACTTGCTGTATAGATTAGGCCTCAAAGTTAGAGGAAGCACCTGCCTCTGCCTGCCCAGCACTTGGATTAAATGTATGTGCTACCAAGCCCAGCAATATTTAGCTGTTAAGTTTAGGCTTATGATTCATTTAGAGTTGTTTTTTCTATACAATCTGAGGCATGGATGAAAACTCACTTTTATTCTGTTTTAATGGGTCTTTAATCTTCTAGTGCCATTTTTGTTGTTTTTTGAGATAGGAACTCACTATGTAGCCCTGGCTGTCTTGAACTCACAGAGGCTTGTCTATCGGCCTCCCAAGTACTGGAATTAAAGGTATATGACCACGCCCAGCTCTGTATTTGTGACTGCATGTATGCTTACCATATTGGTGCAGTGCCTCTGGAGGCCAAAAGAGGGCATCAAGATCCCTGGGACAAGACTAAGAACAGGAATGAGTGGCACTGTGGATTTGGGAACCCAAACCAGGTCCCTTGAAAGAGCAGCAGGTGTCCTTAACCCCTGAGCCACCTCTACAGTCTTACTTTTAACACCTATTTCCTGGTGCTTTATTGGATTTTAAGGTTTTTGTAAATTCAAAATCTACATATATCTTCATATAAATAGAGAAACTTAATAACAAAGTCTATTTGGCAAAGTAATAATAAAAATAGCAAAGTCCAAAATTCCTTTCTCATGAAGGTGTTTGGGGTTTGGTATGCATATTTTTTCCTAGAATCCCTCCTGCTTCCTCTTCCTCCCCCCTCTTCTTCCTTCCTCTCTGACAGCCGTTGACTCTAAGCTGTGTTTTAGGTGCAGGCTGACAATGAAGAAGCGGCAGAAGCGGAGTGAAATGACCCATGTGTTTGATTTGTTTGTTCTGGTTGTTTTCACCATGTTGATTATTAGTACTGTTTGGTCCCTGGATGGATGTTACCTGGATCATCTATATCATGGAGTAGGATATTTTAGTTTTTTTCCCCCCAAAGACATATTTTTAGGGGTTGGCAACTTTCACCCTCAGTGGGTGAAAGCACTTACTGCCAAGTCTGGCCACCTGACCATAATCGTTGGTCCCCTGTTGTGGAAGGAGAGAACTGACTTCTAAAAGTTGCCCTCTGATCTCCACACACACCTACACTAAAATAAATGTAATACAATTTTTTTAAAAAATCACACAGGAGACTAGGTGTGTTGGCCTACATTTTTAATCTCAGCACTCAGGAGGCAGAAGCAGGCAGGTAGATAGATCTCTGTGAGTTCAAGGCCAGTTTGGTCTAGAACATGTATTCTAGGCCAGACAGTCCCTGTCTTAAAAAAAAAAAAAAAAAGCACAGTGCAGCATCAGCCCTTGCAGAAGGTCTTGTACTTTATAGGCTGAAGTACTTTGCCTCTGGGTTTTCTTCCATTGTTCTTTTTCTTCCCCACAAATTGCATGAATATTCTTATTCCAAAATCTGAATGTAGACAGTTTGCAGTTCTGCTGGGTATGTACTCTGCATCTCCTGGAATCTGGCCAGACTCTAGTCTGACCTCTTGATCTTTAGCAACAGTGCTGCCAGAGCGGGTACTCCTCTGCCAGATATCCCTGGAATGGATGGAAATGAGTCCCCATGACGAGGTCCATGCCCAAGGCACCTCTTGTCCTCGTGGTGATCATAAGCCATGCTCTGTGGACATGGTGCTTGGAAAGGCTGATGGAGAACCTGTGGCCTCCGGCAGCTTCAGCCTCCTGAGACATTTTGAGTAGACAAAAGGAGGAATAGTTTGGATCAAAGATGAAAGGAGGAATAGTTTGGATCAAATTGAATGTTCTAACCAGAGTCTCTGATTGCAGCGTTGCCTCACTCCCAGAGCTCTCCAGCCGTCAGCAGCACCTGCACTAAAGTGCTCTATTTCACTGACCGGTCACTCACGCCCTTCATGGTCAATATACCAAAGAGGTGAGATGCTCAAGTCATTATTTCACTGTAAAGACAAGAAAGGAAGGAAGGAGGGAGAGAAGGAGGAAGAAAAGGAAAGAAAAAGAGAGAGAGAAAGAAAGGGAATCCATTACTGCCAAATGAGCAGCTTTTGCAAAAAGAAAAGCCCAGGCCATTAGAGATTCTAGCTCTAATTTGGCAGGTTTGGGGGTGTTTTTTGAGACACAGTATTACTATGTAGCCCTGGCTGGCCTAGAACTCTCTGTGTAGATCAGGCTGGCATCCAGCTGCTAGAAATCCTCTTGCCTCTGCCTCCCGAGTACTGGGATTAAAGGTATGCACACCGCACCCGGAAACCAGTGGCATTATTAAGGACAAGCAGGATCTACTGCTAGGCACAGGAATTAATAATCATATGTTGTTTTGCTTAATTTTTTTGAGACAATGTCTCACTTTGTAGCTCTGGCTGACCTGAATATACTATGTAGACCGGCTAGTCTTGTCTTGAACTCACAGAGATCCACTTGCCTTTGCCTCCCAAGTGCCACCATACCTGGCCCCATGAGAACAGAAATTGTGCTTCTTGTCCTGATAGCTATACAAATATGCTCCAACTTTGTGAAAACTTGTTCTTTTAAAACAGCTCCTTCTAGTAGCCATGACTTCTACCATGGCCTCTTGGGCATTTGTCAGTGTTTATGACTGTGTGCTAATGACGGTGGCAACTCCTGCCTGTAAGAATTTATATGGAAAATGTTCTAGAAACTCAGTTCCAATATACTTTCTCCCAGTGAAATAAATACACTGTAAGGGACTTGGGGATGTACCTCAGTGCTAGTGTGCTTGTCTTGCAATGCGTAAGGCAATAAACCCAGGAACCAACGGCTGAGAGAGGCTCTGAGGTTCTCCTCTTAGAGTCTGCTCATTTGGACTGGACTGGGCAGAAGCAAGCTTTCTAAACCCAGAGGACCTGCTGATCCTTGAGCTGGGTGGCACATACCTGTAATCTTAGCACCTGGGAGGCCTAAAACAGGGCTGTTAATCTGAAGTCACCTTAGGTGGCATAGCAAATTCAAGGCAAGTTTGGGCACAGAGTGAGACCCTGTCAAAACAAAAACAAACAAACAAAACCCCACCTACTGAATTTAAGTTTATCATCCTAAGAAAACTGGACTATTATCTCATGGGAGAAACCCAGAAAACTTAAGTATATTTATGGTTATTTTACAAATTTTATTTTAAATACCTTATTTTCAGATTAAAAACAGCAAAAGCAATGAATTCAAGCTCTCTGATCACCTGATGTATAATGCCACAGTCATTCTTAGTGGTTGCCCAACCTCTGCTATTTTATTGATACTGGTTATCAGGAGTCGTGACCTAGTATTAAAGCCATGCTATCTCTGCCTGTTGACTTTGGCAGGGGCCTGGATTAAAAGCTAACATATTGCCTTCCCCCCTATTGATTAGCAGGCTATTTTGGTACACTCTTCTTTTGTTACAGGTTGGGGGAGGTGACACTGAAGGATTTTAAAGCAGCTATTGATCGAGAAGGGACCCACCGGTACCACTTCAAAGCATTGGATCCCGAGTTCGGCACCGTCAAAGAAGAGGTGAAGAATCCATGGGCAGTTGGGGGAGTATTACTGATCACTCCTGAACTAGCTCTTTTGCTCTATTGCTATGAAGAGACACCATGAACAGAGCAATTCTTACAAAAGAAAGCATTTAGCTGGGCCTTGCTTTTAGTTCAGAGGTTTAGTCCATTATCATGGCAGGACATGGTGGCACCCAGGCATGCATAGTGCTGGAGACGTAGCTGAGAGTTCTACATCCAGATCTGCAGGCAGCAGGGAGAGAGACACTGGGCTTGGCTTGGACTTTTGAAAGCTCAAAGCCCACCCCCAGTGACACACTTCCTCCAACAAGGCCACACTTCCTAATCCCTCCCAAGTAGTGCCACTCCTGAATGACTAAGCATTCAAACACATGAGCCTATGGGGGCCATTCCTATTCAGACCACCACAGTTCCCCTGAAGGATCTCAGAAATTATGGGATGTTCAGTGGATGGATCAACTGCTTTAAGTTCCATAGAGTGGACCCTGATGTTGACAGCTATGTTAGTTACAGGACTGAGTATTTTATTTTTTGTGTATGAGTGTTTGTTTTCATGTATGCCTGTGGACCACATGTATGTATGGTGCCCAGGGAGGCTAGAAGAGTGTTGTATGCCCTGTAACTGGACTTATATATAGACAGTTGTGAGCTGCCATGTAGGTGCTGGGTAACAAACCTGGGTCTTCTGGAAGAGTAACCAGTGCTCTTAATCACTGAGCCATCTCTCTAGCTCCAAGGACTGATATTTTTGTTTGTTTTGTTTTGTTTTTAGAAACAGGGTTTCTCTGTGTAACAGTCCTGGCTGTCCTGGGACTCACTCTGTGGACCAGGCTGGCCTTGAACCCACTGAGATCTGCCTGTCTCTGCCTCCCAACTGCTGGGATTAAAGGTGTCCACCACTACTGCTCAGCCCCAATAATTTTTCTTTTACTAAAAATTTGGATAGAATATTTATTTTTAAAAAGAAATAGTGTGGTTAGTTTAAGTAAAAACCCTAAGACAGGGGCAGGTACTTACATTTACTGTCCCCTCCATGCGAAATGCAGGCCCATAAGCAACATCTTCTCTCTGTATCCAGGTGTTATAAACTTTAAAGATTTTTACATTTACATTACTGCGTGTGCGAGAGTGGATGGTTATGAGCGCTACTGTAGAGGTCAGAAGACACCTCCAGGAATTGGTTCTCTCCTATCATGTGAGTCCAGGGGATTAGACTCACGTTGTCAGACTTGAAGACAAGTGTCCTTATCTGCTTGGTCACCTCACTAGCCCTTAGAAAACTTCTTCCTGCTAAGTTTCAAACTCAGACAAACAGCTGAGGTGCCTATTTAACATGGGAAGGCTGAACCCATCTGCCAGGTTCTCCCAACATCCCTCAGTCCCTACCTGTTACAGGGTATGACTGGCATGTCCCACTCTCTACCCTAAACTCTCCATCCCAGGACTTGGGCTACCCTTCCTGTATAGGCTCTTCCCTATAGTATCCAGACATTTTAGTTACCCACCCCTTTTGTACCTTTGTCCTCCTGACTGCTGTACCTGGTTCCCCTCACTCCTTTGCCCTCCCCCTCTCATAGCTCAGGTTGGTCATGTCCACCCTGGACTCTCCCAGATATCTCTACCTTTGACTGTCCACTCCCACATATATCTATAACAAAGTTAACCCTCCACCGTGCCCAGGAGCAGTCGTGTCCCTTCCTTTCCTCCTTCCTTCTTTCCTTTCTTCCTTCCTTCCTTCTTTCCTTCCTTCCTTCCTTCTTTCCTTCCTTCCTTCCTACCTTCCTTCCTTCCTTCCTTCCTTCCTTCCTTCCCTCCCTCTCTCCCTCCCTCCCTCTCTCTCTCTTTCTTTTTTCATTCATCTGGTGTTGAAACCACAGGAGTAGCTTAATGAGTTCCCTCTCCAAAGACCTCTGCCACTCTGAACCAAACTGCTGATCTAACTCTCCTAAGATATGTATGGATCATCTGATTCTGCTGCCTTTTGCCACCCACCAAATTTGATTCTAGAGTCTGCTTCTTCCCTCCACCCTAACTAACCACTTATCTCTCCTCGTACACTCCTCTCTTCCTTTTTGGGCTGCCCACCACATAGGCACATCCCTGCTACAATCTTTGTGCTGCCCACCACATGGGCAAATCCCTGCTACAATCTTTGGGCTGCCCTACCACATGGGCATATCCCTGCTACAATCTTTGGGCTGCCCACCACATGGCACATCCCTGCTACAATCTTTGGGCTGCCCACCACATGGCACATCCCTGCTACAATCTTTGGGCTGCCCACCACATGGCACATCCCTGCTACAATCTTTGGGCTGCCCACCACATGGCACATCCCTGCTACAATCTTTGGGCTGCCCACCACATGGGCAAATCCCTGCAATGCCCTTTGGGGCTCTACCACATGGGCAATTCTAGTTACTAAGACACTTGTACATGGAGCTGTTTTCTCCTGTACATGCTGTAGCCACTTGTCTCTTCCCTTCTGCTGGGTAAGTGTTGCTATGGAGCTCCCTGCTTTGTCTATTCTTACTACAAAAGCCACACTGGTGTGCCAGGAAGCTTCCTGTCACCCTTCTGGGCCCCCATCACGTGGAAAGGGACATCTCTTCTCTGACATGTCTCTCAGTCTGCTTGGGGATGCCTCAGATTGGAATTCTTGTTAACAGACACTTGTACCTCTGCTCCCTCATGGCTCCTCAGCTCCTTCCTGGAACTTTCTCACCTCCCCCTAGGAGCTGCCTGTGTGCTCCTGGAATGGTGACCCTTTCCTTGTCCCTTCTTCCTTTTCTCCTTGGACTCAATTCTCTTTTCCAACTCAGAGATTTTCTTAAAGTCTTGCTGTCTTACTGAAAACCACCTGGCCTCAGTATAGCTCCATGGCCAAAGACAGCAACTGAGTTCCAAATTCTCACAAATTGTAGCAACTTCTGCCACCACACTAGGAGACTTTTCTTTGAGCCCTCAGCTCACAAAAAAACAAACCAAAGACTTATTATTAATCATGAAAGACTTATTATTAATCATGAAAGACTTATTATTAATCATGAAAGACTTATTACTAATCATGAAAGACTTATTATTAATCATGAAAGACTTATTATTAATCATGAAAGCTCAGCCTATATCTTAGGTTTGTCCCACTAGTTCTTATAAATGAAATTAACCCATTTATATTCATCTATGTTTTTTCCTTTGGCTTTTTATCTCCCTTTTATCTTTTGCTTCCTGTTTTTTCTCCCTGTCCTCTGTAGTCTCTTCTGAGCCTTGATTTTGCTCCTCTTCTCCTCTCTCTTCCCAGAAGTCCTGCCTAACCTCTTCTTGTCTAGCTATTGGCCACTCAGCTCGTTATTAAACCAATCTAAAGGCACCTTGGCAAAGACGAATCTTTAGAGTGCATAAAAATATTATTCTACAACAACCACACAAGCAAATGATCCCAAAGTCTCTTATTTCTAAGGTTCTATTACTTTCCACTCTTAAATCTTTTATATTTATGATTTCTCTTGGCTTTGCTCTCAAGAAATCTTTTAAGACTATTGTGTAAACAGTCTTTATCTCAGGACTGATTTGTAAATTCACTGGGTGTGATTAAAGAATATGTAAAATCTGTAACAAAATTTGGCTTAAAACTGAAAGCAAAAACCAAAGGTACGAGTTTTTAATTATAAGCCTTTTGTTACAAGTTTAAATCCAAATTTTGTTACATAGATTTTTAAACCGTACCCCATGAGCAATTTACACTTGGTTTTTGAACAGAACAGAATAACTGTCAGGCAGGAACAGGCAACACTATACCTATCATAGTGGAAAGTCCTGGTAGTAGAAACAAAGCATGTTTATTTTCCTAACCGTGGTAGTTTGGATGTACTTGGCCCCCATAAACTCAGGGAGTGGCACTATTGGGAGGTGTGTCCTTGTTGAAGTAGGTGTGGCTGTTGGACCCAGTCACTACACACTCAATAGAGGCCTGAGTCTCAGTAGTTTCCCCTGAGGCAATACCTAGTTCCAAGAAAGACCACAAACTGAGACCACCCAGGCACCATCCAGGAATAGACCATCCAAAAGAAAAATTCCTAATGTTACAACCGTTGTAGATAGGACCACCTGCCAGTACACACCCATTGCTTTTCACCAGGACACCCCTAGACAAATGTCAGCCAATCAAGGGTCCTGAGCCTTAGAAATCCCTCACCCCCACCTTTGCTACTATAAAAACCCAACTCTGAGCTCGGGGCTCTCTGATCACCCCAATACACTGGACACACAGAGAGACTGAGTTTGCAAACTTGTGTAAGAATAAAGACTCTTTGCTTTTACATATAGGACTCGGTCCCTAGTTGGTTTTGGGGGGAGTCTGTGATCTGGGCATAACAGTGGCCTTGATGAAAGTTAATGTGTCATGGTGGAGGCAGGCTTTGAGGTATCTTTCTCTCTCTCTCTCTCTCTCTCTCTCTCTCTCTTTTGGTTTTTTGAGGCATGGTTTCTCTGTGGCTTTTGGAGCCTGTCCTGGAAACTAGCTCTTGTTGCCCAGGCTGGCCTCGAACTCACAGAGATCTGCCTACATCTGCCTCCCAAGTGCTGGTATTAAAGGCATGCACTACCACTGCCCGGCTTTCTCTCTCTGTCTTTTTAATTGTTTTAATTGAGTTATATATTTTTTTCTGCTCCCCTCCCTTTTTCTCCCCTCCGTTTCTACCCTCTCCCATGGTCCCCATGTTCCCAGTTTAGTCATGAGATCTTGTCTTTTTCTTTATTTATTTTTTTTTTTTTTTGGTTTTTCAAGACAGGTTTCTCTGTGGCTTTGGAGCCTGTCCTGGAACTAGCTCTTGTAGACCAGGCTGGCCTCGAATTCACAGGGATCCGCCTGCCTCTGCCTCCCGAGTGCTGGGATTAAAGGTGTGCGCCACCACCGCCCAGCAAGAGATCTTGTCTTTTTCTACTTCCCATGTGGATTAGATCCATGTATGTCCTTTGAGGTCTCTTTTACTTAAGCTTTTCTCAGTGTCACAGCTACTTCCTGTTGCCTTCTGATTACGATATTGCCATACCACATCTGCCTGCATGCCACCATTCTCCCTGCCATGATGACAATGGACTGAGCCTCTGAAACTGTAAGCAAGCCATCCCAATTAAATGTTTTCCTTCATAAGAGTTTCTGTAGTCATGGTATCTCTTCACAGCAACAGAAACCCTAAGACACTAACCCTTGAATATTTTCTTAGCCTACGCATCTCCTTATCATCCATTTTCCAAATACAACCCTTCTTTGAACAAGAAATTTCTAGGTTCTGATATATTATCAAAAATGCCTTCATTGTGGTTATAGTATAGAAAAAATTGAACTCTTTTAACATTTTTTTATGTGTATAATTGTTTTGCCTGCATGTATGTGTGTGCCACATTCATCCCTGGTACCCAAATAGGCCAGAAGATGGTATCAGATTCCCTAGAACTTGAGTTATAGATGGTTGTGCGCTACCATGCAGGTGCTAGGAATTGAACTGGGGGTCCTCTGTAAGAACAACCAGTGCTCTTAACTGCTGGGCCATCTCTTGCCCCTGGTCTTCTTTCTACCCCTTTTTATACAATGCTGGTACCAAAATATTCTCCTTTCTTGTTCTTTAACCACATATGCTATTCCTTTCTCCTAGTAAGGCCAAATTGCTTTGGGGATTGTAATTTACTATTCTTATAAACATCCATGAGTGAAATAGTGTTTAAGAGTGTTTTTATCTCCCAAAATTAGACCAAAAAATGTATGTTACATGATATATGGTATGATATATATACATAATCACATACACATATATAGATATAGTCTCAACTTAAAGGATAGAACCAAAGACATACTTAGCCTAAGTAATTCTTTTATACTTTCTTAATGTTTAAAGTCTTATGTTTTAGATTTTTTTTATTAATATTAAGATTTTTGTGTGGGGCTGGAAAGATGGCTCAGTGTTAAGAGTGCATACTCTTGTAGAAGACCCAGGTTGAATTCCCAGCATTCACACCAGGTGGCTTACAACCTCCTGTAACTCCAGCTCTAGGGCATCCAGTGCTTTAGGCTTTACAGACACCTGTACTCATGTGCACATACCTACACACACACATGCATATAACTATACACACTCACACATATAATGAAAAATAAATCTTAAAAAGTAATATTAGTGTGTGTTTGTTCTCCAAGTCAGAGACAACTTGTGGAGTCAGGAGCGGATTCTCTTTGTCCATCATGTGGGTCCTGTCACTGAATTCAGGTCATCAGGCTTCGTGACAGTGTCTGTTCACTGAACCATCCCACCAGTAGTGTTGCTTAAATGACAACACTCTGTAGTTTCTGTTCTGTTGAGATGGGGTGTCACACTGTGACCCAACCTGGCCGGCAACTCATAGCTACCCTCCTGCTTCAGCCTGCTGGGCACTCCAGTTACAGGCACGCACCACATTCCAGGCTGTATTATTCCATTGTGACTTTTTTTTTAACCTAGGTTTTCCATGATGACGATGCCATCCCTGGATGGGAAGGGAAAATTGTGGCCTGGGTGGAAGAAGATCATAGAGAGAATTAACTGGACCCTGGACACTCCCTGGCTGCTTCTCTCAGGAAAGAGGACTAACACCAGAGTATGCTGAGAAGTTTCTAATTCATGCTGCCAAACAGAAGCTTCTTCAAGTATGATGGTCATGGGCCAGTCCTGTTTGTGTGCCTGGCATATCTAGAACTTAAAATCTCTGTCTAAACACAGACCATGGGTTCATCTGGAGCTCCTTGTCAGAGGGAACAGTGTTTTATTCTACTCTGAAGACACCAAACCAAAGGCCTTAACCACCAGGGATGGATGAGCCCTCTCTTGTAGGGGCATGGCTGCTATTATCTGGAACCTGGAAATGTATGCATCTCTCCTTCATGTCATAGTGTTCATTTAATTGGCCTCAATGGTTGCAGCAATCAGAATCTCAGCATCTGTGCTCACAGACAAGGCAAAGGTACCAACTTTTCTGCCTCTTTGCAGACATTGCAAGCCAGAAGTAGCTCATGAAGTGGTACCAAAGACAAAAGACCAGAAAATGGATGATGCTGACTTGTTGATTGGGTTGGGGAAGAGTTGCCCATAGTGTGCTATACTATGCCAAAACCATAATTAAGACCTTGGGCTGCCTCTTCTGGTTTTATCTGATTCTGCAGCTTATCCTTAGCCCATTCAGGGCATTTTTTCACAAACTGCTGGTTTTCTCTGGGGACTCTTTAACTTTAGAGCCATTTTATTTTTCTCCAAACAGATGACTTTGTGTTTGAAAAGAATAAGAAGCGAGAGGCTCCTTAAACATCCAGGAGGATACGGAAATGTGCTGCTGTCCATTTCTCTGTGACTCAAACTTATGGCATCTCCTTTGCATTGCAAGGAGACAGACCATTAATTTGTGTTTGTGATTTGAGCACTGAGCATGACTTACTGGTCTGCCTCTCATTTCAAGGCTGGAGTTATTTTCTGTTACATATTTAGCCTGGGCTGTTCCTTTAGGGCACAGTGGAACCCATGGGGCATGGAGCATGAGTTGTGAATGGCAGGGTCGATTCAAGTGAGCAGTCATTTCTCATTGCAACACTGTCCAGTATAGAAGCTGAAGAGTTCAACTTCCAGTGGTTACTCAATAACTTGGGTTTTCTCATTCACGCACCTAGCACCATCCACCAATCAGTCATGATTATCTATTTATCTAGTCCCTCAAAGTGGTCTGCAACCACCACTGTACACTGCCAAACAGAAGAGTGGAACAGATGGGCCAGTCCTGGGATCTGCCTCTCTGTTTGTCTCCCATTTTCAGCCATTTGAACAGACTACTCTTTGGAACTCTGAGATAACATCTTATTGTTTTATATAGAAATGTCTTTTAAAAATAGTTCATGTTTTAAAATTGCTTTGTACTCATTTGCTTTTGTCTGAGAACCATGTCTATTTTTATAACTCACGTGTGATTTCAGTATAATCTCACATTCCCTGTACTCTATTGATTTTCTAGAGTGCCCAATAGCTTTTCTACAGTCTCTTCTTACCGCCTCTTGTGGTTTCAGAACAAGCTTTATTTTGTTACAAGTACCCACTAATGGCAGTCAATTTCTGTCCAATTCTCCCTGCTGTTTTAGTAATGGAGTTTTTTTTTTTTTTGTCTAGTTGATTGCTCTTCTAAAAGACATGAGATCAAAAAGACTTTTCAAAAAGAAAGTCTTTCATGTACGCTACCCTGGTCTTCTATTGAAGAACAATTTTTCATCAGCTGTAACTAGGAAAGTTTGGGAAAGTCAGCCATAAGCAAGGGACAACTCATTGTGAAAGCCAACGAAGAAAACAGTATTATTACCATTTTTTCTCAAGATGACTGGAGGGAATAAAAGTTCGTATATCACCAATTTCTCTGTTGCATGAATTTTAATGTTTTGCTATTTGACAGCATGAAGGTGACCAGGCTAAACTTCGGTACTGTAGTCCAATTTACCTGGAATGTCTGTCTCTTAAACCAGATTCCCCTTGTCCATTTTCTTTCAACAGTCTTAACATTATGTGGAATTAACTTTTCAGCAAAAATTAAATCAGAGAAAAAGCTTCAAAGTCCTCTACATGGTGTTTTATTTTTTATCTCTTTTTGAAAAAGGAGCCACATGGCCTTAGTGGCTCCATAAAAGCAGAGGTTGAAAATGGGGGAGAAGATAGTGTACTAACCTCATCTACCATGAGCAAAATGGCCAAACATCTCTGCTGGAGGATGTATTCATTAATCCCTGTACATTCCAGACCAGGGATCCTTATTCCAGCCCATAATGCTGGAGTCTTTAGAGCAGGAGCAAGCATGAATTCATTCTATTCTCAATAATCTCCTATTTGGCTATACTCCAGGACAGTGGATCTCAACCTGTGGGTCACGACCCCTTTGGGTGTTAAAGGACTCCAAGAGGTCTCTAAGATCATCAGAAAACATGAATATTTACATTACTATTCATAACAGTAGCAAAATTACAGTTACAAAGTATCAATAAAAATAATTTTCTGTTGTTTTTCTCTTTTTACTCTTTGGACTCTTGGCTTTTTGGGGGGCACCACCCAGCTCTTAAATAAATCACACACAGATGCTTATTCTTAATTATAAATGCCAGGCTTTAGCTTGGCTTGTTTCTAGCCAGCTTTTCTTAAATTATCCTGTCTACCTTTTGCCTCTGGGCTTTTTCCATTTCTTTACCTCTGTATATCTTACTTTCACTCTTACTCCATGGCTGGCTGTGTTTCTGGCCCCTAGTATCCTCCACTCCTCCTTTTCTTGCTCCTTCCTTCTCCTCCCAGATTTCTCTTTCTGTTTATTCTCTGTACACCAGCCCAGCCTATCCTCTCTCCTTGCTATTGGCCACTCAGCTCTTTATTAGACCAATCAGGTGTTTAACAGGCCAAGTAACACAGCTTCACAGAGTTAAACAAATGCAACACATCTTTGCATCATTAAACAAATCTTCCACAGCATAAACAGATGTAATACATATTAAAATAATATTATATGACAATTTCCTGGTTGGAGGTCACCAGAATATGAGGAAGGAGGTTATTAAAGGGTTGCTGCATTAGGAAAGGTAAGAAGCACTGCTCTAGGAGAAGTTGTAGCTTAAAAATATTGTTCCACACTAACTGGCTGGTCCATCCTGCTATTGCTGACATTCTTTCCATAGGAAAACTACACTAGAATGTTAGGAGTCCTAAAATAATCGCTTAACCATGTTTTTTTTTTGTTTTTTTTTTTAATGTAAGCTGGGCATAATGGCTCAAGTCTTTAATTCCAGCACTGGGGAGGCAGAGGCAGGCGGACCTCTGAGTTTAAGGCCAGCCTGGTACAGAGTGAGCTCCAGAACAGCCAGAACTACATAGCAAGATCCTGTCTTGAAAACAACAACAACAAAATGTACTCGTGCAGAAAAGTACCTACACACACACCTGTATACACATTCAGTAAAAATAATAAAAATAAATCTTTAAAAAGACCTCAGAAGCACTAATTTAGTTATCTAAAACCTGAAGAGTAGCCTCTTCCTGCTCAAGTCCCTAAATCATCTGGGTTGGAACGCTTTAGAGTTTGTACCTAAAATGATAGATACATGCCTGTAATTCCAGCATTTGGGAGGCTGAGGCAGGAGGAGTACCAGGTTGATGCTGGGCTACATAATGAGATCTGTGTCTGGATAAAAAGAAAAAGAAAGAGAGAGGGACGGACGGAGGGATGGACGGAGGGAGAATGGAAGTATGGGTTAGATACATTGGGCAACAGCAATGCTCTTTACAGACCAACTCTTCAGGTGTTTTGACTGGGATGTAAATAGGAAAAGATCTTTATGTACTGAAAAGCATTCCTGTTATAACTGAAATTTTCATTTTTACTCATAAGCATCGTGATTGCACTCTTATTTGTTGAAGTTGTTAAGAAGTATAGCTTGCTTAAAATACACATGCATGCGTGCGCACGCACGCGCGCGCACACACACAGAATTCTATTTTCTTAGAAAATGGACATTTGTAACCACTGCTTCCAGAGATTAGAGATTATTACCATGTATTCTCTTTTACAATGTTTTCACCAAAGCTTTGGTAGTCCAGAGGTTTCTGATTATCAAAGTGATAACCAATTTTAACTGCCTAAATGTACCAGAATTGTAAACAAGTCAAAACCACATACACGCTATGAATAAAATGAAGTTTACAAACTAAATCCACTTCATCATTTTCATTTATGTCTCTTCACTGAGATCAGTCAGTAAAGCCATTTACATCTAGTGAAGGCAATCTCCTCAAGTGATCTCCCTGGTAGCATGTTTACTCATTATCAGGAGGGTGGAAATAAGGACAGTTTTATTGCTAGAGATACTTTGCTGTCAGTATTTCTAATGTAAGCACAAGATAGATTATTATAAAAAAAGACTAGCTAGTTTTGCACCTATTTTGAAATCATATGGAAATGTACAGACACATAAGAACCTGAGAGTATAAACTGTATAGTAACATTAATCTTCAAATGTAGTGTGAACCCTAATTAGCTCAGAAGTGTAGAAGCCTGAGTCCTGGACCCTGTGCATGCTACACATGCTTTTTATCATTTCACCACTCAGGACCCCAGGCAGAAATGAGTACTTATTTATTTTTCTATTTTGAAACAGCATCTCACTGTTATCCAAACTGATAGGTTCAGATGATTAATCATTTTCCTTCAGGCTCTGGAGTAACTAGACTATTGGCATGAACTACCTCCCCAGCCCAGAAATTAATACTTAAAAAAGAATCAGAATTTAAAAATTAATTTAAAGGCTGCCTCCCCCAAATTCAAGCAGGCTTCATTTATCACTAATGTTATTGATTTAAATGTTTTATGGTTCAATCTTGGATCTGAGTGCTTTCTTTCACTTGACTTCTGATTACATACCTTCAACTTTGTTCTGTTCTGTTGGAGACAGGGTCTCACTATGTAGACCTGGCTGGCCTGGAGCTTGCTATGTAGACCAGTCAGTCAGTATAGCCTGGAAATCACAGAGATCTACTTGCCTCTGCATCGCAACAGCTATTATTCAAAACAAAACAATTTTTTTAATAAAAGATAGAGTCCATGTAGGTAGCCCAGATGGCTGGCTACACTAAGCAAGAATAGCAGTCATGCACCACCACGCTGGCTATGAGTTAAGCTTTTTTCCTCCAATTTCTCTGGTGTTCTTGGTGTTCTCTGACCATCTGTTAACGGAGGAATCAGTATAAATACAGCACATGCGTCCCCCCAATCTAATGTCACCTTCAGCTCAGAAATAATGAGGTTTTTCTAATTATATAGCCATACAATGAATGTTTAATAAATGTTGCACATAAATTGTTGGTCAATAACTCAAACGTCATGTGTGCAGAACTGTTATTACTATACTAAGAAGACAATGAGAAACAATGGATTAAATTATTGAACTGCCTAACAGATTAGGTTTGCTGTAAAATAAAGTTATGAGTCACTTAACGATGGTTTGTTAATGACCTATACAGCATACAAAGATGACCCTCCCATTAAGGTTAGTCACCACGTGTTTGCGTTTGCTCGGTGACACTGTAGCCACCACTGTTCATGTCAATGCAATCATTTTTTTTTTTCAAGACAGGGTTTCTCTGTAGTTTTGGAGCCTGTCCTGGAACACGCTTTGTAGACCAGCCTGGCCTCGAACTCCCAGAGATCCACCTGTTCCTGCCTTCCAGGTGCTGGTATTAAAGGTATGCGCCACCACTGCCTGGCCAAATGCAATCATTTCTATGACAGGGTTCCTTGAATTTCTTCTGCTTGTGTTTCCTGATCCTGTGAGGAACTCTCACATGGTCCCCAGGTATAGAGGTATATAAAATTAAAAGTAAAATATTTATTAAATAAATAAATTTCTTTAAAAATAATTATTTGGCAGTTTCAGCAGTTATTAAAAATGAAATCATCTATACAATTAGATGTTCTTTGTTTTTACATACAGAATTAAATCTTTAAAATACATCATGTATGTGTATAAAGTTTTTAAAGGATAAGTTAAAAAGTTTTAAAGCCCCACCACCTTAAATATAATTTCTCCTCCATATCTATGAAAATTACACATCATGGGCTGGAGAGACAGTCAGTGGGGTAGAGGTACTCGCCACTAAACTTGATGACTTGAGTTTTATCCCTGGAATGCACATAGTCAAAGAGAACAGACTTTCAAAAACTGCTCTCTGACACACAAATACACACACACACACACACACACACAGAATAAGTGTAATTTATAAGTTAAAAATTACAAATAAAGAATTATGACATTTTTGGCACCCCTTCTCCTCACAAAAAGAATTATAAGAACATAGTCTGTGGTGAGGCTCTGAGGAACCAGGCAATCCCATACATTGTTGATGGGGAATACAAATGCTTTGGGGAAGAATATGGCAAGAATCTAACAAAACCACATATACATCTATTTTTATTCTATATATTTAAGTATATGTATTGTAATATATAAAATATATATATAGATATATTTTTAAGGGTCTCATGTAGCCAAAACTGGTTTTGAACTTGTTATGTAGCAGAAGATGACCCTGAACTTCTGATTTTTCTGTTTCCACTTCCCAAATGCTGGGATTACACAGTTTATCAGGTGCTAAGGATTGAACTCAGATTTTTAATTTTTATATGCATTGTTGTTTGACCTGAATGTCTTTGTGAGGGAGTCGGATCCATTGGAACTTGGGTTACAAATGGTTGTGAGCTGCCATGTGGGTGCTGGGAATTGAACCAGAGTCCTCTGGAAGAGCTGCCAGTGCTATTAACTGCTGAGCCATCACTCCAGCCCCAAACTCAGGACTTGATGCATACTAAGCAAACACTTTTCTAACTGAGTTACAATCCCAGCCCTAATATATTTTAAAATGTAATTATTCCCGTGTATGTGTTGAATAGACATGGCCATTGCCATAGTAGAATTTTGTTTGTTTGTTGTTTGTTTTTGGAGACAGGGTTTCTCAGTGACAGAGAAACAGTCCTGGCTGTCCTGGAACGAGCACTGTAGACCAAGCTGGCCTCAAACTCAGAGATCTATCTGCCTCTGCCTCCTGAGTTCTGGGATTAAATTTGTGTGCCACCACCGCCTGGCATATAAATTCTTTATACATGGTATTGAGTTCATAAAGACATTCTTATACAGTATATAATATATTTTGAATATATTTCTCTCCATACCTTCTTAACCCTCCTCTCTTCCCCTTCCCATAATTCCTTGTCCTTCATTTTATTTCTATAAGTGAATATAAAGTCAAGGATCACAAATGAGAGAAAATATACCAGATTTATCTTTCTGAGACCGAGTTAATTTGCTTAATTAAGTTGCATCCATGTTGTGAATGACAAAACTCCATTATCTGTGACTGTGTATATACCACGTTTGAGTTAGCCATTCCTTTAGGATGGACACATAGTTTCGTCCTAGAAATGAGCTATTGTGTGTGAACTGGGTTGCAATGCAGAGTGATGTGCAAGTGAAGAGCAGAGATAGGAGCTAAATCTTGGCTGAATATACGATCCTGCAATGCAGAGTATAAATATTTTTCAGAGTTGATTGATATTTTGATTTATGACTGTCAATGTTGAGAATGTTGCTCCACATAAATATGTAGCACATGAGCTGGCAAGATTGCTCAGTGTGGGACTGGAGAGATGGCTCAGATGTTAAGGGCACTGGCACATACACACACAGAAAATAAATGTAATAAAAAATTAAAAAATATATAACATAAAATGTGTATTTAGGGACATTTCAGAAATTACTGGATGTCTGCCCTAATCTCAAACACAAATCAGCTACAGCAATTTTAATATTCAAATATTCTAAGAATATGATCCAAAAATACACTACTATAACTTTTACACGCTAAGAAATAACTATGGGAAAATGTCTTTGTTTTTTGTAATTAAACCATATGTTCACATAAGAGCAGAAAACTTTATACAGTAAAACCAGCGCGAATCATGCCATACGTGATGAATCTGTGCCATGGTGTTTCAAGCAGTGTTGGCTGGCCTCGTGTGACCCCGAGGTCATGACGGTGCAAAGTGCAGCGCTGTCCTCAGAGCCAAGGCTGCAGTGACGCGGTGGGATGCAGGCAGCGTAGGCAACAGCACCAAGAAACAACCTAGGTTTGGGTAGTTGTGTTCGGAAACTTTTCACTGTTGACGTTTTTTTTTTTTTCTTTTGACGCCCAAGGTTGTTACTCCACAGTTTAAGAAATCTTTTTCTATTGAGTTCACACAACTGCAGAATCGTGTGGGACAATGCATTTTGCAAAGTTGTATCTTAAATCTTTTTTTAAAGGTAGGCTCTCACCATGTAGTCCAAGTGGCCTAGAACTTGCTATACAGACCAGACTGACCTGGAACTTAGTAAGTCACCTATCTCTCGCCTCTGGAATGTTGTTTCTAAAGGCATGTGCTAACATGTCTGGTGTGTTTCTTAAATCTTTTCGCTATTTAAGAGGAAACGGCGGTAATCTGGGGGTAATATAACCGTTTTCGCAAACAAGTATTTTTACATAGGGAATAGAATTAGTCCTTTGAGACAAACTCGAAATGTGAAAATGTACCTAACTTTTGGATGTACTTCATACTATTTGGCTGAAACCCCTACTGCTTTCATTTCGGGTGGGTTAGGGACCTGACATCTTTGTAACCTAGGACAGCCTGCAAGAGGGCGGGGTCTGCAGTCAAGGGGACACCCCCTGAACCCCGGAGGTCACTTGTGGGGCCTTTCTTCCTCCAACGTTCGGCTGTATGCTTCCTGACCTCAACCACTGACCTAAAGCTTTGGATTATTGTCGGCCCAGGCTCCTTTCCCAGCTTTTTCTTAAAGAAGGGTGTTTCCTTTGGCACCGCCTCCCCGAGAGCGGAGGCTTCAGCCGGGGTCCAACTCCCCCGTCTCTTTGACCACTACCTTAGAGCGGGCCGTGCTTCCCATGCCCTGCGACACCTCTCCTAGGGCCATCAACACCCCTGACCCTTTCCCGTTTTATCCAAACGTGCGCTGCCCGCGACTGCCTCGAAGCACCCCAGTCACCGCGGATCCTAAGCTGTGACCCGGGTCCGTCCCGGGTGTCCCAGACCCGGTCCCCGCGCTGCGCGTTCCGGCCGCCAGTTCAAGAAGCCTCTTTTACGACACTGCGCGACCGCAGGGCGCGGCTGACGGCAGAGCGGCGCTGCTCTTGGAGAGGTCACTCCGGAGACGGCGGAGCTTTTGGGGCGTGGGGGTCGGTGGCAGGATGTGGCGCGTCTGTGCGCGGAGGGCGCAGAGTGCAGTGCCCAGGGCTGGAATCGGGCCTCGGTGGGCAGTCTTGAAGGAAGACCCCGGGGCCCCGTACGGGAGCCCGCGGGCCGGCCCGGCTGCGGCTCGTTGCAGCAGCGGGACCCCGAGCTATGGGGTCCGCTTGCTGTGCGGCTGGAGCTCCGGCTCGGACACCGCACCGCGTAACCGCTTACTGCGGCAGCTCCTGGGGTCGCCCGGCCGTCGCTCTTACAGCCTTCCCCCGCACCAGAAGGTGAGTGCTCCACCCCAGACCCCGTTGTCCTTCAGAGCCGGTTCCTTGACGTGGGGGAATCCTCCTTGAGAGGCCTCTTTGAGCCAGCTCCCTTCAGGATCTATTACCGCTTTGCCCAAGACCTTCCCAGTGGGGTTCTATTTCATTGAAAGAAGAGCTTCAAGCCTGGGGCTATATGCAAAAGGTCTGTGGATTCTCACGTGCTTTCTCAGAGCCACTGAACTGACTGGAGGATCAACCTGCCACTGAAAGACATGAACTTCTAGGGTGCATGAACTCCCTTTGTATTCCCAGTGATCAGTTTGTAATGGGACTCAGTAAATTCTTTGCCTGGAATTGAATGGAATGAAACTCTAAACCGCACCGAGAGTTAAGTATCCTGGTTTAAATTGTGCTTCTTTTTCTCCTACAGGTTCCGTTGCCTTCCCTTTCCCCTACGATGCAGGCAGGCACTATAGCCCGCTGGGAAAAAAAAGAAGGGGAAAAAATCAGTGAGGGTGACCTAATTGCAGAGGTAAGTTTTAAAATACGATTTTAAGGGAGTAACATTGTTAAGTAGACTGAGCCTTAACTTTCTGGTGGGTAGTTACTCCTTTCTGTTTAAGAAACTTTTATTTTTTCCTCCCACAGTTATTAGAGATGATTGGTTGGATAATTTGTCAGCAACTTAGCTAAACTGACTATTTTTGAGACAGGGTTTCACTATGTAACTCTGGCTGGCCTGCAACTGTCAGTGATCTGTCTCCTTCTGCCACCGAACACCCAAAATGTTTTTAAACCATTCTTTCCAGTCTGTGGCAGTGGGTTTATCTTCATATGAAGTTCTAGACACCTTCGAATTATCTGCATGTTGGCAGTACAAACTTAAGCTAATGCTTTGTGTTAAAAGGTTGAAACTGATAAAGCCACTGTTGGATTTGAGAGCTTGGAGGAGTGCTATATGGCAAAGATCCTTGTTGCTGAAGGAACCAGGGATGTTCCAGTTGGGTCCATCATCTGTATCACAGTAGAAAAGTGAGTGAAACCCCTTGTAATTTGTGAACATTGGTGCTTTCAGAGCATTCCCACTCACAGTGGAAGTTACAGACTTCTGAAGATGTACCGGGAGGTGGGGACTGGATTTGCCTAATAAACTCTGTATACATATGTTCTTTTTCTTCTTAGGCCTGAGGATATTGAGGCCTTTAAAAATTATACATTGGATTCAGCAGCAGCTGCCCCACAGGCAGCCCCAGCCCCAGCCCCAGCCCCAGCGGCTTCTGCTACTCCAGCTGCACCTTCTGCAAAGGCTCCTGGTAGCTCCTATCCTACTCACATGCAGGTAAGGCTGAGCTTCTGTGTGTTGGCTCCTGATGAATCTTATTTACATGTTTGTTTGTTTGTTTTATGAGTGGTGATTGCATCCTGAAAACTTTTCATTAAAAACGATCAGTGCTTGCCATTTGCTAGAATACAGATATTTAACTGTGAAACTTGACAACTTTTATTCTTGATTGTTGTCTTCAAGTGTGAACTTGGACAGTTTCTTTAACCTTTCTCAGCCTTAGCACAAGACACACGATAATGCTTGTTTTTCCTCTCAAAAACAATAGTAAAGGTTTTGAAAATGATTTTTTTTGTATACAAGTAGAATTTATAATAGAGAACAGATGATATCTGTTGAATGAAAGTCCCCAGATGAAGTTTTCCTTTGGTTTAGAGTGGCATATTTGCAAGCATAGATGAGGTGTTCCAATAATACTCATAAATGAGAAAAGTAACAATAAATAATGAGTGTGAATGGACTGGAGAGATGGCTCAGCAGTAATTAAGAGCACTGGCTGCTCTTCCAGAGGACCCAGGTTTGATTCCCAGCACCCACACGGCAGCTCACAACCACCTGTAACTCCAGTTCTAGCAGATCTGACACCCTCACACAGGCACACGTGGGCACCAATGCACAGAAAATAAATGAATCATTTAAAGAAATGAAGTATGGAATAAGTATACAGCATAGCATTGTAACAGAGCCAGTGGCCATAAATGCCATTCCTATGAACCTAAACAAGCTTTTAGCAAACTAAAACATCCTTTTTTTTAAAAGTAGATTCTTTTGCATACATATAATCTAATTACGGTTTCCCATTCCCCCAATTCTTCCCAGATCCTCCCTACTTCCCTACCTAGCCAAACCCACACCCTTTCTTTCTCTCTCTCTCTCTCCTTAGAAAACAAACAGACATCTAAATAATAATAGTAATAATAAAATAAAAACCAGAATAGGGTAAAGCAAACAAATGGGGGAAAAAAGAGCCAAAGAAAAAGCACAAGAAACCAAGACACACACACTGAATCAGTTTATTCGATATTAAAGTTTTCCTCTATGTTGTATTTATGTGGTTTTTATGTTGAAAGTAGGTAAAATCTAAAGGATTAAGATTTGACCTTTCCTTAACATTTTTTCTTATTTTTTTAAGTCAAGGTATTGTCGGATTTTTCTTTGAATGGGCAGCTCACAAATAATGACATGGAGACGTATTATTAATTATGAAAGTTTGGCCTTAGCTTAGGCTTGTACCATTAGCTCATATAACGTAAATTAACCCATTTATATGTTAATCCATGTTCTACCACATGACATTACCTCATCTCCATATTGTCCATTCTGCTTTCTCTGCTGGCAACTCTGCCCTTCTTTCCAGAGATCTCTCTCTGCTGGGAAGTCCTGCCTATACCTCCTGCCTGGCTATTGGCCATTCAGCTTTTTATTACACCAGTCCCAGCAACACATCTTCACACAGTGTACAAGTATCCCACAACAGGGTTTCTCCATGTAGCCCCGGCAGTCCTGGAACTCTAGACCAAGCAGATCCTTCTGCCTCTGCCTCCTGAGTGCTTGAATTACAGGTGTGTGTCCTCACCACCCAGCCTACCTTCCTTAGCTTTATAAGAAGTTTTCTGAATGAATAAGTTTCTTTGGAAGTCATGTTCCAGCTCTGTTGGTAACAATCACTTGTGAAATTTTGCCTGGTCTTTAGCGTTCACAATTATTTCATTCAGTTTAGCAATCTTATTACATAATACCTTCTTTCTCCATTTTATGGTGCTTTATGTTCAAGTGTTAGAACTGGGCCCTAAGACTCATTTCACACACACACTTTCATTCACTTTACTGGTGATTATGAAACAAAACAAATTCTGAACTGGAAGTAATTTTTAAAGAATTTTCTAAATGTACCAGGCATTGTAATACACGCCTTTAATCCCAGCACTTGGGAGACAGAGGCAAGCAGATCTCTGTGAGTTTGAGGCTGCCTGGTCTATAATGAGAGTTCAAGGACAGCTGGGACTGTTACACAGAGAAACCCTGCCTGAAAAATCAAATCCAATAATAATAATAATTTTCTAGGTCTTAGAGTTTTATTTTTTCCCACTGCTAGAGACATTATTGACTGAAATTATTTTTCCCTTAGCTTAAGGCTGTTGCTACTTAAAAGACTAAGGAGATAGCAAATAAAATCCATATTAACTGAATAACTGTCCAAATTCAGTGAATACAGTTATATAAATAGGAATGCAATTAAAATTTTTACATGTATTTAGTGGGCATGTGGGCACACTGTGCCTATATGTATGTAGGTCAGAAAACAACTCAAGGAGTAACCATACACATACTGCACGCACGCGTGCACACACATGCACACACACAAAACTAACCATAGTGCTGTGGAGAACAGAGACCGGAGAGTTGGACAGAGGCTTGCTGTCCACCTCAGTGAGAGACCCTATCTCAAGAAAATAAGGCAGATAGCACAGGACACCTTATATCCTCTTCTGGCTTCTGCACTTCACTCTTGCACACCGCCCCCCCCCACACCTGTGCCAGCTTAGAAATCTTTTAGCAGTTTTCAGGAATACGATGTATTATTACTGTAGTCTGTGAAGAATGGTAATGCAGTGGTGGCGCACACCATTAACCCCAGCACTCGGGAGACAGAGGCAGGCGGATCTCTGTGAGTTTGAGGCCAGCCTGGTCTACAGAGCCAGTTCCAGGACAGCCAGTACTACACAGAGAAACCTTGTCTCAAAAAATAAACAAAAAGAATGGTATTTAGTTTGTTTTGTTTTCCCCTAGTTGTGAGATTGAGCTCACGGCCTCAAGCATGCTAGTCAAGTACTCTTCTGCTATTGACTTTCATCCTCTGCTCCACGAAGAGCTCTAATGTTCATTTTTTAAAATAATTTATTTTTATTTTATGTGCATTGGTGTTTTTTTGCCTACATGGATGTCTATGTGAAGATTGGGAACCTTGAAACTAGGGTTACAGACAATTGTGGGTTGCCATGTTGGTACCAGGAATTGAACCCAGGTCCTCTGGAAGAGCAGTCAGTGCTCTTAACTGCTGAGCCATCTCTCCAGCCGCAATGTTCAGTTTTAAAATTTGTGTGTGAACATATGTGCATGCTGGTGCTCTCAGGCATGAAGGAGATTATGGATTCCCTGGAGCTGGAGTTAAGGTGGTTGTGAGCTGCCCTATTCGGGCACTGGGAACTGAACTCAGGCCCTATGCAAGAGCAGCAAGTACCCTTAACTGTTGAGTCATTTCTCTCTCTAGCCCTTAATTAAAAAAAAAACAAAAAACTTATATCTACTAAGTGAAATAAGTATGGTTTCTTATGAGTGGAAAGATAAATAGATGCTCATTGCAGAACACAGCAAATTCAACAGAGTAGCCTCTCTAGACCAGGATCATTCTGTGTCTCCATCTTAACCTAGAGCAGTGGTCTCAACGTGGGGCTTGTGACCCCATTGGGGTTTGAATGTCCCTTTCACAGGGGTTGCATATCACGTATCCTGCATGTCAGATATTTACGTTATGATTCATAACTAGCAGAATTACAGTTATGGTGTGGCACCAAAACAGTTTTATGGTTGGGGGGTCACCACAACATGAGGAACTGTATTAAAGGGTCGCAGCATTAGGAAGGTTGAGAACCACTGTCCTAGTTGAAAAGTTACTCTGCATGTATACCAAGGAGTTTGTTTTGACCATCTGAAAGAAACCTTTCCCACCTGCCTGATGGTTTTAACTTTGGAGGATGGGTTAGAGGAACTGGTCAAATATAATTACCCTTGTTCTGAAGGGCGACTCATCTGGTGGAAAGTTATTAAGTACATAGCTATGATGGGTAATTTGGTTTTTTGGTTGTGGTTTAATTTTGAGCCAAGGTCTCATTGTGTGGTTCAGGTTGGCCTCAAACTCATGATCCTTCTCTTCTGCCTTTTGAGTGTTGAGATTACAGATTAATTCCACCAGACCTAGGTGTGACAAGTGGTTGAATTACCGCAGTCTCTGTCACTCATGAAACCGTGTGCACTTGTCTGAACACTTTTGTGTGCAGCCTTCCTGGTTAAGCAGTGACGTTGTTTCTGCAGGTACTTCTTCCTGCCCTCTCTCCCACCATGACCATGGGCACGGTCCAGAGATGGGAGAAGAAAGTGGGTGAGAAGCTCAGTGAAGGAGACTTGCTGGCAGAGATAGAGACTGACAAGGCCACTATAGGTGAGAGTTCTTCAGTTCTTGGTTGTTGAGTGAGGAGGAGGAGGATGGCCGTCCTTTCCTGTGCTGAGTGAGTGATAATATGAATTTACAATTCCTGGGATTGACGGCCTGGGACGTGATATTTTATAGCAAAGTCATGCAGTCACATATGTCAGTTCTGAACTGTACTCATCGACCGAGGACATGTCAAGATTTATTCTTGGGTCAGGGTTGGCTCTCTTTGCCATATTATTGTGATACTCAGAAGCTGTACCAGAATTGCCATTGTCTAAATGTGGGAAAGAAGGGAGGGAGGATAAAGCCATCTCTGTCCCCTGTCCCCCCGGGGAAGGAGAATACCAAAGGATTTCAGATGACTTTGAGGAACAACAGAACCCATGCCTGGTGGTCTTCATTTGTATCACATTTCCATGTGCCCCTTCTTTGATTTATTTTGTGCTCAGAAACAAAATCCATTAAGCAGCCAGGTCTTGTGCTCGTATTTGTTGATAATTCCCTCCCACCAGACCACTTCCATCTCATCTCTTCAAATACCACTTCCTCACAGTTTTAAAATGTTTTTGTTTTTGTTTTTTTTTTGAGATGAGACTGGCCCTTAATCTGCAATCCTCCAGCCTCAGCCTCCAAGTTTAAGTGCTGGAATTACAGGCTTGCACCACTCTGCCTGGCTCCCTATAGCTTTTATTAGAAGAAATGATTCTGCCTTAAGAAAATAAGCAAAAAGCCAGCAAAATGGTTTGGTGTGGGTAAGGGTGCTTGCCAAGCCTAAGATCAAAGGTTCGCACCACCTCTGCCCAGCTTTATTGAGTATTCCCAGTTGGACAGTGGAAGGATTCATTAGCGATGTCTTTATTAAAGAGAGGCATAACTGCAGAAAGCAAGATTCAGAAGGCAGAACTTGCCCTTGTCAGTAGCTTAATTTTGCTTTTTAAAATTTTTAGTTTAATTGATTAATTAATTTCTGAGACAGGGTCTCACTCACCCTGGATGTCCTGGGACTCAGGACATGCCCTGCTGCTGTTTCTTTATGAGGAACTCTTTGCTATGTAATCTAGTCTGGTCTTGAACTTTTGAACCTACTATGTTGCTCAGGTTATCTTTGAGCTTGACAGCCTCTATTTCAGCCTCCTGATGGTGGGTTTATAAGAAAACAGTCACCATGCCCAACTTAAGGCTTTACTTTTTTTAAGTCTGAGTGTTTGGGAAAAACAGCTGAATGACATGTAACTCTTGTTGCAGCAGAGACCTCAGTGTTGCTGTGTTTCAGCACATTGGAATAGTTAGCATAAGGTCAAGTGCAGCCTTTGAGAAGCTCTGAGAACACTCTTAGTGCTGAAATTCCATGCTACCGTCCTGCTTGTAGTTCTGGTAATTTGACTTCCGTGTAACTGACTTTCAGCAGTACACTGATACCATCTTAGACCCGGTGAGTTCCTCATAAGGGCTGCCCTTGAGGTGTGTTCAGAAACTCTCAGTATGAACTGCTGTCTGTAGTCCTGGTAGGACAGATGCGGTTATCTTAGTACCTACAAGGGACTGGCTCCAGAAAAGTCATCTGCATGTGCTCAGCACAGGTGCAGTTTTTTCCCAAATTGTTTTGATCTCAGGATTTGGAGAGTCAACTGCATTTTTTGTTTATTCTTTTTCAGGGATTGTTCCTAAGTACTTAAAAAACATTTATTTAAATCCATAACATGTACATCAGTATAGTCAGTCATTTCTTGGTATGTGTGTAGGCAAATTGATTCAAGATTGGAAGTCTGTAGACTCAAGTTCCCTGTATAAGTGGGTATAGTATTTGGGGGTGGAGTGGGGTCACTGGGATTGAACCCAAGGCCTTGAGCAGATTAGTGGGACCTCTATTACTGAGCTGTGCCTCTACCCCAGTATACTTCTAACCATTTCCAGTTACTTGTAATGCCTAATACAGCAGTGCTGTATGAATAATTGTTACACTGCATTACTTAGGAAGTAGTTGCAAGAATAAAAAGTGTATATGCTAAGTTCAGATCTCCATAGGCCAACTACATAGTACAGTGTAATATCTGACCTACAGCTGAATGAATTCAGGGATGCAGAACCTGAGGACAGAAGGTTGGCTGTACTATTCCTGTTCCCATGTTACAGACTTGAGACAGAGGCACAGTGAGGTTAAGTAGTTTGTAAAAACAAAACAAAACCAATGTCAGTAGTTTGAATGTGAAAATCCTTTTACCTGAAACCCTGGTGAAGTTGTAAAAATGGTAGAGTCTTAAGTCCCCTAATATTTTTTTTTCTTCTTAAGGCTTTGAAGTACAAGAAGAAGGTTATCTGGCAAAAATCCTGGTCCCTGAAGGCACAAGGGATGTTCCCCTGGGAACCCCACTTTGTATCATAGTAGAAAAGCAGGAAGATATAGAAGCCTTTGCAGACTATAGGCCAACAGAAGTGAGCAGCTTAAAGCCACAGGCACCACCACCTGTCCCACCTCCGGTAGGTATGCTTCTGAAATGGGAAAGTCTCTTTTCAGCCACATGACAGCTCAGGTTCCTGTGCTTCCGGATCGTACACGTAGGAAAGTGGCCAGCGTCATCTGTTAACCTGTGGTGTATAGCATGTGCCATCTACGTGATGGTCAGCAGTTTGCCACCATCTTGAGTCCTGCTGAGAACAAAACCAAGTTCCATGTCCCCTGCCTTGAGTGAGAAGGTCATGCCCGTGGGAGGTGATGCTTTCACTCCACATTTTCTGTTGCTTTATTGAATACCCGTTTTCTTTTTCAGTTGTGGTATTTGTGTGTTGTCATTGATGACCATGTATTTTGGACTTTGGACCCCGATCTGACATGGCATGTAGTAGCTTCATACACTTCATACACCTCAGTGGGTTTAGAAAGATGTACAATTCCTCAGAGGAAGCTTGACTCCTCACTGTCTTGCATTGATGGGGATGCTGTCAGGGAGCAGTGTAGTCCATTCCTAAGACACTTGAAGCATGGGACCTGGTGGTTTTGTTTTATATCTTGAAGTGAGGTTATATGAAGTCAGAAATCAGGTTAGTTATACTCAGTGAAAATAAAGAAGTAGCAGAAGAAGCTAGGTGTGATGGTTCAAACACTTGGAAAGGCTGAGGCAGGAGGATCACCTGGGTTACAAAGTCTCAAATGGGGAAAAAATGACAGGTGATAAGGATATTATGTATACAGGTCAGTTTAATTCCACATCTCTCCTGTTTCTGTCTCTGACAGAAAGTATTCTTGCTGTTCATTTTGTATGTTAGTCAAACCAGAAAAAGTGCATTATGTTCTTTGGGGAAGAGAGTAAACATCACTAAAGACTTTTACCATATAAAATATGAACCTGCTTTCAGATTATCTGTGCAGTGCTGAGTGGATACTTTTCTAACTTTTGTTCAAGGTGGCAGCTGCTCCTCCCATTCCCCAGCCTCAAGCGCCTATGCACTCAGCCCTTCCTGCTGGACCAAAGGGAAGGGTGTTTGTTAGCCCTCTTGCAAAGAAGTTGGCAGCAGAGAAAGGGATTGACCTCACCCAAGTTAAAGGTAAGTTTTTTTTCTAAAGAAAGGGGTTATAAAGTTAGTTTAGCTAAATTCTGATAAGACTGGTGCATACCACTGTGGGGAGGAGCTATCTTTGATCCTTCATGGAGCAGGGAAAGCATCATTGTTTTTTATTTGATCTGCTTAGTGCTACCTGTGTAATCTGTGTGCTATCTAAAATGCTCCTCAATTCATAGGAAATCTTTACTAGCGGCGGTGAGGACAGGAGACATCACATTTGTCCTCGGGACTCTGAAGAGCTCCCTTAATCTTTTAGGGACCTTGACTCAGGAAGACACAAGTTTTGTGGCTTTGACACAGAAAAGAATTTCAGAACTTGTCTGGCCTGGCGGTGGTGGCTCACACCTTTAATCCCAGCACTTGGGAGGCAGAGGCAGGCAGGCGGATCTCTGTGAGTTCGAGACCAGCCTGGTCTACAGAGCTAGTTCCAGGACAGGCTCCAAAGCTACAGAGAAACCCCGTCTCGAAAAACCAAAAAAAAAAGAACTTGTCTGAACAAAACTGAGTTGGGGTTTTATTAAAAGTAGAAAGGTGTTCACAACTGGGTGTGGTGGCACGTGCCTTTAATCCTAGTGCTACAGAGATCTCTCAGTTCGAGGCCAGCCTGGTGTACAGAGTGAGTTCCAGGATACAGAGAAACCCTGCCTCAAACAACAACACAACAACAACAAAAATGGTGTAATTTATTAAAAGTTTTTATTTATTTTTTTTTTTTTGGTTTTTTGAGACAGGGTTTCTCTGTAGCTTTGGAGCCTTTGGAGCCTATCCTGGAACTAGCTTTTTTTTTTTTTTTTAAGATTTATGTATTTATTTATTATGTATAGTGTTCTATCTGTCTGTATGCTTGCTGGCCAGAAGAGGGCACCAGATCTCATTACAGATGGTTGTGAGCCACCATGTGGTTGCTGGGAATTGAACTCAGGACCTTTGGAAGAGCAGTCAGTGCTCTTAACCTCTGAGCCATCTCTCCAGCCCGGAACTAGCTCTTGTAGACAAGGCTGGCCCTCAAACTCACAGAGATCCACCTACCTCTGCTTCCCGAGTGCTGGGATTAAAGGTGTGCACCCCCATTGCCTGATTTAAAAGATATTTTTAATGAAGATTTTTAAGCATGGCAGTTAAGAGAAATATGCTCAGGGAAATAATAATATATACCCAAGTGTCAGTATGGGCTTTTTAAGGGAGAGTCATAGAACAGAGGTCAGACATACCCAAGTGTAAGTGGGTCCACAAGGGAGAGTCGCAATTAAATGTCCTATCAGTAGGCTCACTTCTCCTGCCCTTCTTCCCTTGGTGAAATCGTGGGGTGACTCTGAAAGCGCAGTGGATGGAGTTATAATCCGAAAAGGTGAAACCAGGAGCCACTGGGATTGCACAAGGGTTTAGTATTGGTCTTCTGCTGTAAATGGGGTTTCTGATGAGCCTCCAAGAAAATTGCTGGCTTGAGTTTGGCAGTGGTGGTGCACACCTTTAATCCCAGCACTCGGGAGGCAGAGGCAGGTGGATCTCTGTGAGTTCAAGGTCAGCCTGCTCTACAAGAGCTAGTTCCAGGACAGGCTTCAAAGCTACAGAGAAGAGAGAGAGAGAGGGAGAGAGAGCGAGAATTGCTGACTTACATTGGGAAGGAGGAGAGGCTTTCAGCACATGTTTATCGCTGGAATTCTTGCTTCTTGCCTGCTGAGAGGCTTTGGTCTATTTCAAGGTGAGGGGCTCCTTTCCCTTCTCATATCCCCGTAATTCTCTCTGTCTTACTTAATTGTTGGCAAAAGTCTATGTGTTTGTTGAGCAATATTGAGTTATAGGACTTGGCTCTGTAATAAAGCTGAGTGCTAGGTTGACAGAGTTTAGCAATAAGCAAAGCGGCTGGTGAGATGGCTCACCAGGGGACAGTACTGCTGATGCCCTGAGCACGACCCCTGGGACCCACTGTTTCTACCTGTCATTTGTCCTCTGTCCTCTGACCTCTGTGTACAGTGTGACACCTCATGCATGAGGCATCAGACTTGGCAGCAGCAACAATCTTACACATTGAGCCTTAACATCAACAGCCCAGTTCTTTCTTTTCCTTTTTTATTTTTTTATTTTATTTATTTATTTTAGACAGAGGAGACACAGCTTTATTGTGGTTTAAAAGCTGTTTTAAGCCATCAGGTTTAAAATAGGGACAGAATAGCAAGTGCACACACCAGTCAAGACTCTCCTGTTCATATCTGAAGCCCTCTCCATAGTCAGTTTCCCATGTGTTTGTCCTCTTCAGCAATTAATTCCTCTTAGGGTCTGCCACTGTCCCAAAATACACATTTCAGAACACATGCGATCGCATAACCCCAAACACCACTTCCTTAATTTCTAACTTTTTCACTGGTTCACGAGTTCTAAGCACTCTGGAGCCCGTCTACTCGGTGGAGGTTTCTGCTGGTGGTGTAGTGGGCACCACAGGCTTTGATCAGGTGAGGGGCCACTTTCTTCTAGGAGATTTCCTTGATAGAGCCGGCAAAGGCAGGGCAGTTCTTTCTCTGGTGGCTATTGCCAGCTGTGCCGCGGGTACCAAGGCTCGCCTGGCGGGGTCACACAGCTCCGTGAATACTATGGAAGTCAGCATCTTGGGGCTCAATCTGGGGAATGTCGTAGCTGAGGAGACCACGCTGCCTGGCTTTCAGGATGGCCTGGGTCAACTTCTTGTGCTGCTTCATACAGACCCCTGTGTATGGGGTGTGGAAGATGATACCCATGTGGGTGCAATCTGTTCCAAGAGTTTCACATTCCTAAAGTCAACAATACAACCTGTGATCCCGGCAGATGGGGCAACTTTATTGTTACGAATGCATGTCTTTCGGGGCCCCTGTGGCGGTACACCACCTTTGTGGTTGCGCCGGTAGTCAGCCCAAACAGGGCGAGAACCGTAGCCGTCCTGGTATTCTGAATCCAGATATTTCCAAGGTTCATTCTCATAAGGAGAAATGGGAAGTGAAATGGAGAACCTTCTTCAGGAGGATCTTTAGTGCAGAGAGTCCGGAGGGAGTCTGAACCCCATAGGGTCTTCAGTGCAAAGAGTCCGGAAGGAGCCTGAACCCCATAGGGTCTTCAGTGCAAAGAGTCCAGAGGGAGCCTGAACTCCATAGGATCTTCAGTGCAAAGAGTCCGGAGGGGGCCTGAACTCCATAGGATCTTCAGTGCAGAGAGTCCGGAGGGGGCCTGAACTCCATAGGATCTTCAGTGCAAAGAGTCCGGAGGGGGCCTGAACTCCATAGGATCTTCAGTGCAGAGAGTCCTGAGGGGGCCTGAACTCCATAGGATCTTCGCAAGAGGTTAGGAAACATCCTGAGCAGCATGTATGGCGAGGAGGCAGTCTTCTGGGTGCACAGCCAAAGTGCAGTGGCCCTAGGATGTCATTCATACTGGACAGGCACCATAACACTAATGTATATTCTTTTTACTTTTGTTTTGAGATAGCATCTCAGAACAGAAAAATTTCCCAGGCTGGCCTTGAGCTTGTTGTATTCTATCTTCAGCCTTCTCAGCAGTTAGACTCACAGGCCTGAACCACCAGGTCCTATTTTAAATTCCATATTCTTCCCATTACCTTGTGTTTCCTGTCCCTGCTCTCCCATCCATAATCACTGATGAAAATTGCAGTTATGTCCTCAGATCTGCAGTTGGATGCTGTTCTGTTATTGGAGGGCAAGCATAAATTTTGCCACTCTTTATATATTTGTGCTTAGTATCAGAGACAAGTTTAAGGAATTTCATAGAGCAGAAGGGTTGAGTTAATAACTGCCTGAAGAACCTGGACTGGTAGGATCATTGTTTGCAGAGTTAGCAGCACTGGTTATTTTACTAGGGGGATAAATTGAAGAATCCCAGTATTGTTTTCATGCGGGCAGGGTTAAGCAATCCCTTTATAGATGGTTTTGAGTACTGTCTGTGTACCTTGTACCTGTGCATAACATGGAGAACATTCCAGCCTCACTGACCAATGGTAGAGGATGGGTGAGCAGAAGTCTACTGTAGTAAAGAATGGGGTTCAGAGCTAGACTGCTCGGGTTTAAACGTCGGCTCTGCTGTATGCTAGCACTGTGACCTTTTCTGACTCTGTAACTTGTATATAAAAATAATACTTAATGAGTTGTGAAGATTAATAAGTAAACAGTGCTTGTGCAGCTAACATATTAGCTATCCTGGCTCTAAATTGTTATTATGAACTGAGATAACTTAAGAGCTGAAAAAGAATAGACTCAGTGATACACCTGTCCATGAGTGACAGTGATATGTGATATGACAGAGACAGGACAGGGTGACTTTTAGACAGGGTGTGTGAGGAGGACCTTTCCAAGGAGGTGGCACGTGATCTCATCTGGAAGACAAGGAGTCATCTGAGAGCCAACACTGTGAAGTATTGGAGAAGAGCATTTGGGCAGAGGGCAATATGCCAATAACACATGGTCTGGAGTCATACAAACCTTGACTTGCTTGAGGAACATAATGGAGTGTGCAGATCAAAGGGGAGAGCAGACGACAAGGGTGGGAGGAATCAGAAGAAGCTGGGTCTGATAGCAAATAATGTAGCTGATCAAAAGCTGAGGCAGAAGGATCATGACAAGTTCAGGCCCTGCCTGGCTACAGAGTGTGCTAACCACTGAGACAGCTGGGGCTGAAGCACAGTGGTGGAGCACTTGTCTAGCATTGTGTGAATCACAAAAATATCTTCCGCTGTTGCCAGGTCCTCTGGGGAGCAAAATGCCTTCTTTGAGATCAGGTCCATTAGAAACAATTGGGGTGACACAGGGCAGAATGGTTCGGCAGGAAACAGAATTCTTGAGACTATAAAAAGAAATGGGATAATTGACCTTAAGATTATGGATGGTTGTTTAGGTGGTAGAAAATAAGAATCCCTCCCTGCTACTGTTTGATCTGTAAATTAAGGTTTCTGATAAGCTTGGGGAGTGGGTCTGGGAAGGACTGGGGTTAGAGAGAGATTATAAAGCAGTCTTCTAGTGGTTGGGAACGACGGCTAGTTTCTGGTAAGCTTCTGGACATCTGTTTTAGGTTTTCAGTCCTGAACTGAATTAGTCAGCCAAAATTGTGCTTTTTAGCTCAAGCAACACTGAGTCACTCTCATGCTTAATGAGAAGATAAGCACATTCTAGAGTTTTGCAAGGATTGTGCACATGCATGTTTCTACCTCTGTTTAAGACATTTTGTATATTGGTAAAATTTTTAGGATATATTTTCATATTGCATTATATAGTCCTATCTCTGATCAAGATACTTATACATTGTTTACATTTTGAGGTCATTTTCCTCATTTACTGCACAGGTGTTTAAGATTATTTAATATTCTGATATGAAGCCTTAATCTTTAAGTTATACAGGTATTAACTATTATAGGTCAATAGTTATTCATGTTTGTTATGCATATAGTTATATTAATTAAATTCTTTAGATACATAGAGATTGTATTCTGCCTAGATAGGTAATCTTCCACCACTTCAAGGATCTGTAGAACATGGCATTTAAATAACTTAGGGTTCTGTTGACGTGAGACACAATTGCTCCTGGCAGCACCAATCTATTCCCAAGAGAATGATTAGCACTGAAGACACTTCACTTGGAGTTTGTTTTCTTCTTAGCACAATTGGCCTTTGGGCAAGGAACTGCCCATGCCTCGACTACTAACAAAGTATGTGGTGTCTGGACTGGATAAGCAGGACACAATTGTTTATTAAACATTTACCATGTGTTCCTTGCTTAATATTGTTTATGTTGGTTGTAATCTTAATTTTATACTTTATATCTATTCCTATTGTATATAGTTTTGTATTGGGTTTGGAACGCTCTTATTTAGACAAAAGGGGGAGGTGATGGGGAATCTTTGTCAGCCAGTGATCTTTAAGAGGTGGGATCAGGTTAGGGCATGACCTTTTGGGTACCTGGAGAAAAACACCAGGTGGCCCAAGGTTTGCTCTCTTTCTGTGGTTCCTGCGATACACAGCTGAGCTTGGACTTCTCATTCCTGTTTTGTCAGTTTGCCCTTATAATAAAGAAAAATATAATTGGTTTTGTCTTGGAGATAGCCTGGTATATTGTGATCCGTGTTAATTCAACAGGAATGATTCTAACAGTAGCCTGAAGAGTGTAATTGGGAAGGGAGGGAGTGAAGAACAAAAGAAGGAAGGAAAGGACAGGGACTGATGGCAACAGGAAGGTCAGGGCTAGTGAGAGTGGAGGGTCAGTTGAGTTGGAATCTCCTTCATTTTATTTATTTTTTGTTTTTGTACCGAGTGGGGTGGGGCTGATGAGACTTTGCAGTGGAGGGTGGGAGGCTGAGGCCCAGTGAGCTTAAGAGCCTGACTGTGTGCTGTTTCCTGGCACCAAGTGTTTGTAGTTTTTTTCTCATAACCACCAACTGAGTATTCACCAATTCAGTACAGATCTAACATTAACGTACCCAGAGTTAGATGAGACTATGGTGTAAGACTGCTCTTATTTCAGGTTCCTTTTAAGTCCTCAGGGCCACCTGTTTGTATAACTCATTAGCAGTGAATTAAGGATTGACAATTCTCCTTGGGTTTGATAATTAGCTAAAGTGACTGATAAACCTTATTAGTCTATTGTAGAGAGTACAGCTCAGACACAGACAGTGGAAGAGATGAATAGGACAGTATAGTGGGGAGGGATGCATATAGCACCCTGTGCTCTCTGGGCTTGCCATCCTTCCAGCAACCGCTGTTGTCACCAGTTAGGAAGCTCACTGGATCTCACCATTCAGAGCATTATTTTCATAGAGGCGTCATCTTAATGACATTGTTGACTAAATCACTGGCCAGTGTTCATTGAACTCAACTTCCAGTCTCTCTCCCCTTAGTGGAATTGGTGCAGGAAGCAGGAGAGTGGAGGAGGAGATGGGGAGGGAGAATGGAAAGAGGATTGAAAGTTACGACCCTTTAATCACGTGTTTGGTCTTTTAGCTAACTAGGCTGATGTCCCTTATCCAGAAGCTCCATCCTCAGTCACCTCATTAGCATAAACTGCTGTGATGTAAAGAAGCTTGATTGATAAAGACCAAATACTTACTGTTTGGGAAATGCTAGAGTTTTTAGAAGGTCCGCGCCAAGAGCTTGGAACAAAGGCCATGCATATCTATGTTTCTCATACACAGTGCTAGCGAAGAGAAGATTGTTTCTGTTATGAATTTCAGGGATTTAACCTTATTTATTTATTCATTATTGGGCTGAAGACATGTGTGAGGGGGCTAAGGCATGTGTGTGGAGTTTAGGACAACTTTGTGGAGATGGTTCTCATCTTCTACTTTTATGTGGGTCCTGAGGATTGAACTCTGATCATTAGATGTATACATCAAGTACTTTTGTCCACAAGCCATCTCACCCACCCCCAAGAGATGTTTAAGAATTGGAAAACACATGGTCTGGGCAGCTGACTTTTGTTTGTGAGAAGAAACTATAGTTGGGTAGATGAAAGAACTCAGAAGTCTGGTTAAGGGTGGGTTGTCGTTTCCAAGAGAATGAGAATCACAGTGAAATTTACTTTAGTGAATGAGATGAGAGACAGTAGGTTATATGTCTAGATGCCTGGAAATTCAGAGGGAGTTGAAGAATTGAGTCAGGAGGTGGGTGGGGGTGAGGCAGGGTCTCATGTAGCCCAGGCCAGCCTCAGACTTGGTAAATGGCCAAGGATGATTTTATATTCCTGATCCTCCGGACTCCACCTTCTGAGTGCTGAAATTTCAAGTGCCCATAACTATGCCTGACTGGGAGTTTAGGTTTTGAGAGGCTGGGGGCCTAGGCTCATACTCCAGCCCCAAGTCACTCAGTGAAAGAGTGAAACAAAGAGAAAGAAAGAAACAAACAAAATTCCATTGTAAAGGAACAAAAGTTTAGAGGGGCAGGGTACTTAGCAAATTTAACCAAAACATTAACTACTGAGGAAGAAACTGTTGCGGCTTAAGCCCTGGTGTTTGGAGCTCAGGTGATCTGACAGCCACCCCTCTTTTGTGTATTTGGTGCAAACCACCTTTGCCTCACTGTCCCGTTTTGTTTTCACAATATCGCTGTGATCTCCATCCTGCAGTTGAGACGGGTGACTGGAGTCAGGTGTCTAATGTCACAGAACTCTGTTTTTACTGCCAGTCTCGTATTCCTCCCTTATGATCACCTGTTGTACTTTCTCGGGGAGCTAGGCAAGACGATGAAAAGCCGTGACTAACTCAGCAAACTGATGGGTGGCTTTTTCCTGCTGAGGGATTGCGAGTTGTGGCATCAAGCTCAGTGCTGGCTGCCAGGGGAGGTTATGGTTTCTGTGTGCTTACAAGGCAAAGAATCTAATAGAGGTACTGCACCTCTGTTCTAGAGCCCTGGTGAGGATATAGTTGTAGCCAACTCTTTTCATAACGAAGGAAAGGAATTGGGAAGAACTGCACACAACAGGAATCCCTTTAAAGGCTGCGTGGGGGAAGATGAATCAATTTGACCATTTTTTTCTAGAAGTGGGCCCAGTGTAAAAGGTATTATAATAACTAAATTCTGAATCTGCTTCAAGGTCAGGATGATGTATTTGGGCCTATGCCTAAACCTGAGATGTTATAGATGGGAGGAGGGAGGGGAGATTGAATCAATTAAGCCTGTGAGAGAAATAGAAGGCATTGTGATATTTGTTCCTTGGTTGGTTTAGTTTTGGCTGGTGTGAAAAACCTGTAAATTGTGGGAAATGAATGATTCTAAATATGACATCATTGTAGTTACATCATCCATTACATTCTGAGGTAAAAAGGTTTATTTGTTCAGAAAATTGTCAGTCTCTTACAAAAATTACTTTATGGTAAAATAAGTCTGTTTCAAGGTTCAATGAAACAGACTGGTTTCTGGTTTTTTTGATTTTTTTTTTTTTTTTGGTTGTTGTTGATGATGATGAATGTTTTTGTTTTTTTAAATAACCACAGTCAACAGTTACTTTTCCTCTTAGATTGATTATGATCCATATTATTTCTATGTCAGTATTTCCCAACTTAAAAGAGAATAAGCAAAATAAGAAATAAAGTGTTCAGTTTAACTAGAGGAAACTGTACAGAAAAAATGGTTACTATTTGCAGTAGTTACAAAGTTGGTTCAGGGCATTCTGTGAGTTAAGGGAGTAATTAACAAAACCACTGTTCTAAGGGAGAAGCTAAGGCTGTGAGCCTCAGAGAGTCTCTTCGGGGTCAGTGTTGACCTCAGAGAGCTGATGCTGTTCTGTCACATATGTTTTTGTGTTTCTTCAGGGACGGGACCAGAAGGCAGAATCATCAAGAAGGACATTGACTCTTTTGTGCCTTCTAAGGCTGCTCCTGTGAGTTGTATTTGGCTTTTTAAGATGATTATTACTGTGGGGACTGAGTCCAGGGCTCTACACATGCTTGGCAAGTGCTCCTGCAAGTGAGCTTCATCCTGGCCCACAGCCCTTATTTTCATGTTTACTCTTTTAATTCTTCAGTTTAAAATGCTGTGCTTTCTTTCCACCCCTGCCCCCCACCTTTTCTGGTGTTGCTGAGGAACCAGGCTAACCTTGAACTTGAAATGTCCAGCCTCAGCATCTTGAGTGCTGGGGTTTTAGCCACCACCATGCCTTGACTGCCTTTACAGTTTCAGTAAAACTAGTCATTGAATATACTCTTCCTCAGAAATGGTAACACTTAAAACGTGATTTAGAATTCTAAGTAAACCAAACAAACCATGAAGAACAACACTCTTAATTAAGCAGTCTAATGTGAGTACCTTTTGCTCCCCAGGGATGGAAGCAGCTATTCTTCAGAGCTTGGCTGTTTCACTTTGGCATGTGGTCCTCCACAGTTGTAGCATCTCACAGGTGGTCCTCCAGCCGACACTAAGACCGACACAGTCACTAAGTGCCTTTTCTTTTCCCTCTTAGGCTCCAGCAGCTGCCATGGCTCCCCCGGGTCCAAGAGTGGCACCAGCTCCCGCAGGTGTCTTCACAGATGTCCCCATCAGCAACATTCGCCGAGTAAGAGCAGCACCGCAGTCTGGAGCCAGAGCTGTTGGGCGTTTCTACTCTGGTTGTTTAGTTGTGCCACACTTTAAGACACTGGAAAGGACCTTGCCAGTTGAAAATACTGGATGATTAGTGTAAGGGAGTTTGATTTGGTCGGTTGAGTAATTGGGATAAAGAAGTCTCTGTTTTGGCTAATCTAGTAGAAGGTGCAGTCCTTTGTCTTCTTGCTCTGATGTGTGAGGTAAGCTACCAGGGAGCTGAGTGAAGAGGCAAACAACTGAGTTAGGTAAGGTCTGGGCTCAACTGAGAGAACTGATGTTGAAATCTCTCTGGTTTCAGGTGATTGCACAGCGGCTAATGCAGTCGAAGCAGACCATACCTCATTATTACCTTTCTGTTGATGTAAATATGGGAGAGGTGCTCTTGGTACGGAAGCAGCTTAATAAGGTAAAGCCTGGGAATTCTTTCTGGCCGGCTAACGCTCAACAGTGCTGCCGTGCACTTTGTTGTTAGAAGCCGGTCAGTGACAGAAAATTCCTGTCACTTGGGATTGTTAGGTAGAGAATATCCCGAGAAATTTTCATTTAACTTGTTTTGATTTGTTGCTGTTTTTTGGACAGTGCCTCACTACGTAGCTCACACCTGGAGCTTCACATAACAAGGCCACACTGACCTTGATGTTGGGGTTGCAGGAATGCATCACCTCTCCTGGCTTCTGTTAACTCTTGATTAACGTTTAGCATTTCAAACTTACTTTGCCGAGGGTAGATATTCGTCTAGCAAGTTCACTGTGCTTTGATGCTTGAAGCTGCTTCGGTAGCTAAGAAAGGATATCCACATCTTTAAAGCCAGATGCTATATACCCACTCAGCATAAGGCAATCTTGGGAATAGAGAGCACGAGCAATCTATCTTCATTGTAAGTTTATCATGGAATTGGGGCTCTTGTCACTAAGTGTGACAAGGAGTTTTAAAGGTGACAGTTTTCATTTGTAGACCAGTCTCTTTATGAAGCGGCCTCTCAGCAGTATGGTGAATTACACAGTGTATGTTCAGTACTGAAGGAGTTGAGCAGAGAGTTTAGGGAGACCAGTGACAGTCAGGGAATCCACAGTGCTGTAGACAAACATGGCTAAACTGTGGAAAAGAGGAAAGGTTTGGCTGGCAGAGAGTTGAAGAAAATTCATGCTGATGGTTGAGAATCATAGGGGTTAAGGGCTTTAAGAGTAGAAATAAGGCTGGGAGATAGAGATCTGTGAAGTGCTTGTTGCACTAGTATGAAGCTTCCCATCGCTAACATGAAACATCAGGCACTTCAAGCGCCTGTAATCCCAGCACGGTGGGGAGGGGGAGGGTGCAGAAACAGGATCCCTGGTGCATGCTTGCTAGCCAGCTAAGTCGATGAGCTCCAGGTTCAGTGAGAGACTATCTTAAAAAATAAGGAGAGTGGGACTGGAGATGGCTTGGTAGTTAAGAGTAAGTGTTGCTCTTACAGAGAATCCAGGTTCAGTTCCCAGCAAGCACCCACATGGTAGCTTACAGCCACCTGTAACTCCAGTTCCAAGGTATAGATGCCTCATCTCTGTGGGCAACAAGCTCACATGTAGTGCATATATGTACATGCAGGGAGAACACCTATGCACATGAAATAAGCCTTTAAAAATAAATAAACAAATAAGCAATGAGTAAAATGATATAAGTAAATAAAGAGCATGAGTGAGGAAGACACTCAGCCACGTAAAATTAATCCTTTAAAAACTAGTAGAACAAAAGAACCCCATCAGCTCCTTCCAGTAGCGTGCAGGACTTTTCTGACTTCTCTCCTGTTCCCACACTGAAGACACTCTGGTTGTCTTGTAGTTTCTCGGTATTTTCTTAGTATACACTCTTGTACTTGTGTTCTCTCAATCTGCAGCCCACTGTGTCCATATGGCTCCCGCCATCACCTCTTTAAGGACTTGGAAAGTATGGCCTCAACTGGTCTTCCTTATTCTAAATGTGCCGCTGTCCCTCCACCTGCTCACATAACCCATCCTAAGATACTCTGTGTTTCGCTGCTGCTTATCCCTCTTAGAAAGTGTGCTCCCTGAGAGCAGAGCACTCACTGAGAGGTTCACTAGTCACCGCTTCCTAGCCAGGGCTTTAACATCATGTACCCGCACAGAGTAGATGCATGTGAGGCACATAACTGCGTGAATAATCAGGGACAGAGTTTGTAAATAACTAAGGGATTAAAGATGATGGCATACAGTTACTGTCAAAGTATTGAAACGGGTCTGAAGCGATGACTTAGGTTTAAGAACACTTGTTTTTGCAGAGGACCCATGTTCAATTCCCAAACATCCACACGTCAACTTACAACTTATGGCTACAGTTCCACTACACTTCCAGGAGATCTGGCACCTCTTCTGACCTTCATAGGCTCCTATTTGTATGTGGTACACACACACACACACACACTCAAAAATATTTTTAAAAGTCAAAGAAAACAGACAAATGTATCCAATGTATTTTATGTATTACTTTGAATGACTTTTTTGGGATATTCATACCATCCTAACGCCATGCTCAGTCTACACATTTGAAGTTTCCTACTCAGTGTCTTTCATCATTTATCCTCATTCCCTCAGTAAGGTTTGGAGCATTTTCCTCACCCCAAATAGCCCTTTGCCACAATCCCATCAATCCTTCCATTCTCCCCAGTCTTAACATTTTTGTCATGGAAGGTTTACTGAATGTGGAATTCTCTGACTAGAATCATATGAAATCTGGTCTTTACCAAATGCTTTTTATTTATCATAATTTCAAGGTTCAGCCATGTTGTAGCATGTATCAGTTTTTCTTTTTAAGCTTTATTATGTGTTCCGTATCTGCAAATGCAGGTGCACATGCGTGTGCAGGTATATACAGAGGCCAGCCAGAAGCGAGGGATAGATCCACCTGGAGACATCTTGTCTTGATCTTAGTGGGAATAACTTCAGCCATTAAGTATGAGGATAGATAGTATGGGATTTTATGTATCTTTTTTATCATCAGGAAATTCCCTCCTAGTTCATTTACTGTTTTATTGTGAAAAGTGCTACAGAATTTTGTTAAGTGTCTTTTTGAGCTGTTGAAGCAGTCATGTGGTCTTTCTATTCTGTTAGAGCATTATTTATTCTTTTTCTCTTTTAAGAAAAAAGATCTCAGCCAAATGTTGGTGGCTCATGCCTTTAATCCCAGCACTTGGGAGGCAGAGGCAGGTGGATCTCTGTGAGTTAGAGGCCAGCCTGGTCTTCAGAGCAAGTGTCAGGATAGGCTCCAAAGCTACACAGAGAAACACTGTCTTGAAAAACCAAAAATATAAAAAAAATAAAGAAAAGAAAAAAGATCTCAGAATGATGCCCAGATCTTAGGGTCAAATGACTCCCCTGCCTAAGCCTCTTGAGTAGATGAGACTATAGACACATGCAGCTCTGCACACCTTACTTGATTTTTAGATGTTACTGCGTCTTCCACTCCTAAAACAAATCCCATGTGTCTGTAGTTAATGGCTAGGTTTTCTCTGCTAGTGTTTTGTTCAAGGCTTGTCTGTTATATTCATAAGATAATGTTTAGGTTTTGACTGTTGAGTTTTTGTTTGATTTTTGGAATGAGAATAACACTGAGGAATTATTAACTTGCTCTTCCATATTTTTAGAAGCTAGGTGAAGATTTTATGTTAGCCTTTAAATGTTTGGTAGAATTAGCCAGTAAAGAGTAAAGCTGTAAAGGTTGATGGGTGGATGGTGGCATATGCTTTTAATCCCACCACTTGGGAGGCAGAGGTAGGTGGATCTCTGTGATCTCTATACTAGGCCAGCCTGGTCTAGTCTCATCTACAGAGCTAGTTCCAGAACTAAGAAACCCTGTCTGGGAAAGAAAACAAACCAAAGAAAAGAGCATGAGCAGATGTCCATGACCAGTTGCATCTCTCTGATTGTGTTTATTCCGAGTTTGTACTCCTTATTGGTTTGTTCCTTCCTAGAATTGTATGCATTTTCTCTGGGTTGTCGGATCCCTTGGTGTTGAGTATTCGTAGTACTTCCTTTTTTTTATGTAGGAGATATTATGTCCCCCACGTCACTCCTAATCTGAGGAATTTGACTCTGCTTCCTCTTTCTAAACCAAACGTTTGTTAGTGTGGTTGTCATTTATTTAATCCTTCATTTATTTATTTATTTTGGTTTTTGGTTCTTTCAAGGCAAGGTTTCAAGGCAAGTCCTTGGTTGCCCTAGGACTCACTTTGTAGACCAGGCTGGCTTTGAACTCACAGAGATCCACCTGCTTCTGCCTCCCTAGTGCTGGGATTAAAGGCATGTGTCACCACTGCCTGACTTACTTGATTTTTTTGAAGAGAATAAAACCATTTGGTTCAGTTGTGTAAAAATAGCGATACACCATAACTTACAATGTTCAGCCGCTTCGATGCCAAGCAGGAGACATGTAGCTCCCAAGGCCTCCATTATACAGATGAAAGAAACAGCTTTTTGTGGAGAGAGTTTAATAAAATAGTTGGTTGTTTTAACAGATGCTTGAAGGGAAAGGAAAAATCTCCGTCAACGACTTCATCATAAAAGCTTCGGCTTTGGCTTGTCTGAAAGTTCCTGAAGCAAACTCTTCTTGGATGGACACAGTTATAAGACAGTAAGTTGACTGGAGAAGGTGCCCATTGAGTTTGCCTGTGTCTGCTAACAGCAGCTAGGAATGGGGAGGTGGTGACACCCATGGATATAAGATAATGTTTGAAACAGCATGAAACACTTGAGATGGTGTTCAATCGGTAATGGCTGTGATTCCTTGAATTTGGTAAAAGGAAATGGGTGTAAAATGCAGTCTATTTATACTGATAATGACTGTCGGAAAGCAGGGTGGAGTCAGTTACCTGATCACCAGTGAGTTCTGTCTGCCAGCTGTGGATTAGACTGAAAAGCATTTGTTGCCATACAGTCTCATGACTGGCATGTACATTTTATTAGGGCTTTCAAACCATTTTATCAGTTAACTATTTTTACTTGCATTTTTTAGATGAAGAAACAGGCTCAGTGAGTTCTGTAGCTTGTCCCAAGTTAGTGAGTTGGTCAGTGTCAGAATTCCAGCTCAAGCCCAGGCCTTTTTAGTATGTAGGTAGGCACTTGTATATATTTTAATTTATTAATTATTAATATTACTTATTAATAATTTATTTTTAATTATCTAAATGTGTCTCTGTGCGTGGGTACGTGCAAATAAGCGCAGACCCCCAAGGAGACCGGAGGCACCAAATCCCTTAGCATTGGAGTTTTAGACAGTTGTTAGCTGCCTGGCATAGGTGCTAAGAACCAAGTATGGGTCCTCTGCTACAGCAGTGTGTTGCTTTTAATGGAGCCATCTGTCTCTTCAGCCCTAGTATTATTACAAATATCATTAAAAGAAAACCCCTTTTCCCCTTTGTTTTCTGTGCTCTCACACTCACATTATGCTGTGGGCAGTGGCTAGGTGTCTCATCTGACTCTGTGTACCTGGAGATCATGTCAGATCTCAGAGATTGGGCCTTAGTCCCAATGACTGCCCCCTCTTTCGATGCCACTCTCAGATCAGGCAGCTGACTACAAGCATTTTCCCACGGCCCCTGTAGCAGGGCAGCTCACAGAGCTTGGGGAAGTGCTCAAGTGCACTGCCTTACTGCAAACAGCTCTACAAAGGGTGCAGATGATGTCGAGGCCACCTTGACCTACAGAGTGAGACAAGTCTCCACAGAGATGCTACTCAGGTGTGTGGGCTGCTGCTGGTCTACTCTAGAAAAGACTGGGCATCCTACTTTACGTGTCTTCTGAGATGTGACCACCTCTGTGTCCTGGGCACTCTGGTTTCTCCCCCAAGGTGTCTCTGCTTTTGTTGTTTTGTTTTCCTCCCTCCTTCCTTTGTACGTCCCTATCTACTACCTTCCTACCTCCCTTCCTTTGTACGCCTCTATCTGCCTGCCTTCCTCCCTCCCTCTTCCCTTCCCTTCCCTTCCCTTCCCTCTTCCCTCCCTCTCCCCTCCCTCCCCTTCCCTCCCTTTTCCCTCCCCTCCCCTTCCCTTCTTCCTTCTCTTTGATTGCATGTGTGGCCAACTTCAGGATGACCTCTGGGAGGACCTTTTCTCCTTCCACCGTGTGAATTTCCGGGATTAGGCTGAAGTTTCAACTTGGCTATAGGCACCTTTACCCACCGAGCCATCTTGCCAGCCCCATCCCAGTGTGTCCCTCCTCTCACCCTGTATTCTATCTGCACAAGCTTTGTTGCAGAGATTCTCTTGAGACACTTGCACTTAGAACCCAGAAGGTCAGTTTGTTTCATGCTGATTATGATGATGTTTTTGGTGAGCCACCTGGTGGCTCACAAAAGGATATTAAAGAATGAAATAAATCTATGATCTCTTTCTTTCCCCACCCCCTTTCATGTTTTTAGAAGTACAAGAGAAGACACATCAAGATGTTAACTTGTAAGATAGACATCTCTGGACAGCAGTACAACTGCCTCTAAAATCGTGTGTGTGTGTATGTGTGTGTGTGTGTGTGTGTGTGTGTGTGTATGGGGGTAGTTGTTAGTACAGGGTATCAAACTTGGGGATTTGCATAGGCAGGTGCTCTACTACTAAGCTACATCCTATGCTCCTACAGTATCTGAAGTAAATATCCAAGATCCATATTTCTTTTAACCTGGCACTTTTTGTTTTTTTCTTTCCCCCATAGCAGAGAATGGAGGAACTGAGGGATACTCCCAGCTCTCCAGCTCTTTTTTTTTTTTAAAGATTTATTTATTTTTATGAGCACTGGTGTTTTACCTGTATGAATGTCTGTGTGAGGGTGCTAGATCCTCTGGAACTGGAGTTGGATCAGTTGTCAGACGCCAAGTGGATGCTGAGAATTGAATCTGGGTTCTCTGAGAAAGCTGCCGGTGGCCTCAACCCTGAGCCGTCTCCCCAGCTCCCTAAAGCTGTTAATCCTTAATGCTGATGAGTTGATTCTATTTTCTTTTTCAACAGAAATCACGTGGTTGATGTCAGCGTTGCTGTCAGTACCCCTGCAGGACTTATCACTCCTATTGTGTTTAATGCACACATAAAAGGACTGGAAACCATTGCTAGTGATGTTGTTTCTTTAGCATCCAAAGCGAGAGAGGGCAAACTACAGCCTCACGAATTTCAGGTAGGATACCATCCTGACCTGTAAGGAGTGTGTTACTCTGAAGGTCAGCCTAATGCTTTTGTATTTTCTATTTGAATTCTGCTACATAGAGGTGATACTTGGTCTTGAAAATAAAGCAGTTCAGTTATATGTGAAAAGCTAAAAGGCATATTTTCATAATTGCATGGGAAAGCCAGCGCAAATGACTTTGTTTCTTATCATAGTATGTATCCTTTTCAAGACTTTCTTAATTAAAAGATTATCTCAGACTTTTTCAATGAATAGTTATAATTTTTTCTGGGTTGACAGTATAATCTATTTTTACACCTTTTCCTTTAGGGTGGAACATTTACAATCTCCAACTTAGGAATGTTTGGAATTAAGAATTTCTCTGCAATTATTAACCCACCTCAGGCATGTATTTTGGCCATTGGTGCTTCAGAGGATAAACTGGTCCCAGCAGACAATGAAAAAGGGTGAGTAGGGAAGTGGAGAAGGGTTGGGAACCTTACTGTATTTTATTTTTACTGGTTTTTATATAAATAGGGCTTTAGGTAGAGTCAGTAAATCCAGCATGAGATGTGAAGGGAAACCACTTTTATTAACTTGAGTCAGTCGTGTGTGTGATGTGATCTTGAGATTTCTAGATGGCAGGTTGGTACAGTTCTCAAACAGTCAGTAAATACTGTAGCTTTTGGGCCATATAGTCTGTTACTGATCTCTTGCCATTGTATTTATGAGAGCAGGCAAAAATAATATGCTAATGACTTCCAGAAAAGTAGATTTATATCAAAATAGATAGCAGAATTTGGCCTGTGTTGTATAGTTTGGCAAACTATGTTCCCAGGGATATATTTAGTTTTCCTTTCAGCTGTCAGTTTGAGCTAAAGAGTGGGTGGAGCCAGTCCTCATGTGTAATCACTGCTGTTCTCGAGGCTGAGTCAAAAGGGTCAGAAGTTCAAAACCTGCCTCAGGGGCTGGAGAGATGGCTCAGTGGTTAAGAGCATTGCCTGCTCTTCCAAAGGTCCTGAGTTCAATTCCCGGCAACCACATGGTGGCTCAAAACCTGCCTCAACTATGTGGAAGTTCAAGGCCAGCCTTGTTAACTGTCTCAGAACTTGATGGTGGGCATGCTGGCACATGACTTTAATCCCAGCACTTGGGAGGCAGAGGCAGGCCTGGTCTACAGAGCGAGTCTCAGGAAAGCCAGGGCTCTGTTACACAGAGAAGCCCTATCTTGAAAAACCAAAAAAGAAAACAAATAAAAAACAGTTTTTGTTTGTTTGTTTGTTTAAGAGGCCTGGAGATATAGCTCAGTAGTAAAGCACTTGCATAGCATATAAGAGACCTAAATTCAGTCCTCTGAATGAATGAATGAATGAATGAATGAATGAATGAATGAATGAATGGGAATTAATCTACCTAGGTAGGATTATAGTGAGACATCAACATGTGGGCGGCTGTTGTCTCGGGTTCATTGGTTTCTGTCAGAGTACCCACTGATGGTCTTTCTTTTTAGCTTTGACGTGGCTAGTGTGATGTCTGTCACTCTCAGCTGTGATCATCGTGTTGTGGATGGAGCGGTTGGAGCCCAGTGGCTTGCTGAGTTCAAAAAGTACCTTGAAAAGCCTATAACTATGCTGTTATAATTTACCCAAGAACTTCTACACTCTTTGCTGACATTATATTTATATGTTATTAAACAGGTGGTTCTTTTAAAGTTTCACTAGTTAATTTTATTATTGAATCTGTCCAGATAATTTATTTGTAACAGGCATTAATGAATCTTTTAAATGCCAATTACATCCAAATATTGTACCCCTTTAAAATTAAGCATCAGTTTAAAGCTCTATGCCTAGTGAAGGGACATGTAAGGGACACTAACTCTTCAGTGAGAAGTCCCTCCTGGGGGAACTGGAGGGCAGGATTGTGGCTCCCTGCAGACGGGCTCAAAGTAACTTGGATGCGACCTTGCAGTTTAGAGTTTAATTGATTCAACTCACTTAGTCTGAAGGAAACAGAGTCATGAAAAGTATTTCTCATAGGAAGAGTTTGAACTGAAGCTTTACTTTGGAATCTAACCCTAGAGTTTCCTGTTACATTATCTTGGTTTATCACATGAGAACTTCAAGGAAAATAAGTGAAACTTTAAGAGTCAGCATTTTCAACCAACTGTTATTTTTATATGAATCTCTAAATAAAATAGCATTCTCCTCCTTAAGATAAATATATAAGCCAACTCCTTGGTATAAATGAGAATTTATGTATTTATTTATAAGCAATTTCAATGTATAATTTGAGAAATCTGCAGTTTTCTCCAAATAAAAGAGCATACGTATTGAAATGAATAAGTTGCAGAAGTAGAATTTTCCTTCTAAGATGAACTGGATGTTAATTGTAAATGAACCCAATTATCAAATGTTATCACTCAACTGGAGAACTCTGGAATGAGTGTGGAATGTATATGGGAGAAGTTGTACATATGTAATATATGGTTTTAGAGTTGTATATGTGCCAATGTCCATTGATCACCATATCCTGCCTGAAAAGAAATGGGGGAGAGGATGTTAGTGGGCAGTTTGCACTGCTGACTGTGATGTCCAAACTGGGCATCTGGCTAGGTAGCCTCAGCTACTCAGAGCGCTAAGAAAGTAGGATAACTGGACAACATAGCAAGACTCTATCTCAATAAAACAAAAATGATGCCCAAAACAACATGACAATTTCTGGTTGGATAAAGTTTTAAAAAAGTAGTATATAGTCAAGAGTGTGGTTGTTCAGCCCAGTCCTTATTCATTGAAGGGAAGAACTTAAGTAGGTGTCCCCCTTACCAGCATAAATGCTTCTTTCATTTTATTATGTTTTACTTTTCTTTTGGAGGGAAGGGGGCCGATATGCAGGATAGTAAAAAGAACGTTATCACAATTCCAGACTTCCTGTTAGAGTGATGTGTTTTAATAATGTTTGGAATTTTTTGTGACTTTAAAATAACCCTGACCAGTACTTCCTTGTATGTAATATGTGGGGCCATCCTTTGAAATTTGAAGTGTTTCATCAGTGTTGAACCTGTTTCTAAATGTTCATTATCACTTGGTGCACAAGTGACACTCCAAATAGTTCACCAACACCCAGCTGCTGTATCACTGTCACAGCTCAGTGCTGGGACCTGCCTCTTTAGCACTGAGCGATCCTAGGTTGCACTGAAGACTGTACAGAAGGAACACGCTTATCACAAGGGTCCATCGTTAGCATGAGCCAAATCTAGTCAAATGTGAATTTGAAAAATGACTCATTCTTTGCTAATGCTCTATTGTTCCCTTGAAAGAAAAATAAAAGTTTGTCATCTGACAAAAATGTTCTGAGTTAAGACTTATCTCCCCTCTACTCTAAATCTGGACTCAGCCAGCATAGTAACTGAAAGAAGTTAGAAACAGTGTTTTGGATCAAGAAAGATTGTTTAAAATTTAAACATGTTTTCAGTTGTGTCTGAACTAATTTTTGATCTGATTGTAGTTTATATCACATTAAATGATTAATGTCCAGTGTCAGCTGCATAATTCAAAGCTTCCAATACAGGTGAAAATTCAGCTGTGTCACTGGCAGGATGGGTGGTGTCATCAGGCTATGGTCTTAACACGTAGCTCGGGGTTACTGAAAACCCCAGGATGAGGCATAGCACTTACTGCCGAGATGGGAAGTGTGGCCTAGCTCTGTTAGATAAATTACTCCCAATCTGGGGTTTCTGAGTGTGGAATTATGGTTTGCCAAGACATGAACAGGAATACGGTCAGCCATCCTTTAGTGGTGCATGAACCCCAGGATGCACTGAAACCCTAAACACTGACGGTGAGAGATAGGAAACTACACCTGTAGAAAACCTGCTCTGAATTTTTCAGGAAAAAGACTCAGCAAGCAACTGGAGAGATGGCTCAGTGGTTAAGAGTACTTACTGCTATTTTAGAGGGCCTGGATTTGGTTCTCAGCACCCACATGGCAGCTCAGAACCTTCTCTAACTCCAGTTCCAAGGAATCTGAAACCACCTTCCGGCACAGACATGCACATTGTATACATATATACGTATGGGCAATACAATGATGCACGTGGGAAACCTTCATATTTAAACTTTTCTACATTTTATTATTAATACCGTTCCTGAACAGTATTTCTAAAAGGAGGGGGAGAGTGGTTTTGTTAACATAAAATTCATTGAAATACACAAGTAGAATATTTTAGAAATTAGTTTGAATAGCAGTTTAATATCCTGGGCTTTTTAGTGTGCATGTTCATGAGGAGGTCAAAGGGACAGTTTGACAGTTTAGGGAACCAGTTTCCTTCCATGCGTTACAGGGATTGAACAGAGGTTGTCAAGCTTGCAAGGATGAGTACAACCACAAAGGAACAAGTAACACCTATGTGTTGCGGGCAGAAGGAGAGAGATTCAGGGCTGGCGAGATGGCCTCAGGTGTTTGTGGCCAAACCTGGGGACATGATCCTTGGGACCCACATTATAGGAGAAATCAAACTGCAAGTTCTCTCATCTCCCTATGTATGCCATAGCATGGGCATGCATGTACACACAATAAATAAATTTAGAAATGTTTTTAAGAAGGTAGAGAGTCAATTAGTCATGTGATTGGGTAGGGGCATTTTCTTCTAAACAGTTGAGTGATACTATATTCTTTTAGGAATTATTTTTTTATATATTTATTTATTATGTATACAGTATTCTGTCTGTTTGTATGCGTGCAATCCAGGAGAGGGCACCAGACCTCATTACAGATGGTTGTGAGCCACCACGTGGTTGCTGGGAATTGAACTCAGGACCTTTGGAAGAGCAGGCAATGCTCTTAACCACTGAGCCATCTCTCCAGCCCCCAGGAATTATTTTTTATCTGATAAGTTTTGCCTGCATTCTTTGTTTAGTACACGCTTACAGTGAGTGCCCCTGGAGACTAGAAGAGGGTGATGGGTCCTCTGTGGCAAGTTACAGACTGCCATCAGCAGCTATAGGGTGCAGGGAATTGAACCCAGGTCCTCTGGAAGAGCAGCCAGTGCTCCTAACCCCCACGCTTTCTCTTCAGTCCCAGGTAGGGACATTTTCTAGGAAATATGACTATGTTAATGAAGGCTTTTCAAGTATATTGGAGAATGAAGATATTAATTCATTAACTATTGATTTTAGGATATCAAAATTTCTGAAGATATATTAGCCTTTTACCAGTACAGTTCTAGTGAAAATCATATTCTAGAAAATTAAATTTGATTTTTTTTTTTTGGACATGGGGCAGTGCTGGGTTTAGAGGTGTGCACCCCCACATCCATCTTATATGTGTTTTCTTAATGTCACATAACAGGGTTATGAGGTGGCTCAGTTAGGAGAGTCTTGACCACCATTCGTGAGACCTGAGTTCAACCTTGAAAGGGCAAAGGGGTATTTAAAGTTTGCTCTGCTCAGTGGTTAAGAGCACCAACTGCTCTTCCAGTGGTCCTGAGTTCAATTCTCAGCAACCACATGGTGGCTCACAACCATCAATAGTGGGATCTGATGCCCTCTTCTGGCATAAAGTCGATAGAGCACTCATGTACATAAATAGTTGCTTTATTTCTATAGAAGGATGTACTTGGCCTGAGTCAGTTAATTTTTTTTCTCAAATTAGAGATGCATATGTTTTTCCTGTGTGCAGTTGTCCTCCAAATATTCTGTGTAGCCCAGACAAGTCCATGTCTGACAGAAGTCTAGCTGGCAGACATGGATATTACTGTATTTGGCCCTGTATATTGCTATATGTGGTGGCACATGCTTTAAAACCAGGAAGCAGAGGCAAGCAGATCTCTATGAGTTTGAGACTAGCCTGATTTACATAGCAAGTTCCAGGCTAGCTAGGGCTACATGGTGAGACCCTGTCTCAAACAACAACAAACAAAAACAAATACTCACTACCCTTGCCCACAATGTATATATAACTGACATGAGCTGTAACAATGAAAACACCAAATACACTGCTTTTATGCCAGTGGCATTGTAATGAATAATACAGACTTATTTTTGACAAATTTTGCTGTAGTCATTTCTGTATTAATTGATTCTGGAAGATTCAGGTATAATCGGTACTTCTCAGAGACCTCAATCAGTAAATCAACCTGAAAATTAAAAAGTAGATTTTAAAATCATGACACTAGACAATTGCACCCTGAAGGTTATGCTCGGGGACCACCACATCCACTCATGTCCAGACCTCACGCTGCTATAGGACCTGCAACAGTTGCTGCCTAGATCCTTGAGACTTTGATTACTAACAGGACACATCAAATGTTAACTGGTAACAGTACCAGAAGTAGAGGGTTGCCGTCTGAACATTGTGCTGCTGTCTTCAGGATTTACCATCACATGGTAAGGAAATGTATCTGAAGGGTAGTGATCCATGTTCCGTAGTGATAATGCCCTCAGTGAACCAACCCAGCCTGATAATGTTGAAGGAAAATAAAGTATCCAGCTAATTTGTGCCTTTAGTCATGACAAATAGAATATTATTAACGTGCTTTTTTTTTTTTTTTGGTTTTTCGAGATAGGGTTTCTCTGTAGCTTTTGGAGCCTGTCCTGGAACTCGCTCTGTAGACCAGGCTGGCCTTGAACTCACAGAGATCCGCCTGCCTCCACCTCCCGAGTCCTGGGATTAAAGGCGTGCGCCACCGCCACCCGGCAACATGTGCTTTTTAAAAAAAAAGATTTATTTATTATGTATATCTTGTGCAGGCCAGAAGAGGATACCAGATTTCATTATAAATGGTTGTGGGTCACAATGTGGTTGCTGGGAACTGAACTCAGGGCCTCTGGAAGAGCAGTCAGTACTCTTAACCTCTGAACCATCTCTCCAACCCCTAACACGTAATTCTTATTGGGTACATTTTATAAGGTATTGCAAAGAGGAAGTCAATACAGACAATAACTAGTTTATATGCAGCCTCCAAATTCTGAGACTTAAATACTGAAAAATAAATGGAATTCAGAAAAAATAAAATTAAGAAAGCCATTAGCTACAATGGCTGATTGAGACAAAGGTCAAGTGGCATTTTAAAAGCCTCTGGGCTAGGGCGGATGTCAGTCAGTCCTTACATTTGGCTGAGATGGCAGCAGTTCAGTTTAAAGACATGACGCTGCCATGATGGAACATGTTATTTTATGTACTAGCCTAAAAGTTAATTTAAAAACAAAAAATAAAGTTTAGAGAAGCTAGTCTTGAGAAAGAATTGTGGACAAAGCAATGACTATCATCAAAGAAACAGTTACAATGGGCTAAAAGGAACTGCCTTTAACTTCTAAAGCATCGTTCCAGCCCCCAGCATTCCATAAGCAGGTAAGCCACAGAAAAAGATGCTTAGCACCCAAGAATGACATATTCTGTGATATTCTTTATATATATGCCCAGTGTGGATGCTGAAACTGGAAAAACTTGCCCCAAATGGAGCTGAATATTGGCCAACCATGGTATAGGAAGGTAGGTAGTCAAGGGGCCATCTCAAGGGATCTAAAGAACATCCTCCCCTCCATGCAGGTCCTCCCACAGGATTTGCCTGCTAGGATTTCAGGATTGCTGCTCCCGTAACTAGACTGTGGGGGTAATTCCTGAGGTGAGACTTTTTTTGTAGTTGTTCTCTCACCAGAGGGTGGATGGGATTCACAGTAGATTAGTTGTCTTGACATGTCATTGGTCTGATTTAAAAAGAACACAGGCCAGGCGGTGATACTACACGCCTTTAATTCCAGCATTTGGGAGGCAGAGGCAGGTGGATGTCTGAGTTCAAGGCCAGCCTCGTCTATAGAGCGAGTTCCAGAACAGTCAGGATGACACAGAGAAACCCTGTCTTGAAAAACTGTGGTGGCAGGGGTAGAGATTGTGTTGTGATTAGGGTTGTTTTCCTCAATCTACCAAGACTTTAGGACATCCCAATTGTTTGCTCCTCTCTCCTGTAAGGTAAGAGAAGCCTATCCATTTCTGCAATAAATACATCACTTTGTGTGATTCCCAGACCTACTGCTGTCTTTGCTTTATGATGTTCTTGGGCTGATGGGGTGCAAGTAGAAGCAACACATGCTATAGAAACATGGAAGTTTTAGGTCATTACTTTGGGCAACTGTTTCTGTTTCTCCCCCACCACAAGAAAGGCATATCTCAGAATGTACAGTTAATTGGGCAGAGTAGGCCTAGCTAATATGCAGCCTGAGAAAATTACTGTAAGGCTCTGAAACTTAGGAGTTTGTTCCTAGTGTAGCATAACATAGATACAAATGTACTGTACAATTGACCCTCCATCTGAAGATTCTACATCTGTGAATGCAGCCTACCTTGTATTGGAAAAGTAGTTAGGATACAGTGAACACTGCATCTACACTGAACATGTGTCACTGTTTTTCTTCTTATTATTCTGTAGCTGATACTGTCAAACAACTTGGCATAATTTGAATCTGTTTATTTGGCACAGGGCCTCTCTACATAGCCCTGGCTGTCCTGGAGCTCACTATGTAGACCAGGCTGGCCTCAAAATCACAGTGATCTGCCTACTTCTGCCTCCTAAATGCTGGGTTTAAAGACATCTTGCCTGGCTATAGTTGGATCTTAACTGTTCCCCAAAGCTCTGAGTACACAGAAGTGCTACTGGGAGGTGCTGGAGCCTCTAGGAGGTGGGACTTAGTGTGAAATGTAGCGATATATGATTTGTATTCTAATAAATAAAGCTTGCCTGAAGATCAGAAAGTAAGACAGCCCACTGGTCAGCCTTAAGGACCAGGCAGTGGTGACACACACCTTTAATCCCAGGAGCCACACTAGTTTGCCATAGAAACCAGGCAGTAGTGGTGCACGCCTTTAATCCCAGCACTAGAGAGGAATATAAGATGGGAGGAGACAGCTCTCACACAGTCTCACTCTGACATTCCTGGAGGCAGGATCACCATTTCGGTCTGAGGTTGAAGTAAGAGCCAGTGGCTGGCTGTTTTGCTTTTTTGACCTTCAGGTTGAACCCTAATTTCTATCTCTGGGTTTTTACTAATCGTGCTACAGTAAAGTCTTTGAGTCATTCAGGGTACTGGATTGTGGGACCCTGGACTTTTCCTTTCTCTCCCTGGCCTTGAGTGAAGGGTGGTTTTGTTTGTCATATATTCCTGTCACAATGGGCTTGATATTTCGGACACAGGTCTGAAAACAGTTATCTAAACAAGAATGGAAGCTCTGAGATCATGACCCTAACAAATCTTTTCTCCTTAAAGTTATCTCATGTGTTTGTTATAGTTATACAAAGTTGATGCACAGTGAAATTTCCATAGCACTAACATGTTACTCAATAGTAGAAATAATCTCAAGTACATGGAGGAGGTGCAAATCTTACTTGCAAACAATAAAAAACTGGTCACCAGTGGATCTTCATATCTGCATGAGTTCCTGTAGACAATCCCCTAGAGATACCACAGGACCACCACAGTGTCTGTTTAACTTACCTCAGAAACACTAAGCTCACAGAGAGAGACTGAGTTAATCCCAGGTAACTCGATTTTCAGTTCAATTTTCAGAGGTTTCTTATTCTGATCCTTCACAACCTTTAATTCATAGGCTGGTTTTTTAACCTCCACCTGGATTTCTGAACTAGAAATCTCCTCTATGAGACACCGTCCTTTGTCCGACGCTTGTTTTTTGTTCAGCAGCACCTGAGGAAGGTGATTTGGTTCACTCTCGGTACTGCCTCTGATCATTTCAAGAGTATTTTCTTTATGGAAAAAAGGGAGGGGAGATACAAAATACCATCAGGTTGTGAGCATTAGCATAGGTGGTATTTACAGAGATGGTTGATAAAGCTTCGATTAAATTCGTTTGGATTTAGTTCTCACACACCTGAAGTAGAGCTGGGTATGCAGCTCAGTGGAAGTTGCCTAGCCTGTGAGGCTCACCTGGATTAGGTTCTGGCACAGCTAAACAGAGCCAAAATACCCAGAACGTCAAGCCAAATAATTTGCTTGGGAATTCTACAAGATTTTTACATCTTTCTGGATACTCTGACATTTCTAATAATGTATTTTTTTCTCTCTTTAACTTTCTTATTCTTTTAAGATAGAGACTTCTGCTTTGAAAAATATACACGGGTTACAAAAACAAAATCTGACATCTGTCCCAACTGCCTGTTCCCAAATAAACACAGAGACTTACATGAATTATAAAATTGGCAGCAGAGAGCTCGGGCTTATTACTAGCTAACTCTTACACTTAAATTAACCTTTATTCCTTATAGATGCTCTGCCATGTGGTGGTAACTTTATTAGTGTGGCACAATCATCTCCTGCTCCCTCTGCATTTGGCTGGTGACTCCTCACTCCCCCTTCTCTTTCCCATCATCCTTAGTTTGGTCACCCAGCCTATACTTCCTGCCTGGCTACTGGCTAATTAGCATTTTATTAAACTAATTTGGGTGACAAATCTTTACAGGATACAAGAGAATTATTCCACAGCAGACATCAGTTTATTTTCATCCACTTACCTGTTCTTATTATCTCTTTGAAGCTTGTGAAGTCAATTTTAATGCCCGTCAGATTTTCCTTCATTCTCTGAATGTTTCCTTTTATGCTAAAACTAGTAACACGGTATGAATGTGCGAGTGTGAACTGGAGTCGCTCCTCAATGCAATGCATAGCCATTTTTATTAACTGATCTTTGATCCCTTGGTCTTTTTCTGCTGCTTGCAGAACACCAGGATTGTAGGCAACATCAATGACTGTATATGAACCTGTGTGTCGTTCAGAAGAGAGCTTGTTTCTATAAGGGTTTTTGTCAGGCAGTATACTAACCCATATTAGTAAAGTTAGAAACTACAAATCCCTACAGATCTTTAGAGCAATCACAGCAGCATTGTGCTAAGCCAGCGGTGGCTGGTCCAGAAAGGAAGCTGACATGAAAGCACCTGCAGAAGAGACACAGTTTATAGGAGAAAGGGCTTTGGAGTGAGAGGAGAGGAAAAGCCTTAGACAAGAATAATGCAGTAGATGGAGATCTAAGCATGATGCAGCCTTAACGGGAATTACTGGCTTCCCCTTAAAGCTTGGAGAGGAGCGTCATAGAATAAGAATGAGCAGTAGTGTGGGAGAGAAGGCTAGCTACCATAAGAGAGATGGGGACAGAATAAGGGGTCATTCAAAGAGCAGCTGCCAGGCACTTCCATGAGCAAATCTCCTTGAGGACCAATCCAAAGAACAAAAGAAAGAGTTGATAACATTTTAGGAATGAGAGTAATGTTCAGTTGGAAGCTCCAGCTCACCCCTGCATGATCCTGGAAGCCCCATTCTTGTCTCTTTTTCTCTCTAATCCCCACCCACTCAGACAGTCTCTGAACAAAGGAAAAGTGCCCAAAAGCCCTGCTTGGCATTCTTGATGGTTACTGAAGCTTCCTTCCCTGAAGCTGGCAGTACCCAAGTCCCAGCCCAAGCACTCAGCTTTTGACTATACTTGGGCACAAACTCAGTTTGTGGCAGACACCTCATCACCCCTCACCTACAACCTGTAAAGTCTCCCTGATTTTGTTTGTGGGTATGGCTTCTCTGGCCTTGATCTCTGAGACGGGAGAACCTGCCTGGGAGTTGCTTTGCTCAAATAAACTTGTTATACTTTTTCAGTTCAGCTTGATTTGGCTTACTGTGTTGGTGGAGAAACCTATCATGGGGTGGGAGCAGAAAATCTATTAAGTAAGTTTTACATCACATAATTTACTTCAGGGTTGGAGAGATGGCTCAGAGGTTAAGAGCACTGACGACTTTTCCAGAGGTCCTGAGTTCAGTTCCCAGCAACCACATGGTGTCTCACAACCATCTATAATGAGATATGGTGCCCTCTTCTGGCCTGCAGGCATACATGCAGGCAGAATACAGTATACATAATAAATAAATAAAATCTTTAAAAAAATAATTTACTTCAGTATAGTGTACATGACATTATGGAAGAGCCAGTGATCATGAATTGAAAGTTGTCAAGTCACAGCACAGACTGATTCTTTTTATTTTATATGCATTGGTGTTTTGCTTGTATGTGTGTCAGTGTGAGCATGTCAGATCCCTTGGAACTGGAATTACAGACAGTTGTGAGCTTCCATGTAGGTGCTGGGAATTGAAATGACGATCTCCGTAAGTGCCGCCAGTGCCCTTAACCATTGGGCCGTCTCTCCAGCCCCCACAAACTGATTCTTAACTCTGTCTCAGAGAAAGATTCAGGGAGGCATGGCCAAATTCAGACTGTAGGATCTGCCCTATAAATGAGGCCCCTGTTCTAACACATAATATACACTAAGTTCTATGTTGGCATTTCTATGTGGGTTGAAAACATCATATTATCAGAAATAATATTAAATGTACATAAATCACACTAATTTGTCATTAATTATATTAACACCAATGAAATGTTTTACTTAAAATATTTTTTGCAAAGTAAAACGTGGTCTATGAATATGTTCAATAAAAAATCCACATACGCTTTCTTTAATTCTTTATACCTGATGCCTCAGAGAAATCTTCTGGTCTGCCAATACTTATAGGTACAGGATGATTGGCTGACTGGGGAGCCGGGATCCTTTTCCATTGACACAGGTTGATAAATAGTACTTTTTCTTTTGGTTTCTAGAAAGTGAATAATTTTGATATTGTCAGTTTTTTTAAAAACAAAATTTGGCTGGGCAGTGGTGGTGCACACCTTTAATCCCAGTACTTGGGAGGCAGAGGCAGACGGATCTCTGTGAGTTCGAGGCCAGCCTAGTCTACAAGAGCTAGTTCCAGGACAAACATACAAAGATACAGAGAAACCCTGTCTTGAAAAACCAAAAAAAGAAAAAATATGAAATTTGATAACATCCTGAATGCAAGACATCACTAGGCAACAGTCCTTGCACATGCACTATCTTGAACCCATACACACATAAAATGTAATAAAATATTTTTTAAAACTTAATTCATTATATCACCATTTTTCTACCTAACAGGGCAATAAGGTCTCATTTGGCTATTTCTGAAATACCTAGTATGAATTTCTCATTTTTACTCCTTCAGTGAAATTTTCCACACTGTTTCCTTTTCTGCTTAGAGAGGCAATTTTCCTAAACTTCTCTTGTGTTAAAGTAGCACTAGAGAAGGGCGAGGTATCGTCTAGTTATCCTGGATTAGTTTCATTGAACACCTATCACTCATTCCACCAACTGTACATACTAGGATCTTGGTTTGTAGGCAGAGTTGTGGTTCTGGGTCGACACACAGCTGTTTTCCGTCCTTCAGTTCCTGCTCGATGAAGTTCTTGTAGCGCTCAGGATCATTTTCAGCCAAATCATCGAGCATATTCCAGAACTGAGAAATCTGGGTGAGAAGTTCCTTTGAGGATGCTCTCATGATTGGAGATGAAATAGGCTATAGATCCTGTGGAAAGACACGACTTGAGAAAAGACATGACTGTGTGGCTTTGGCCTTACTTCCTCTTTCAGGGAAGAAGGAAGGCTTTTGGAATTGTTTGGGGGACGTTCTCAAATGTTCTCACTTCCTATGTCTAAAAGATTGCACACCCACTCTTCTTTCCCTCAGTTCTGGTTCTTCTACAGTCTAACCACTTCCTAAATTTTCACATTGTACCTGTACCTCTCTCTGGTCAACACAAACACAGTGGGAGCAGAAAGGTCTTTTGAATTCTTGATTTTTCTGGTGATCTTGTTCCAAGTGGATATTGGCTTAACTTAGCGCCTCCCAGTCCAGAAATGTGTGTGTGTGTGTGTGTGTGTGTGTGTGTGTGTGTGAGAGAGAGAGAGAGAGAGAGAGAGAAGAGGTGGAAGAGAAAGAAAGAAACACATAAAGTCACACTAATCCTCAATATAGTAATTAAAACTAGGAACACTGAGCAGGGCATTGATGGTGCGTACTTTTAATGCCAGCACTTAGGAGGAAGAGGCAGGTGGATATCTATGAGTTCGATGCCAGCCTGGTCTACAGAGCGAGTTCCAGGACAGCCAGGGTTACATATTGAGAGCCTATCTCAAAAAACCGGGGGGGGGAGGGGGCTGGTGGCGGAGGTGGGGACACTGGAGCCAGTATGCTTAAGTTCTCCTTAACTCCAGGCAGCTATACTGCCTTGAGCAAATAATGTGTACACACACACACACACACACACACAAGCACACACACACACCTATTCTTCTCAAAATGAAGATGAGGATTAAGAACGCTAATCCTAAAGCTGGAACACTTGATAAATACTATGTGAGAGTAGTATTCTAAGATCGCATCATCTCCCTCCTCCTGCAACGGAGAAGTGTCCCAGACGGTCCACAAAATTTTAAAAAGAGGTTTAGAGTCTTCAAATTCATGTATTAAGGTTAGATTTAATAAACGACGAATATACAGTTAATCCAAAAGTGGGGGAACCCACCTCTTCACTCCGTTTGAAGACAAACCGCGACTCCTGTTACCATGGCAACCAGGTCCGGTACACCATCTAACTGGGTCCGGAGAATGCAAAGTAGAGCAGTGTCTCTATATCCAGTTCCGGGACCTTTCCTCCTGTGCCGGACAGGCTCCTCGGCCGGGCGGTCCCGCTTCCCTCTCAGAAGAGAGCCGGCTTCCTTCCTGCACCTGTCAGCCTCCCCGGCGACCCGCGAGCCGCTCAGTGGGAGTCGCCCGTGGGAAGGAAGCGTTTCTCGGGAGCACGACTTCCGGCCCGGAAGGAAGCCGCCGCCTTTTCTCCCACCCCGCCACGCGAGGCTGCGGCGCACGGTATGGGTGTGTTTGTGTGTGTTTGTGTGGGGAGGGCGTTTCGAGGGAAGGCTGCCGGGAGCGCCGAGGCCGCGGCGGGGCAGAGAGCCCGCTGACAGACATGGGGGTGTTTTTTCCGACTTCCCCTTGGAAAACTCAATCTCCCCCTCAGGCACCTTAGACAGTTCCCGGGTCCCAACGGAAGGCCACGTCCATGCCCCGTGTCCCCATTCTGTCCCGGGAGTGAAACCGAGCCGCCGGGCGCTGTCCCAGCCCAGCGAGAGCGGGGAATGCCCGGCTCCGCCGGCAGGCCGCGTTCCGCGCCTGCGCCCGCGCCCGCTCTGGCCTGGGTCCCGCAGAGAGAGCCTCCTGGCGGGCTCGGCTGGGGGAAGGCAGCCGTAGCCTGGGCCTCGGGTGAGGGGCACTGTAACCGGTGGGAAGGCTACGTTTTCACGAAGGACTCGGGTGAAGCTGCAGAGCTGCCTTTCAGCCCTGACTCCTTGGCTTCCTGGGTCGGAGGAGATCTTGTAATGGAGTGGTTCTTCGTCTCACACTAACAAGATGCCTGATTTCCTCAGGATCGAGGGGTGAGTGAGCATCGGGACGGTGGCACCAAGCCCCTCGTAGCTACTACACATGTGAATATCGTTGTCTTCTGGGTTTTGGAAAATTCCAAACGATGTAGGAAACAAAATTTCCATTAAATAGGGATATTTAGGTCATTAATTTTTTTTTTCGAACGCAGTTTTTATTACCGTTGACAAGTGTGATAACCCGCAAATCTAGATGTTGACATAGCTGCAAGCTAATTTTGGGGAGTTTGAGATTTAATTTCTAACCTGGACACTGACATACCTCCTTTGCCTGGGTCTGTTCGGCCTGCAGGCAAGTTACGGCTTTAAGAATCTTGATTTTCAAAATAGGAGTGGGAATATAGTCCAAACTCGGGGTTCCCCACAGATTCAAACAACAGCCAGCTGAAAATGGGGACTCGGATTGCATCTGTACTTACCATGTACAGACCTTTGCCCCTTTGCCATTGTTTCTAATGTGCATAGTAACATTCACAGAAGATTTGCACAGTTTTAGGTGTTATAAGGAATCTGGATACCCCCACCCATCCTAAGTGTGGAAGTGCATGCCTGTTGTCTCTGAACTTGGGAGGTGGAGGATCAGGAGGATCAAGGCTAGCTGAGGCTAGTTAAAAAGTCACAAGTTAAAACACACGGGAGTGTAGTTTATATGCAAATACTATCTATTCTAAATGAGAGCCAAGCACCCTGAGAGTATTTTGTATGTCTGCACGTATATGTCACTGGAGGACTGCATCCAGGGCCTCTTGTGCTAGGCAAATGCTCTACCATTGAACTCTATCTCCAGCCAACACTTGGGCTTTGTTACCTTCAGAGACCCTGGACCCAATCCCCCATGGATCTTGGGAGACTGCGTGACTCTTAAAACATAGAGAATTGTGAGGACTAAATAAAATGGCGCGCATAGAAGCAGTTTTGAGCAGCCTTCTGCAGTTTTAAAGACTTCACATTATCCTCTGTCATCCTTACTAGATTCACTGTAGTCATGTATCTTAACGGGGAAAGGAAAATCCTCCCTTAGCTTCTGTGTCTTCTAAGTTCAGTGATTTTTTTTTCTTTTCCTTTTGTCATAAAATAAATTTATTGCATATTATTGATTCATTTCAGATTAAAGAATGTCACGGGTTCCACTGGGGAAAGTCCTCCTGAGGAATGTCATCCGGCATACGGATGCTCACAATAAGGTAAGCAATACAATCGAGTTACTTGTCAACATTTCTTGAAGTCCTATAGTAAACTATGGATTATGTTGGGAGATAGCAAAGATATATAAGAAACTATCATAGTTTGAAAAGTACTATATCATGAAGATAGTTACAAAATGCTTTAGCGCACCAAGGAAGGAATAAAGAAATCTGCCTTGGGAAATGAGAAGGAGTTCACAGAATGAGTGGTATTTGAGTTGCTGATATTTGAACTGGTTCTTGATGAATAAAGTTTCCTGGATGCATTGTTTTTGATTGAGAGACTATGCACTAATGCAGGGCAAAATATTGGCCTGGTGATGCATCGTAGTGGTAATATCTCATATATGCAAAGTCCTTCATTCTTTCCCCACCCCTTAAGCATTAATCACTTGGGGCAAGAAATTATATGCATCTAGAAAATATAAGATACAGAAGATAAGGCCCAAGTGGCAAATTAGAGTTGTTTTTATGAAACTTAAGAGATAAACTTTCTCTTCGGGGCAATAAAGAAGCCATCAGCGAGGAGTGGTATCTTACATGTTTCATACCTGTAAGTGTTGTTTTACACCTTGAGGGGATGAAATGGTATGTTCAAAGCCAAATATGTACATCTAGACAGATGATTTTGTCAGTGTGGTAGGAAATGGAAGATGGAAAGAAGAACTGGGGAGGATGATTAGGTGCCTAACGTCCTAGGTTAGCGGTGCTGAGGTCTGGATGGAAGCATAGCAGGGATGAAGAGGAACGCAGGCGATAGGATGGTGGTGACAAGAGTGGAATCCAGGGTACCACCTTCTGTGGCTGGATAGGTAGTAACTAAGGGACAAAAAGGAAAAAAGGACAAACTTGGGACATGCAATTAGTTTGGTTTTGAATGTATTTATGATAAGGAACTTGAAGTTGAAAACTAAGACTTGGAAGCAAGAAGAAAGATTGGAGCTGGATTAAAAGTTTGGGAATTTAGACAGTCACCTAAGAGTGCACCTCAAATGAAAAGGACAAGATCCTTGTTCAGTTTTCTTCAGCAAATTGCACTCCTGCCTTGGTCATTACTAACATGGTCACTGTCATATTACTTAAGGTGCTGGGTACTGGGGATTGAACCTAGGAGACAGGATCACCAAGTTTGTTTCTAGCTGATCTTGGTCTCATTCCATAGTCCAGGCAGGCCTTGAACTTGTTACTAACCCAGTAACTATGATTACAGACCTGTGCCTAGTTGTCACCTGAGTTCACTGTCTAGTTGTATAGGAACCTTATATTTAAGAGTGACAGCTAAAAACAAGATAATTCTTGCATAGGTTTAACCCAGTTATGCAGGAGGACTTAGAAAGAAAATTCACAGGCTGGAGAGATGGCTTAGTCTTTAAGAGCACTGTCTGCTCTTCCAGTTCCCAGCAACCATCTGTAATGAGATCTGGTGCCCTCTTCTGGCCCGCAGGCATACATGCAGGCAGAACACTGTATACATAATAAATAATTTTGTTTTGCTTTTTGAGACAGGATTTCTTTGTTTAACAGTCCTGGCTGTCCTGGAACTCACTTGGTAGACCAGGCTGGCCTCCAACTCCCTGAGAGCCACCTGTCTCTGCCTTCCAAGTGCTGGGATTAAAGGCGTGTGCCACCACCTCATGGGTATAAATAAATCTTAAAATCACGTTTTTTCCAGTCAGTTTTCTGGTAACTATGTTATTTTGTTTCTGACAAGAATTTTTTTTTTTTTTTCCAAACAGGGTTTCTCTGTGTAATAGCCCTGGCCATCCTGGAATTTGCTCTGTAGACCATGCTGGCCTCGAACTCACAGAGATCTGCCTGCCTCTGCTTTCCCAGTGCTGGGATTAAAGGCATGTGCCACCTCTACCTGGCCTGACAAGAATTTTAATGTGACCCAGGTATAATGGTACAGGCCAGCATTTAGGAGACAGAGACAGGAAATTTGCTTAAGTACATGGCTTGCCTGTTCTATATGATGAGAAGCAGAAAACAAACAAACATAAAGGGGCTGTTTTTGCAGAGGATCTGGGGTTTGATTCTCAGCTCCTATGTGGCAGCTCACAACCATCTGTAACTTAGTTCCAGGGAACCTGACACCCTCTTTTGGTCTCTGTGGGCACTGCATCCACATACTACACAGACAAAACATTCATTTACATCAAGTTAAATAATACTGATGTTAAAAAGCAAAACAAGATGGGGTGGGAAGATGGACAGGTTAAAGCGTTTGCTATGTGAGCCTGATCACCCACGTCTGACCTCTGGAACCTATGTGGAAAGCCAGGTGCAGTAATGAAAGTATATAATTCCAATGCTCCTACAGCAGAGTGGGGGTGGGGATGGAGGAATGGGCCAGCTAGTCTGGAGTAAATAGTGTAGCAGCAGAAAACAAGAGAGACCCTGACTCAATAAATGGAAGTCAGGAACTGACTTCGGAAAGTTCTCTGACCCCTGTATGTGTGCCCTTTCTCTCTCTCTTGCTCTCCGACTCTCATATACACACAAAATTAGTAAACAAAAATTTATATCTATCCATCCATCCATCCTGGGTTTTTTTAGTGTAAAAAGAGACCTTGCCAAAGGAATTTACAGACCTGTCCCTGCTGGGCCTTGCACACAGGCCTATAATCTCAGCCATTCAGGGAGGCCAAGGCTCGGCTGGAGAACCACAAGTTGAAGGCCTGCCTAAGATTTTGTCTCAAAACAACAACACAAAATAACCCACCACAAAGAACAATAAAAAACAAAAACAAAGAGGCAGAGGTTGAGAAAGGGTACCAGGCCAGTGGTAGAGTGTGTACCGCACTGAGAAAAAACAAAATTAAGAAAACCTGTCTTTAGCTAGGCAGTAGTGATACACACCTTTAATTTCCGCACTCCAGAGGCAGGGGCAGGTGGATTTCTGAGCTCAAGGCCAACCTGGTCTATAAAGTGAGTTCCAGGACAGCCAGAGCTCTACAAAGAAACCCTGTCTAAAAAAAAAGAAGAGAAAAAAGGAAGAAAATCTAATTGTTTTTTAAAAGATGTTGATAAGGTCCCTGAGCTTTTGCTGCTGCTTTGTGAAATATTCTGATGGTGCCTGATTTCCTTTCCTACAAGATTACTTACTGTTGAGCTAAGATGTGATCATGTTGTATCGCAGAAACACATAGGGCTATTTTCTGATTGCAGAAGGATTGTAAATTGATAAGGTTCAAAAACTGTTGCTGCATAATTTTAGATTTATTGCATTGTACTGTTTAGTCAATTTTTAAACTCCTTAGAGAAGCCAGAATTTAGTTTTCAGATCATAGCCCAGTCTGTACCCCATAGTTAGGGCAGATTGTACCTTCAGCTAGTTCTTTTTCTGTAATGCAAAGTGCTATTTTTAGTGACTTATTTTTGTTTCCTTTATGAAAATGTCTAGATTCAGGAGGAATCTGACATGTGGAAAATCAGAGAACTAGAGAAGCAAATGGAGGATGCTTACCAGGGGACCAGAAGGAACACGGTACCCAGCAGCTCAAGGTAAAGTGTGCCTCTGATAACCAAAAATAACTCTTTTTTTTTTTTCAGAATTACTAACTTTAGCTTTAAAACATTCTAGTATGATAAGGACAGATGAATTCAGTTCAGCAAATCAAACCTTCCTTGTTTCTTAAGTTTAGGTCCAGGCATAATAATGGCTGTGATAACATGCCTATACTGCACTAGCTTTTTCTTTGATTTTTCTTTTTCTGTTTTTCCCCCCAAGACCTGGTTTCTCTGAGTATAGCCCTGGCTGTCCTGGAACTCTTGTCTGTAGACCAATCTAGCCTTGAACTCAGAGATCCGTCTGTCTCTGCCTTTCAGGTGCTAGGATTAAAGGCATGAGCACCACTGCCCAGTACTCTTTTGACTTTTTAATACAGGGTTTCTCCGTATAGCCCTTGCTGTCATAGACCAGGCTGGCCTCAAACTCAGATCTGCCTGCCTCTGCTTCTGTAGTGCTAGAATTTAAGGCATATACCACCACCACCACCTCACTTTCTACACTAATTTTCAATGGTGAATTAAAAAATTTTCCTTGGACTACTGTAAATGTTTAGGTTTTATGGATTCCAACCTTGTCTGATAGCTTTTAAGATTTTCTACTGGTGTGTCTTTTTTTCTTTCTCTTTCTTTTATCTTATAAAAATTTTATTATTTGCTGGGCATGGTACCTCATGCCTTTAATTTTAGTGCTCAGGAGGTAGAGGCAGATAGATCTCTGTGAGTGAGGGCAGCCTGGTCTACATCCAGGCCAGCCAAGACTACAAAGAGAGACCTTGTCTCAAGAAACAAAAACAAAACCAATTTGTTTTATTTATTGTGTTGACAACTTTGTGTATGTGTGAGTATATATGGGTGTGCCAGAGTGCAAACATAGAAGTCAGAGCACTACTGTGGGTTCTAAGAACTCAGGTCATCAGGCAAACACTTAGCTGTTTAGCCCTCTAGCTATCCCTGGAGTCTTTCATACTCAATTCAGTCATTCATACTGTCCCTCCTTTAGTCTTTCTATTAGACCTTTGTAAAAAGTATTTTATTCATTATGGTTCTCTGTCTGTTGGTGACTGCAGGGGCCAGAAGAGAGCATTAGATCTCCTGAAGTTGAGTTATAGGCAGCTGTGAGCTCCTGGCATGGGTGCTGGGATTTGAACTAGCATCCTCTATAAGAGCAACAAGTACCCTTAACCACTGAGCCAGCTCTCCAGCCCTAGACTTCTTTTTAAAGGCCACATTTACTCACTGTTTTTGTTTATTGAGTGTGGCTGGGTATGGTGGCACACCTTTAATCCCAGCACTAGAGAGGCAGAGGCAGGTGGATCTCTGGATTTGAGGCCAGCCTGGTCTACAAAGCGAGTTCCAGGGTAGCTAGGGCTGTTACATAGAGAAACTCTGTCTTGGAAAAAAAAAAAATTGAGTGTGACTATAAAGGATTATGTAGGCTTGACTGTGTTCTATGGGAGGTGTAGGATGTATGAATAATTAGGAATATCTCTAGGGCTTCACATGCCCTTAAGTATAGGAAGTAGGTATGTGAGATAGGTTATAATTGTGATTTCTAAAGCTACCTTGAGAAATCATTAGAAGAAAAGGAATTCCAAGTCAGTGTGTCTGTGGAGTATATGGGCTTTGGTGATTAGTGGCTGAGTATGACTGGTATCAGTGTTAGGTGGTGCAAAGTATGTTCCATGACTTTTGTTTATAATATGAAGTGGCATCACAGATTGCTTTTATATAAATGTTTATTTTTTTCATTTACAGTCGGATGAGAAGTGATGGTTTTGATGAAGAAAGTCAGAGAGACTACTGGAGACCAAAAAATGAAATTTCTGGGGCCCTGGAAGATGATTTTCTTAAGGCTAAATCCTGGAACAAGAAGTTATATGAGTATGAATCCAGCATGCCAGACAGGTTTGTGACTACATTCTTATGACCCCTAATGACATTTGGCCCGAATATGTCTGTCTGAAAATTGTCCTAGGGTTGGAGAGATGGCTTATGGGTTAAAGCACTTGCTGCTCTTGCAGGTCACCCATGTTTGGTTCCCAACACTTACAAGACAACTTATAACTGTCCATAACTCCAGTTTCAGGGGATATGACACCCTCTTCTGAGCTCTGTGAGCATCAGGCGTGCATGTGATACACATATATACAGGCAGACAAGACAGTTATACACATAAAATGAATATAAATTCTTAAACAGATTGTCCCCATAAAAGCTTGTAGGTGAGTATAGCAGCAGTATTACAGTGGCTAAGAAGTGAAATCCAAATGGCTGTTTCTGATGAATACATAAACAGAATATAGGCTTTCATATACTGGAATAGTTCTTGGTGATAAAAGGAATAAGTACTAACTACATATGCATAACCTTGAAAACTTTACAAATGGTGAAAGAAGTCAGATACAATGGCCACATGCTCTATGATTCTGTTCTGTGGTGTGTCCAGAATGGATAATCCATAGAGACAGATTAATGGTTGCCTTGGGCTTCAGGCTCTGCACTTTAAAAGAACAACTTTCTTGGCATGTGAATCACATTTCAGTAAATATCTTTAAAATGTCCCAGTGTAGATAACATGTTACAAAGTAGTTTTGGAAAAAGACTTCATTCCTAAAGAGTTCTTAGTGTCTCTTAAAGATCAAATGTAACCTTTTAAGTGGATAGTTAAGTACATCCTGTGTCTGCGGTGATAGAAAGTTAGAGCTGTTGTCAAGGTGTTGTGTGGTTTTGCTTTGCCCCCTTTTCCTTTGTTCTCTCTGTGTGTGTGTATTCATGCAGTTCAAAATCTGATTTTTTTTCTTTTACTTATCCTTAAGAGAGTACAAAATCTGATCTTAATTTCCAAAAATAATATGCATTGCCTCATAAAAATGTTATGTATTATGTCACTTTACAGATGGGGACACAGTGGTTATAAAGAGTTGTATCCTGAAGAGTTTGAAACAGACAGGTTGGTAAATACGCTTTCTAGAAAACCAAAACCAAACACCTAAGATGAATGCAAAATTGTGCCATAAATAAGAGTTCCTAACATTTACAAAAGATAAATAAATCTTTTATTTGCCATTGAAAATATAAGTAGAACCTGGAATACATGGCTGTAGTCCCAGCTGCTCAGGAGCCTGAGGCAAGAGAGCTGCTTGAGTCCAGGAGTTTGAGGCCAGCCTGGAACATAATGAAATCTTGTCCCCAAAACAAAGAAAGCAAGTGGGATTTAGTTGGGGGGCAGTCCTTATGTGCCTTTCTTGATTAACGTTTGATATTCTGTAAGTGTAAGGGCTTTCTACTTAGTTTTTATCGTCTGTCTACCTATCTTCCATATTCTATTTTTTCTTATATACCCAATACCTATTAAAATCTTTTCACTTTAAGGACGTATCCTAATTGTCAGTATCATGCTTGTGTTTGGGGTCGTTGTTAAAGTAAGCTATAAGACAGTGGATCTGGTAACCCAGGTGGCTAGTAAATGACCAAAGGGCTGGTAACTAGACACAGGGATGATTCAGGTCCTAAGTGGGACACAGTGGAACAGTGAGGAATTTCATTTTTCATTTCATTCAGAATGATATGCAATTAAAAACTTACGGATTGTTTCTGGAATTGACCATAGGTGACAGAAATCAGAGAAAATGAAACTATGGATAAGGGAGCACTGGTGTTTAGTATTTCATATGTTACTCAGTATGGCAGATCAGGAGTTTGGTTTGTTGATAGGATTTTCTATAGCTCAAGATGGCTTTAACTTGACGTGTAGCCAAGAATAACCTTGAACTCCTGGCCCTCCTGCCCCTACCTTCTAAATATTGGAATTAGAGGTATATACAAGTATGGTTAGCTTAAATTAGGATTTTAAAGATGTGGAAATAGAGCATTTGTGAGAATAATAAAAGAAACCTCACAGTAACACTCTCAAGAGTTCTCATACTTACTTTTTTTGACAGTTTTTTTTTGTAGTCCTGCAGACCTTAGAGCAGGCTGTCCTCAAACTTGGGAGATCTTCTTGCTTCTGCTTTTTGAGTCCTGTGATTATAGCTGTGCACCACCACCATACCCAGCTCAAAGTTCTGATTTAAAGTTGAGATGTTAATTTAGTGCAGAATATTAAATATAAATGTATATTTTCTTCCTTTCATAAAAGTTTTATCTTTACTTTTCTTTAGTAGTGACCAGCAGGACATTACCAATGGGAAAAAAACATCTCCCCAGGTAAAAGCATCTGCCCACGAATCCCACAAACATAAGAAGTCAAAGAAATCCCATAAAAAGAAGCAGAAAAAACGGTCCCACAAAAAACAGAAGAAAAACAAAAAGGAAGCTATGGACATAGCAGCAGATTCCTCAAGTGAGTTCTCAGAAGAAACTGGAGCTTCTAGTACCAGGAAAAGGAAGCAACCACACAAGAGCAAGAAAAAATCCAGGAAAAAGTCTCCTAAAAAATCTTTACCTTTAGGGGGAGAAAGGGCTACTTCCCAGTCAGATGATTCAGCAGCTAGCAGTTCTGAGGAAATCGAGGAAAGAGACACTAAGAAAACCAAAAGGAAAAAGAAAGAGAAAAGTGTTCATGTTCCTGTGATTAGCCCTGAAGTACAGGAGAGGACGAGCAAGCGCAGGAATTGGAAAGTGGCTACGGATGCAAGGTCTGCTGAAAGCTCAGAAGATGACTAAGTGGGAGAGCAGCAGTCCTGCTTCCCACAGACTCTGGTTGTCTGCAGCTCTTGACAGTGGGGTTTGCTGGTGACTCCTTCAGCACAGGAGTCGGAGGTCAGAGTTGTCCTACCACAGATACCTTTTTTCCTATTTCAGATTGTTAATCTCCATCCCCTTTTGTTGTTAATAGGGAATCTGGTATTTTGTTAAGGTTTCTTGAAGAGATTATTTTTTGCAATTAATCATTTAGGGTAGAATATCTATACAGCAAATTAAAGAACCCAGAAAGCTGAAATCAGTAATGATCTGGGTACACCAATTGGAATGTTGGATTTGGGGGAATCAAGGGTCTGGGATGAAGAAAGAGGATTGAAGTAGTGCTAGATAGAATAGTTTGACAAGGAAAACTTGCTATTTATACAAGAGGTATCCTGACTTCAGCTTTGGTGCTTTGATTCTTCTATAGTTGGGCCCTACAGGTATCTAATTTACTTAGTGAGGGAAAGGGTATAAGAACAAACCCTTTCCCTTCATGGTAGGATCCACAGATGACGGCTAAGTAATGTAGGGTTTTCTGCCTAATTTCCCTGCTGGTCAGGGTCTACAGCGACATTTAGTATAATCCAAACATAACAGTAACTGGATAGTAATTGGTTTTTTAGTTCCATTGCTTTATATTGCCTGAAATGGGCTTGTGTTTGAAATTATTTGTTCAGTTGTCCTGTCTATCAAATGGTAAGAATTAGGAAGTAGTCACATTGCCAATGATGCTTTCAAAGAGATTGAGGGCAACAGCCATCTAAATGTTTTTGTTGTTTTTTTCTTTTTGCCAAGTTGGGGATTGAACCGAAGGCCTTGCATATACTAGGCAAGTGCTCTACCACTGAGCCATACCCCCAGCCCTATTGTTTTCCTTGTCGTCCCCACCCCCTTACCACCACCACCACCCCCCACAGGGTTTCTCTGTAGCTTTGGAGCCTGTCCTGAAACTAGCTTTTGTAGACCAGGCTGGCCTCCAACTCACAGAGAGTAGCCTATCTCTGCCTCCTGAGTGCTGGGATTAAAGGTGTGCGCCACCACCGCCCAGCTTCCTTGTTCATTTTTAATTCTATTAATGAATTTTAGTTTCCCTGAAACCAGATGAATCAATTCCAAAATGAAACACACTCTCAGGGACATACCCAGTTCTTTCCAGTCTGACTTTGTGTTATGATTATCAAGAACATATTATTTCTCCCTGCTATACTGTGATCCTGATAGTAAAAGAAACCAAAATACCACTGAAAAGTGGCTGGTAGTTGACTTTTCATTAAGAAAGATAAGTGACATTGTCAGGGTTTTTGTTTTTGAGGTTGTCATTTTTGGTACTGAGTAGAAAGCACAAAAGCTCAGACTTAAGACTGGGTCACGGCTCTGCCACTGATTGATGAGTTCTAGAGCAGGTTAAGTTAACCTCCAGGCCTTACTTTAGCATGTGTAATACAGAAATACTTCATGGTTAGCATGAGACACCAGCAATAGAACACTACTGTGCTGACATCCCATGAAGTAGCATTTTATAGTTTAACTAAATTTGTGATCTTTATGGAACATACTTCTAATAAACTGCTTGTTTTTAAAATACACAGTTGGCCAGATGTGCCCTAGCCCTTGATTGAGAGCAGGTGCTACCTTTTGGGATATTGAGACTTTGGTACTCAAATGTTTATGTTCCATGATACGCTTTTTTTCCTTGGGTTTAATGGAGGTTAATGGGAGGAGAGTCTAGTTACTACCTCATAACCTTCTTGAAGCAAGTGAAATCTTTGTTGGAAGTAGTTTTGTGCGACGAGAGTACTGATTCTAAGCACGGTCTCAGGAAGATGGTCCTGCAGAATAAGGCACTTGAAGGAAGCTGGTTTTGCTTGGGTTTTGACCTTTACCATCCTCCTCTTCCCCAAGGAATGCACATTTTGCCTGATTATTTTTTTACACCTCCCCCAACCATGTTCATCTTTTCTCGGTCACATAAGCAATAAAATTGTTTTCTCTTCTAAACCTTTCTTACCCCTAAATTCCCTTCCATGCCTTAGGCTTTGATGGTTTCTCTAATCCCCTTAACGATGGCTTAGGGTGGCTTTTCAAAACCCATGATCTCCCGTTTGCACTACCAGCTACGGAACACTTTTTAGTGTTCTGTCAATCAGATCTTTATGCTGCGTCCTAAACCGGGACTTAGAAGAAAAAGAATTGGAGACTTCACATTTATTAACTGGTGTTATACAACCTGGAATTACTGAATTCCAATAAATAAAATTTCACTTTTGGACATTTGATCTGTTACTTTTTAGCACCAACAGACTTTTAGGAACTGCCTGATGCTAACCTGACATGTTGACCACTCTTTCTCCACTGGCCATTCAATCTGCTTAGTAACAAGTCTTTTGGGTCTTCCATCGTTCTGAGGAATGGCCTACTGTCCTCCTTTCTGTACAATCTGGGCAAACCGACCGGTGATAGCAAGAGTAGTGTCAATGAAGCGGTCGACACAGCTAGAGAGGCAGTTTTCAGTGCGGGAGTCTAGCCGATTTCCTGGCTTCTCCACACACTTATCCCAACATAGTTCCATGAAGTGATGCACCTAAGAGGAGAGAAAAAACTAATCATTGGGGTCTGCAGATACCTTATTTCTTCTTACTCTGTGACTTGGTAAAAAACCACTTTTAATAGCATATCATAGGATCACTTCGGGGTCCATCTTTCTTGTCACTAGTAATTCCTCTCCTTATACACAGTAAATTCTCATTAGAACTCATACTTTCACAATTCAGTTTTTCAAGCCAGGGTTTCTCTCTGTAGCCCTGGCTGTCCTGAAACTCACACTGTAAACCAGGCTGGCCTCAAACTCAGAAATCCGCCTGCCTCAGCTTTCCGAATGCTGGTATTAAAGGCATGTGCCACCACCTCCTGCCCACAGTTCTCAAAGCAACTAGCATTATTAATAAAATGGAAAGAAGTCAGATACTAATTTCTCCAAACCGAGCATAGTTTGGGATCTATGGACACGTGGTAATATTACTTGGGAAGCTAAGTACTACGTAAGCAGTCAGTTCTTGAAGGGATAACTATCAGTATTTCCAAGGTCAGCAACAGTTAACACCCAGGCTTGAAAAACGCCTTAAAACTCCAAACCCTGTCCCAACCGAGTCTACAGTGATTGTTGCAGCTCACCTTTATCTAATAATGGTCATCACTTCCAAACACATCACAAGATCCAATGCTGAGAGGCAGCGGGCAACAACGAACCCAGAACTCAGGGTGGGGACGGGTGTCTTCCAAACCGGCCCTTGAACCCCAAGGTCAGAACAGAGATTCCGAATGTCATTCCGGACCAGTAGCCGGGTAATCTGACCTCCTCTGTCGCCCAAACCTTCCCCGTGCTTTACATTTCTTTCCTCCCACGCAGCGCTAGTTTCCCGGACACTGAGCACCGTAGGTCACCAGGGCGGGAGGAGCAGCCGGGATCCAGCATCAAGTGGGCCCGCTGTGCCGCAGGGCCCAGAGCTCCGTGGGTGCCCGGGGCCTGAACCTCACCCTCCTTTCCTTGTTCCTCATCCTCGTACCTGCGCAGTGAACTGCGCCTTCTGCTGCTCCGCTGCCACTAGGCGCTGTAACTCCGCTTCTTCTGCTCCACCAAGCTCGGACATTGTCAGCGTGAGTCTGCGCACGCTAGTATGCGCACGCGCGGTAGCAGCTCACCGCCTCCTGTCTTCCGGTTCACCCTCCAGGTTTGCCCTTCTTTTTTTGCGGGACGGGACTTGCTGCATAACTGCTTCCGGGTTTTCGAGTGACCTTGAGTCCCGGGACGCGAGATGGCGGTTGTCTTAAAGCTGGGTGTCCTCTGCTGTGGCCAGGGAGGCCGAGGTGAGGTGTCTTGGCCATCAGAGGTTCCTGCTGCGGCCTGGACCGGGGAAGGGACGGGGTGAGGGCTTGGCCGCCGGGTAGTGAGACGTCTTGAGGGGGAAGGGACTTCCTCTTCGGCTCCTGAGACGCCTACACGGACGCTGCCCGGACCGCTGGAGCCCTGAGGCCCAAGTGTTTACCTGGTGCCTGCTCCCAGCTGGTACTTCTAGCCTCCGGGCTGCGGTGACAACAGACTCAGGTTTGAGAGTGGGTGGAAGGAATAGTTTGATAATTGTTCGTTTTGAGATAGCGGCTTGCTAAATAGTACTGGCTTTCCTCGATCTAGCCATGTAGACCAGGCTAAGCTCTAGCTTGTCGGGAGCCCCTTGACTGGTTCCCGAGTGCTGGCGTGACAACCATGCACCGCCACTCAGGACTTAAATAATCATTTTAACCAGGCATTTTGGTTGTACAAGGCGCTTAAGAGACTGGTATACAAACACGAATAAAACAATTTCTACCCTCAAAGAACATCTTGGATGGGGCGGAGGTACAGATAATGAAAAGCAGAAACGGTTGTGCTCTATAGATATTGTTAGTGTGGGTCCAGAGAATGTTCGGGTAGTTGTTTTGGAAGGACTAACCTGTCTTCTGCAGGGAAGTACATTGTAGTTAGCAACTGAGAGCAGCAAAAGCTGTGTATGGTGAAGGGATAGAAAAATGCGTAGTGTGAGATAAAATGGAACAGATAAAATAATATTTCGAAAGCCGAAGTGTGAAATTAGCCTAGAAAAGCAAAATGGAACTAAGTCACAGAATTTACTTTATTCTTTTCCGAAGATAGTCTTTCTTTGCTGTCCAGGTTTATTTTACTTGTTAATTATTGTTTCTTAGACTGGCCTGAAATTTGTCCTGGCCCAGCCTCCTAAGTAGCTGGAGGTAGGGGCGGGTTCAAGGTCACAGGCAAGGGTGGCAGAGTGAGGCAAGTCTCTGGGTTAGAAGCCAGCCTGGTCTGCATAGAGAGTTTCAGGCCAACGCCTCAAAGTGAGACCCTGTTTCAAAATATAAACCCCACCTCCCTCCCCTCCCCCCAAAAAAGAGAGGGACAGAGAGAGAGAGAGAAAATATTTTTTTGTGTGTATACATGCAGTTAGCATTATGGGAACTCATTAATCCTTTGCATGTGTTGCCTAGTCTTTAGCAGTGTTATGAAGTGATGCATTTGTTGACTGTGCTGGCTAGTTTTTGCCCTATATGATACAACTTAGAGTCACTTGGAATGGGAATTTATAACTGAAGAATTGCTTCCATCAGCTTGACCCTTGGCCATGGCTCTGTGAGGAACTGTCTTGATTGGTGGTTGATGGAGGAGGGCGGAGCTTGCTGCACAGCCTACTGTGGGCAGCACTGTCCTAGGTGCTTGTGCTTGGGCTGAGTAAGCGAGCTAGCTGATTGTGATTCAGGGAGCAAGCCAGTAAGCAGCACTCCTCCGTGACTGCTGCTTCACTTCCTGCTTGAGTTCTTGCTCTCATTTCCCTCAACGATGGACTGTGATCTGGAAGTGCAAGCTGAAATAAACCCTTTCCTCCCCTGAGTTAAGTCTGGTCATGGTATTTATCATAGTAACAGAAAGCAACCTAGAACATTCTCCTTTTGCAAATGAAACCAAGCCTTAGAGAGCTGTTTAGCTGCTCAGCGTCGCATTGCTAATCTGTGATGTCACTGGGTGAACATCAGTCTGTCTTTTTAACCAAGAGGCAGGATCCAAAAGGGGCAGCAAGGAGGGGTTCAGGAATACAAAAAGGAGAGGCCAATGGGTGAGCTCTCTAAACTAAGTTGAATGTCTCGAGGGCAAAGGGTTTTGTCCTTCTCTTTCCTGTTCCATTGCCAAGCACAGTTTTGATTGTAGTTATTAAGTCGATGAGTAATTGAAAGAACACGAGTCCACCAATTTTTAAATAAATGAAAGTGAGGCCCTTTTATATATGTGACTTATTAGGTGTATACAAATTTTTGTTGTTTTGAGACAGGGTCTCATATAGTCCCATGCAGACCTCTAATGCCACATGTAGGTGAGGAAGACCTTGAACTTCTGTTCCACTTCTCACGTGCTGGGGCTCTGTGTGGTGTTGGAAGAAGCCTCGCACATGCTAGGCAAGCAACTGAGCTACATCCCCAGCACAGAGGGACTGCATGCTAAGAGCACTGACTCCTTTCCCAGAGAACCTGGGTTCTCTCCAGCACCCACATAGTGGCTCATAAGGTGCAACTTCAGTTATGGGGAAGAATGTCTGTGGGCACAAGGCATATGCATGGTACACAGACATACATGTAGGTAAGATACTCCTACGTGTAAAAATAAATCCTTAAAAAAGTTTATTGATTTGAGTGGCATGCTCATGTGATTTAGAAAGTCTGTCAGGGGCAGGGATGGTGCACGCCTTTAATCCCAACAGTCGGGAGGCAGAGGCAGGTGGATCTCTGTGTGTTCGAGGCCAACCTGGGCTACAAGAGCTAGTTCCAGGACAGGCTCCAAAGCTACAGAGAAACCCTGTCTTGAAAAACCAACAAATAAATAAATAAATAAATAAATTGTCGCTGATTGTGGTGGCGCACTCCAGTAGGATTTGCTGAAGGAGGCAGAGGCAGGAGGATCACAAGTTCTGGGCCAGTCTGGGCTACGCATTTAAAAAAAAAAAGAAAAAGAAAAAAAAAAGTCTGTTAGTCCTGCTCGGAAGTGCTTATGATTCCTGTCTTTTTTCCTCAGCTCTTTTGCTTCGAAACCGGGTGGTCAAACCTGCTTGTGTCTCAGCGTTTCTCCAGGACCAGCCTACCCCAGGATGGCACGGCACACAGCACATTCACCTATCACCAAGCCACCATTGTGTGTTCTCTCTGCTTTATAAACAATTTTACTATTTATTTATTATTTAACAATTTTATTTATTATTTTAAGTGTATGGGTGTTTGCCTGCATGTCTGTCTGGGTACTTGCATGCCTGGTGCACAGAATCCAGAAGAGGGTGTTGGATTCCTGGAACTGGAGCTCCAGACAGTTGTGCACTGTTACTGGTACTTCAGTCATCTTTACCCAGGCTAATCGTCATACATTCGGCAGGTCTTGGTGTCTCTCAGGGAGTCTGTCCTGTCTGCTAGTTAAATAAAGACCTTTGGGGAGACAGTGCAAACATGAATGATGCCATTTGTATTCACAGAGAATCTAATGGCCTAACTGTTCAAAATTTATTACATTGCTGTCAAGAAAACAGCTCTGTAGGAAGTCTATTCAGTGTAGCTTAGTTACTGGTTTGTTAGCCAATGAAGAGGAGCCAGTTGTGCCTAAAGTCTTATCTTGAGGATGGAATCATGGATTTATAGCTGGAATTTTTTTAGGTTGATTAAAACCATATGGAATTTCTTAGATAAATACTGTGTGGATATTCACATTAGACAATCTAAACATAAATAATGAGTTAACTATATTTCCATTTTTAAAGTCTGGAGAAAGAAATATTTATTTTGTCCTGGCTGGTCTGAAAATTGCTTTGTAGTGCAGGTTATACCGAAACTTGCTGGGATGTAGTGGTATTTCATTTGTATTTTAATAAGAAAAGCTTGCCCGAAGATCAGAAAGTAAGACAGCTGCACTGGTGAGCCTCACAGAGCAGGCAGTGGTGGCCACACCTTTAATCCCAGCAGCCACACTAGTCTGCCATAGAAACCAGGCAGTGGTGGCCACACCTTTAATCCCAGCAGCCACACTAGTCTGCCATAGAAACCAGGCAGTAGTGGCGCACACCTTTAATCCCAGCACTAGAGAGGAATATAAAATGGGAGGAGACAGTTCTCACATACAGTCTCATTCTGAGATTCTTGGAGGCAGGATTGCCATTTTTGGACTGAGGTAGAGGTAAGAGCTAGTGGCTACCTCTTTCGCTTTTCTGACCGTCAGGTTGAACCCCAATTTCTGTCTCTGCGTTTTTATTAATCATGCTACACAGTGTTCTTCTGAAATCATAGTTTTGTTTTTGTTTGTTGTTTTTTTTTTTTTACCTTTTGTTGTTTGTGAATATTTTTGAGATAAGTCTCAGGCTGTAGCTGGCCTGTAACTCAGTATGTATTCCAAACTGGCACAGTTCTCCTGCCTTAGCCATGTCTGGCTTTTGAGGTCAGTATTTGTAAAGTGTCTGGATTGTTATTTTGACCTTTCGGTCCTCCCCGATTCTTAAGGGAGCTACTTACAGTTACATCTGAGTGATGAGAAATTAGAACTGTTGGTTTTTCTGCCTTTTAAAACCTTTTTGATTTTGACTAGTTTTCGTTCCTGGATTCCTTTGTAAGATTTAGCAGACTGGTTCTGGTCTACACAGGACAGAGGAAAGTCTCCGAAAGTTGTATGCATAGATCTTAATGTGTATGCCCATGTGCATTTTCCTGGATAAGAACTCCATCCTTTTGTCAAGTTCTTTAAGGAATCTAGAGCCTTTTAGAAATGCGTAGAGCCTGTGTTGTTTTTCACTTGTCTAAAGGCAGCCTTTTTGTTTCATTTGTTTGGCACCAAATTGTAAACGGGGCAGAAGAAGGACATAACCTTCAAAGGTATTCTGAGACCTGTGCTTCCCTTTCATTTGGCCGGCTTAGGCTGTTTTTAAAACATACTGCGTTTTCTCTAAAGATTACACAATTATTAGTATTATTATTATTTTAAAGAGGTCCATTAGCGATTGCTAAATTACACTCGCGTGATACCTGTTTCAGTGAAGTCCAAGACTGCCTTAATTCCAGATACATAGCCTGCCTTCTTGCCTTTAAGAAAGTGTCTTGTGCTCAGAGACATAAAGGATATGCCATCTGATTCTGCGTTCAGGATGGGTCTGCTGGGCATACTGAATCATCGTGTGATTGGTTGACGTGTTTGTCTTTTCTCACCTCTGTGAATCTCCTCTTTCTTGTAGCTGGTTCCAAGGCTGCCTCTCTCCACTGGACTAGCGAGAGGGTTGTCAGTGTTCTGCTCCTGGGCCTGCTCCCAGCTGGGTACTTGAGCCCCTGCTCTGTGGTGGACTACTCCCTGGCTGCAGCCCTCACCCTGCACAGCCACTGGCAAGTACAACAGTCCCTCTGCATTGTCTGCTCAGTCTTTTGGCTGCAAGTCTGTCTGTCTATTTATGAAGAAACACTGATTGAAATTCTCAAGACTTCTTGAAAACTTAAAAACATATAGACAACTAGCAGTGGTTAAATAGATCCGGGTATGTGGGGAGTTTATTAATATTTATATTATTTTGAGTCAGGATAGCCGGGCTGGCCTTAAACTTGAAATTGTCTTGAGTCAGCCTCAAGTGCTAGGATTACGTATGTTTACTTTTGTCTTAGCTGCTTTTCTGTTGCTGTGAAGAGACCCTATGACCAAGACTTTATTTGGGGCTTACAGTTTCAGAGGGTGAGTCCATGACTGTCATGGTGGGGAGCATGAGAGCAGGCAGGCAAGTGTGGCTCTGGAGCTGTAGCTGAGAGCTCACATCTTGATCCATAAATAGGGGCAGAGAGAGAGTCCTGGGATGGTGAGAGTCTTTTGAAACCCCAAAGGCACCCCCAGTGACACCTCCTGCAAGGCCACACCTAATCCTCCCCAAAGAGTTCCACCAACTGGGGACCAAGTAGTCAAATATATGAGCCCGTGGAGACCATTCTCATTCAAACCACCACAACCAGAGTGCCCTACATGCATCCTTCTTGGTTGCTTACTTAATTTTAGTAATCGTTATAGGCAAATTGAACATAGTGTTTGTAAAGCCAAGTTCATGTTTGTTTCCTAATCTGTTTATCCTGTATCCTTTTTTTTTTTTTTTTTTTTTTGAGACAGGGTCTCCTGTAGCCAAGAATGACATTGAACTCCTGATCCTCCTGCCTGCACCTTCCTACTACTTTGTCATCAAGTCTTGCCTTTCTCCTGTACACTTTTTGAGATGGGCTTTCACTCTGCAGTCCTGGCTGACCTAGAACTTAGTAGGTGATCTAGGCTGTCCTTAAACTCATAGAAACCTCTGCCTCCCTTGTCCTGAGATCACAGGTAGGTGTGTACCACCACACTTGGCACACCCTCTTGCTATGTGAATTATTGTCATTCCATTGTGTTCCTGCTTATTCAGGCCCCAGATCTTGTCACCAACCTTAACTGCAGTGGCAATCTCTAAATTGACTCCAACCCCACTTGGGTTTGATGCCAATAGAGCAACCCTGCTGATCTGTTAAAATGTTAAGTGGGATAAACAGTCTCTCACTAAAGCTCTGACCTCTCCAGTGCTCAATCTAAAAGAATTCTTAACATTTTGTACAGATTCTTTATGTTGTATTAGATATCCAGTAGTCCTATCTGTTCTAGGGTGCTGAAGCAGAAAGATTGCTAGTTCAAAGTCAGCCAGGAAAGCAGCAATGAAACCTTGTCTCTATGAAACTCTTAAAATTCCCAAGTATGGTGAACACATCTTTAATCCGTATCTTTGCTGAAGTACGAGGATCAGTTTGAGTTCAAGGCCAGCATTGGCTGCTCATCCAGAGGACCTGGGTTCACTTCCCAGCACCCACATGGCAGCTTTCACCTGTCTGTAACTCCAGTTCCAGGGCTTCTGACACTGTTGAACAGACATACATGCAGGCAAAAAACACCAATAAATGTAAAAGAAAAATAAATTATATATACATATATATAAGATACCAAAATAAAACAAGGTAAAATAGAAAAATGAAAGGCAACCCTGAGAGTTCAGCACCAGCGCTGCCGCCATACACACAGTCCTCATTTGCAGCGGCCCCTTCAGGCACACTGGCTTTCTTGCTCTTTCTCCACTCCCTTCCTGTTCTGTCTGAAACGATTACTAGCTCTGTACTTGGCCCGTTCCCATCTTAAGATATTTAACACTGCATGCTCAGCAGAGCTTTCCCTAAGCGCTTACTCAGTTCTCAGTCGTCTTCTTTTCCTTGTTTTCCTTAGGCAGGCTCGCTGCCTTCTAATGTTACATCATCTGTCCACTGTGTTGTGTTTGTTCCTGCCTGCCCTTCCCTTCTACACTTCAGTACAGATACAGAGCTGGTCAGGGAGCTCAGTTGTTACAGGTTTGTCTAGCGTTTGTGAAGCTGTGTGTTCGCTCCCCAGCATTCCAGGCAGGGCAGTGCTTGCCTGTCATCCAGCACTAAGGAGGGGGCAGCAAAAGGAGCAGAAGCTCAAAGTCAAAATTTGAGGCCAGCTTGGGATGCATAGCAAGATCTCATTTCACAAAACAAAACCGTAACAATAAAAAAGATGTTGCAGGAGGACCCACTTGTTCGTCTCAGCCGCCCAGAACTGAAATAATCACATAGAAACCATATTATTTAAATCACTGCTTGGCCCATTAGCCCTAACTTCTTATTGGCTCACTCTTACATCTTAATTTAACCCATCTCCATTAATCTGTGCATCACCACGAGGTCGTGGTCTACCAGCAAAATTTTAGTGTGTCTGTTTCCAGCGGCCGCAGCTTCATGATGTCTCTCTCTGACTCCACCCTTCTTCCTCCCAGCATACAGCCTAACTTTCCCTGCCTACTTAAGTTTTGCCCTATCAACAGGCCAAGACAGTTTCTTTATTCATTAATGGTAATCACAGCACACAGAGGGGACTCCCACATCAAAAAGAAAACAAAATGTGTCTACATTAAAACTTATACAGGAATGCCATAACCCATTACCTAAGTTAATTAAAAGTGAAAAACATCCATGTGGCTAAAATAGAATATAGAGTATTATTCAGCCACATAAAGCGATGGAGTGCACTCTGATTTTGAGGCCAGCCTGGTCTACAGAGCTAGTTCCAGGACACTAGGGCTGTTATACAGAGAAACCTTTTTTCGAAAAACAAAAACAACAACAAAAGAAATGGAGAACTGATGTGTGCTGCAATGTGGATAAAATGGGAAGCAAAAGCTTGCTAAATAAGGAAGTGTGACACAAAGGGAAGACCCTGTGTGGTCTTGTTTGTATGAAATGCCAGACTGGGCAGATGTCTAGAAACAAGAAATCAGTCACTGAGTGGTGAGTAGGCTAACGACTGGTGCTTCTTTTTGAGTGTTTTAAAATGTTCTGGAATTAGTGATGATAGTTCACCACTCTGAATATACTAAGAAACTGAATTGTATACTGTTAAAAAGGTGAAATTTGCAATGCGCGCACACCTTTAATCCCAGCACTCGGGAGGCAGAGGCAGGTGGATCTCTGGGTTTCAGGCCAGCCTGGTCGATAGAGTCAGTTCCATAACAGCCAGGAATACACAGAGAAACCCTGTCTCAAAGACAACAAAAAAGAAAAAATAAAAAAAAAAAAACTATTGTAGAATAGTAAAGTCAGATCGCTCCTTATTCGGTTACTTTTTGCTTAAACCCTGGTACGTGTTTCTGGGCACTCTGCAGTCGGCCCCAGCATTGCTTTGATTTTTACTTGACTCACAGACTCCATCTTCATGAACTTCCTTACTGTTCCTCTGAGATGCAGGGTCCTTGTCACTGTTGTGTGTGTGTTCTCTTTCAAATCACCCTTCCTAAGGTGTTTATGTAGTTACATAGCTGCATGTGTAGTTGCTATTTTTTTTTCTGTTTCACTCGCATGTCCGTTTCCACACATAAGGAGCATCCAATCTATGGCACCCTCAGCATTTGTGACATGTTCCGGTGTATGATACCTGCTTAGTAAACTCTGCATGAGTGAAGACTCTGCACAACATTTGTTTTAGTTAAAAAGGAAGAGGAACACTCAGTTACTGTATAATGGCTCTGGGGACTAAGTCCACAGGATGAGCTTTCTTTATTACATATTAGCCACTCCTGATTGCATTTTGGTTTCTGCTGTTGTTGGTTTTTTGTTTGTTTGTTTGTTTGTTTCTACGTTTTTACCGTGAGTTGCTTTGGCTTGTTATCTCAAAGTGGCAAACAGTTATTAGTTACAAATAAAGGCTTTGTGTTTTGAGTCTGACTTTTTGGGTGAGTGGGGTCATGTCTTGTCTAACTGCCCTGTGCTGTGCCTTTCTTTTCTATAGGGGCCTTGGACAAGTGGTGACTGACTATGTTCATGGGGACGCCCCGCAGAAGGCTGTCAAAGCAGGCCTCTTGGCAGTCTCAGCCTTGACTTTTGCTGGGCTTTGCTATTTCAACTACCACGATGTGGGCATCTGCAGAGCGGTTGCCATGCTGTGGAAGCTCTGACCTCTCCAGTGCAGCACCTTAGATTGTATGCCTCTTCGCCTCTGCTCTGTCAATGCCATTCAACTCCCAATGAGGAGGAAATGAAGGAGAAGACCATTGGTGGGCAGAATTTCTTCTAATTACAATGGTTATTTTCAGAATTCATTTGCTGAGAAAAAGGTTTGGGAGGAGTTAGGTTCAACTAGCCATGAGTCTGGTTCCATATTCCCGAGTTAGTGGTTGCCTGCTCACAAGACTCAGCGGTGTAACCGCGCATTTTGTAAGTTCATGTTGCCTTTGACTACCGTTTCTTGAGAGTTCAGCTTATTTCTGTTGGGATAAGGGAGGGAGTACTGTTCATTTACGTGTATAGACTTTGCATGAAATTGGGAAGTACTCCATTTGGAGCCACCCACGGTTGAGTTGACACTAGCTGTTGATTACTGTGCCTCTCGGGAACACAGATCAACAGATGCTGAGATCTCAAATTACTGATGTTTCTTGAACTCGAGGAAAGCTGAGTTTAGAGAAGTTCAATTTAGGGAGTTCTCCTTTGTAGGTGGGTAAAATATGTCAGGTTCCAAACAGGCCTACCCTTCAGATTAGTGCCACTTGTGCAGAAATAAGCTGTCCACAGATAAAAGACTGAGTGATAGAGTGGTTTCCCTCTGTGGGAATTGCTAATGAAAACTAGACTCTGTAAAAACAAAATTTTTAAATAAAATACTATATAATGAATATACAGTGTACTTTTTTCTGTGCTAGTATTCCCTAGTGTTTGGTTTTGGGTTAGCTGTTTGTTTGAGATAAAGTCATAGAGGCTTAAGCTGATCTGGAACTCTTATGGGTAGACAGGGCCAGCCCAGAACTTGCTAGGAGACCAGGGTGGTCTCAAGCTTGTGGCAGTCTCTGCCTCCCGAGTACTTGAGTTATAGGGGTTCAGTGCTACGGTTATAGTTGTGAACCACAAAATTCACTTATTTTGTTTTAATTGAGATGGTGTCTTAGTTTGTGGCCCAGGCTAGCATCAAAATCAAGTCTGAGTCTGTCTAATTTCCTGAGCTGTATACTGCCAGTATACTGTATACTGGCTCTAGCTTTAGTCATTGATGCTGTGGTATGTCCCAGCACTCAGGAAGCAGACCTGGGCCTACAGAGCAAGTTCCAGAATGGCCAGTGCTCTTACACAGGGAAGCCCTATCTTGAAAAAAACAAATGAAAACAAAACAAAACTCTGTTATGCATTAGGCAGTAGTGGCACACACCTTTATTCCCAGCACTCAGAAGGCAGAGGCAGGTAGATCTCTCAGTTCGAGACCATCTTGGTCTACAGAGCTAGTTCTAGGACAGCCAGGACTACATAAAGAAACCCTGTCTCGACACCCCACATAAAGAAACAAAACAAAAAAACTGTTGTGCTGTGTATGGTGATACATTCCTGTAATCCCAGCCCTCTGGGAAGAGAGGAGGACTGAGGCCAACATCGACCTCAGTGAGTTCTAAGCCAGCTTGGCCTACATAGTGACATTGTTATTTAACAACCCTCCCTCCCCCCAAAACACTAAATAATTAAACGTAAGTGTTGCAGCCACAGCTCTGAATCAGAGCTGAGATTCACCTTGTGTGGCTTAGCAAATAAGTAATTCACATAGAATGCCACAGCATGCAAAGGACTCGTGTGATAGGCAGACACAGGCAGTTTATGAATACAATATGAAGCTTGAGTAGTAGGTATCAGAACTATGTTAGTGCTAAGGTGTTGTGTGAGTGCCAAGCCTTCTAACCCTATGTTCTAGCTGCACTGACTCTAAGGCTGATGGGTAGTAACGCTACATTTCACTCCCCGGGAACTTGCTGTGCAGCAAGGCTGGGAAGTGTTTAAATGAAAGGGCCATGTGATCTTCAGGCACCATTTGCAGCATGTATCAATATGTCAGGTGACATGACCAGTGGTCAGTATACCTTAGACAGTACGGTAGGGAATTGGAAAAGTAAAGGGGCTGGTGAGATTGCTCAGTGGGTAAAAGGACTTGATGCCAAGCACAATAGCCTGAGTTTGATCCCAGGAATTCACACGGTGAAAAGATGATTCCCATTGTCCTTTGACCACTGCAGATGTGCACTGGCATGCATGAACCACACACCTAAAAAGAAAATATAATTAAAAATCAGAGGTGGGTGAGAGTATTTAACCACGACAACCTGAATTTGAGCATTAGGCCTCATAGGATGGAAGGAGAAATGAACCTCTTGTTTATCCCTCAAACTGCTTGAGCACATACAAGTAATACATAAATGTAATACTAGCGAGTGAAGAAGGCAGAGCTCAAGTGTGGTGGCGGAAAGCCTGCCAGCTGCCTCTGCCTTGTTTTCCAATGCCAGCCTTCTGGGGCCAGATTCGAAGTGAGCCAGCGATGGCCTGCAGTCTGTGCTAAGGCTCCACAGTTACTGGTGATCAATTGGAAGGTTAAAGCTGATCCAATGGCAGGGGCTTCAGACTGACCACAGAGTTGAAAGCAAACTGGTAACTGTAAATCCAAGGACTGTGCCTTCCTGATGCAGAGTTCAAAGGAGAGCTGCTGGCGGCCATGCTGCTGGTGATTCCTTCCTGGCCACAAAGCTAAGGGAAAGTGACAGTGCTCCCTGGTAATGATGCCTTCTTAGGTGCCTGCAGCGTTCCAGCCACACGGTGACTGACTACAAGGTCAGCCTAAAAAGAACTTCCTTATTTTGTGTGTGTGGATGCAGGGAGGGCACACTCCTGTGAAGGTCAGGAGACATCCTGCGTGAGTCAGCTCTTCATGCCTTGTGAGTTTTGGGGACCCAGCTCAGGTCAAGGGGCACAGTGCATTAAGCATTGCCACCTGCCAACCCGTTACCCTATCTCTGAACTGGATCTTTTTCTTCAAACTTCTTTTTTAAAGTAGAAAATAGATTCTTCTCTCATACAACGCATCCCAACCACAGTTTCCCTTCCCTCTGCTCCTCCTATGCACCCCAGCCTCTCCCCCAGATCCACTTCCCCTTCATTTCCTCTTCAGAAAGCAGCAGGCTTCCAAGAGAGGACAGCCAAACAGGATAAAACAAGTACAATAAGGCAAGGAGAAAGCCCTCTTTTTATAGGGATATTTTCTTTATGTTTAAATAAATAAAGCTTGCCTGAAGATCAGAGAGTAAAACTAAACCACTACAGCCTGGCAGTGGGGGCTCACACCTTTCATCCCAGTCCTAGGGAGTCACATGCCTTTAATCCCAGTCCTAGGGAGTCACATGCCTTTAGTCCCAGTCCTAGGGAGTCACATGCCTTTAGTCCCAGTCCTAGGGAGTCACATGCCTTTAATCCCAGCTCTAAAGGGGAGGAGACAGAAGCTCAGCATTCAGGCTGCAGTCACCCAGCCTTGGCAGAGGTGACCCTGCTCTAGTGGCTTGGCTCTTTTGCTTTTCTGATCTTCAGCTTGAAGCCCAATATCTGTCTCTGGGTTTTCATTATTCGTGCTATATCATATCAAGGTTGGATAAGGTAAACCAAGAGGAGGAAAAGAGTCTGTAGCAGGCAAGAGAGTGGTGGCACACACCTTTAATCCCAGCACTTGGGAGTCAGAGGCAGGCGGATCTCTGTGAGTTCGAGGCCACCCTGGACTACAAGAGCTAGTTCCAGGACAGGCTCCAAAGCTACAGAGAAACCCTGTCTCAAAAAAACAAAAAACAAAACAAAAAAAAAAAAACAAGAACAACAAAAAGAGCAGGCAAGAGTCAGAGATCTACCTGCTCCCACTGTTAGGAGTCTCAAAAACAACAAGCTAACAGTCCTAACATATGTGAGAACCTGGTGCAGTTATTTCTTGTTATTTTTGTGTGACTTTTGCATGAATGTGTTTATACACGCAAACTCTAAGGACAGAGCCCATGGAGGCCAGAAGAGGGCACCAGATCTGTCTTTCTCCCTGCCTCTCTCTCCCTCTCTCTCCCTTTCTTTCCCTCTCTCTCTCCCCCTCTCTCTTTCTCTCTCTCACACACACACAACGTTTGTTGTAACTAACATTTAAGAGCAGCCTTAGCCGATGTGTTGGAATGCCTATAATCCCAGCCATTTAGAGACAGAGACAAGAAAACTACGAGTTTGAGACCAGACTGCTCTACATAGTGAGTCCCTGTCTCAACAACAAAAACAAACCGAAAAGATGAAGCAGAGAAGGAGGAAGCTTTTCTGTAGCGGTCTTGTAATTTTAGCATTGTCCAAAGTGAAAACAGATTCCAGTTGCATTAAGTGTTTGCCTCTTTCTTTGCTTGTTTTTTGAGACAGGTTTCTCTGTGTATTCTTCAGCTGTCCCGGAACTCATTCTGCACTGGCCTGGCCTGGAGCTTCAGGTATCTGCCTGCCTCTGCCTCTCAAGTGCTGAGATTACAGGGTTCTCCCCACCTCCATGCTCTGTTGGCATTGTGTTATATGATGTCCCAGTCAATAAAGGTCTTAAACAGGGAAATGAGTAGAGCTCATGAAGCTTATGAAAAAAATTAGTCACAGGAGAGTGGACCTGCCTGATGGGAACACAGCTTTCTCTTTGGGTCAGTCCCATGGCATTGGGAATCCCCACATCTGTTGCTCAATTTGTCAGCTGCAGACACTGAGCAGAGGGTGAGGTGGCACTGAGCCAGCTGCAGTAGTCAGTGCCAGGTGCTCCATTCTGTCTGGAACTTCCTCTCTCTGCTGTCACCAGCATGAGTGACAAGGACTGCTGTGACAGCCAACTGTAAAGGGAAAGTGATGAAGACAGGGACTCAGAAAGGTGGCAAAACTCTTCTGGGCCGATGATTTGGGGTGAATTTAATTCTAATTGGGAGGTGATTTGAAATGAATTAGTTCTAATTTGAAGGTGATTTGGAATGAATTGGTTGTGTGCTCTTAAACAAAGGGACAGAGTTGAGATTGTGTGACTGCTAATGAATCATCCGGAGAACTAGTTAGTAATAATCTGTGTCAAAGTTTCTAAAGTTCCTGAGTCAGGGCTCTCTAGAGTAGCAGAGCGGACACAGTGAATCTCTCTCTCTCTCTAAATATATATAAAGGAGATCTGTTAGAATGACTTGCAGGTGGTGGTCTCGCTAATCCAACTGTGCTGGCTATGAATGGGACGTCCAAGAGTCCAGAAGTTGCTCAGTCCACAAAGCTGGATGTCTCAGCAGGTCTTCAGTAGATACTGGAATCCCAAAGATGAAGGCTCCTGTAAGTAAGAGGCACGGGCCTGCTTTTGGTCCCGGTGGCCACCCAGCTCCCGCCGTCCGGTGCCTGGCTAGCTTATACCCGAAATAATTACACAGAAACTGTATTCATTGAAATACTGCCTGGCCCATTAGTTCTAGCCTCTTATTGGCTAACTCTCACATATTCGTTTAACCCATTTCTAATAATCTGTGTGTCGCCACAAGTCGTGGCTTACCGGGAAAGATTCAGCGTGTCTGATCTTGATACTTCATGGCGGGCGGTTCTCTCTAACTCTGTCCCCTTCCCGCAGAGAGAGGACTGCTGACCTTGCCTAAAGGTGAAATGATCCTTCATTCTGTTCTCTTTTCCCTGTCTATCTAAGTCCTGCCTTATCAAAAGGCCAAGGCAGTTTCTTTATTAACCAATAAGAGCAACCCAAATACAGAAGGACCCTCCTACACCATTTCTCCTTTTCTATTTAAACAAAAAAGAAAGGATTTCATTTTAAAATAGTAAAATTACATATAACAAAACAGTTATCAAGCAAGAATTACAGTTACCATATTTAGATCTATTTTATCTTTTATCATAACAATGGAAAACCATCACTATAACTATCCATTCTTCAACTCTATCAAAGACTCCAGAAGGATAAGATATTACCTAAGTAAACAAGCAACTTCCAAACTGTAGAAATGACAGAGACATCTCGCTGCCTGGACAGTCACCCAAAGTTCCTCTGTACCGTTGGGGCATCCATCTTCAGCCTACAGGCCCATAGTATCCAGCAGACATTTCCATGATGCAGGAAAATTCAAAGACAGTTCACTTTCTTCTGTATCCTGCAGAATGTCTCACAGACTCTTTCATGAAACAGGAACCCTGAAGGATCATTTCACCTTTAGGCAAGGTCAGCAGTCCTCTCTCTGCGGGTTCTTTGTTCTCCTACACCAGGCTCCAAGGCCAGTGAAGCAATGGACTTGATAGTAAGGCGAGAACAAGCAGGCAAAGAGCAAAAGCTTCCTTCTTCCATGTCCTTATATAGGCTTCCAGCAGAATGTGTGGCCTGGATTCAGGATGTGTCTTCACACCTCAAGATCTGAATTAAAGACATGTCTTCCTGCCTTATTCGGATCAAAAATTGTGTGTCTTCCCACCTCAAAAGTCCAGACTAGAAGTAGATTCACCCACTTGAAAAACAAGAAAAAAATCTGTCACAGGTGTGTTCTCCATTTCTGGATTGTAGTTTATTCCAGATGTTGACAAGTTGTCAACTAAAACTAGCCACACCTTTAATCCCAGCACTTGGGAGGCAGAGGCAGGCAGATCTCTGTGAGGCCAGCCTGGTCTACAAGAGCTAGTTCCAGGACAGGCTCCAAAGCTACAGAGAAACCCTGTCTTGAAAAACAAAACAACAAAACAAACAAACAAAACCAAACACAAACAAACAAACAAAAACCTAGCCACCACAGGGTCCATTTCTAAAGCTTTAGTTATACTGGGTGGACATGGTTTGGCATGCCTGTGCATGCAAACCAAGGCAGGAGGATCCCCGGCCTAAATAGTGAGTTCAGGGTCAGCCTGAGTTTTAAATATATTTGTCTTGCAAATGTGAGGAATGGAGTTTGGATCCCCAGAACCCACGTGGCCTGCCTGCAGTTCCAGTCTCAAAAGATGAAATGGGATCTCCAGAGCAAGCTGGATTATTGGTGAGCTCTGGGTTTGCTTGAGAGACCCTGCCTCAATGAATAAGGCAGAAGAGCTATGCAGGATGGTTCCTGACATCCACCTCAGGCCTCCAGATACATGTGCGCACATACACATGCATCCAAACAGTTGTGTGCTTACATACATGCAAACAAACATATGAACCCTATATAAACATAAAAAATGGAAAAAGTGAATCATTCCTTTTCTTCCTTGTAAGGAGGGTTAAACTTTACTTTTAAAAAGGGGGTGTGGGTGCTCATATTTCTTCAGGAGCCCTTATGCCCAGCAGCGTAGACCAATGGGATGTTCTGTATGTTGAGAAAGAAAAATCAGACATTTGACACATAAGACTGAACTTCCTGATTTGACTGATGTTAGTGCCCTGACCATGGGACAAGGACCTGGGCTTCAAGTTCAAGGGTCAGAATTTCAACATTGGAAAACAAAGGTGTTTTTTTTTTTTCTGATAAGCCAGGAATGGTGGCTCACACCTTCAATTCTAGCACTCAGGAGGCAGAGGCAGGCAGATCATTCTGAGTTCAAGGCTAGCCTGGTCTACCTTAAAAGTTCCAGGTCAGCCAAGACTACATAGTGAACCCTGTCTCAAAAATAAAAAATCTAAGTTCTAGGCTAATTAATAAGTGTAATTGAATGTCTGGAAAGGTATAAGTTTGAGATTATACTGCTCCTTGACTGAAGTTGATACATTAAGCCACCTTCAGCAAGTTTATTTTAAGCAAGGCTGGGATGGCAGTGCACGCCTATGAGCCCAGGATCTTTGAGGCTGAGTCCAGGGAATCAGGAGCTCAAGGTGATCTTTGGCAACAGTGAATTTGAGATCAGCCTGGGATTATAGGAGACCCTGCCTCAACACACACACACACACACACACACACACACACACACACACACACACACATAAAGAGACAGAGACAGAGAGATAGAGACAGAGACAGAGTGTGTTAGTTTACTGGAGGAGTAAAAACAAGCACCCCCCAGTTTCCTACCTTGAGTTCCTGTCCTGACTTCCCTCATTAATGCATTGTGATTTGGAAGTGTCAGCAAACCCCACCCCACACTTGCTGTTCTTGTTGGAGTGATGCATCACAGCAACCAAATGGAACCAGGACACTTAATAAGGTAGGATGTGTCATGGATGATAGGCTTTCAAGACCCCTTAATCGAAGATTAATTATGACTCATTTTAGGATTGTGTGGAATGGGTCATATCTCCTGGCTAAGATGTTTTCCATTTATTTTATTTTCATTCTGAAGGCTCACATGTGTCATGGTCAGAGGACAACTTGTGGGACTCAGTTCTCTCCATCCTTCATGGGGATCCTGGGGATGGCACTTAGCTTGTCAGGCCTGGTGACAAGTGCTTCTGCCCACAGTCGTTTCTCCCTGACCAAAGATCTTGGCTTTAACTTTTTTCTTTATTTTTATTTTACATGTATGGGTGATTTGACTGGATGTATGTCTGTACCACATGTATGTAATACCCAGGGAGACCAGAGGAGGATGTCAGATCCCCTCGTACTGGAGTTGCATGTGGGTGTTGGGAATCGAACCTAGGTCCTGTGGAAGAGCAGTCGGTCTTCTTACTGCTAAACCATCTCTCCAGGCCCAAGATTTTGTTTGTAATTGTACTTCTCCAACACACATGCATGCTGTAACCCAAAAGAACAACAGCTGTGGAAAAAGAACTAATCTCTTGGAGCCTTTCCAGAAAGCTGACTTCTGATTGAGCCCCTCACTTTACTAGAGAGCTCCATCTTCTTCCTGTCCTCATTTTGTGCCACTTTCTTAGATCAGCTCTCCCTCTCTGTGTAGTTAAATGATAACTTTCCAAACAAGATAAAGTTATGACCTTTATCCAGACATGAAAATGAACCCATAGCTGGATTGGGCATGGTGGCACATGGCTGTAATGCTAAAACTTGGGAGAGTGAGGTAGAAGAGTTGGAAGTTCAAACTCTGGTTAGTGAGATGATTCAGCAGGTGTAAGAGTTTGCTGCCAAGCCTGGTGACTTGAGTTCAGCCCCTAGCATCCACATGGTAGAGAGAGAGAAAGTTTACACATAAAAGTTGTCCTCTGACCCCCACCCATGAATCATGGTGAGTATGCAATCACAAGTGCATGTCCGTGTGCCACACACACACTATTATTGACACTAACAAATACTGCTACTGCTACCACTACTAATAAAAGTATATAGCACATTAGAAAAGTGAAGAAATCCGCTCTTACACTTTACCTTTTATAAAGTTTTGCTCCCTTAAGCAACTGTGCTAACCTTCCTGAGACTTGCCTGACCTTGGAGACTGAGTTAGGAACTTGACTTGTGGGCATCTGTGGGCATTGATGTGCTGCGTGGCATGCAAAAAGCATTTAATAAGGGCAAGTTTGATCCCTTGCCTAGGTTCACCTATCCCCGAGAGGGTGCTAGAGAGAAGCTGGCACCTCTCCAGTCGCTTACTGGAAGACTTGGGTGTGCAGTGTTATCAAGCTGACAGAGGGATGCTGACCAGGCAGGGCCAGCATGTTGGATCTGCACATGGTGTGCACCCGGCTTGTGACCTCCCCACTCTTGGGCTAGAAGGTATCGGCATCCTGCTTTCATAGTAAATCTTTAACCACGAAAGATTCTGAGGCTATCAGCCACTGATAAATGACAAAGCCTAAGTCATAGATGTCACCTTCTGCCCTCAGCACAGTCTAGGCTCTTGACTAGGGTCCTCATGACTTCAGTGCTTTGGAGGCTTGCAAGGTTTTGAATTCTATTTTATGTATTTATTGTGTGTTTGCACACAAGCTCGTGCTACAGGGCATAGGAAGTAGGTGGAGGTCAGAGGACAGCTCGCAGGAGCTGGTGCTTTTCCTCTAGCTGTGGGTCCCAGGCCTCAAGCTGGCTGCCCTCTCACCAGCTCCCTAGTTTTTTTTTTATTTATTATTTTTTTTCTTTCTAAAGAAAGAAGGTCTGTTCTATCCCAGGTTAGTTCTATATTTGCTATGCTGGTAAAGATGACTTTGAACCTCTGATTGTCTGTCCTTCACCCCTCCCTCCACATGCCCATTTCACTCTATACTGTACCAACAGCCCAGCCTTGGAAAATTAAAGTACCCAAATGACCTGTAATTCTGAGACCAGTGGTGTGGAATTATAGGCTGTGCAGGCTCAGCCACCTCCTGAAAAAACGGATCTGGGCAGAGGTGGGAGAGGATTCAATGAAAGCTTCCCTGTTGAGTTCAAGGGTCAGAGGAGGTCGACATCCTTGACACAAAAACAAGACCCATATTCTGTCTTTAGAATAGAACCCCAGTATAAAAGAAATGGGGGGACAGCAGTAAGACCTGAATTTCCTCAGAGCCGTCCAGCAGAGTCCAGAAAGCCTGGCATTCAGTGTTCTAAGGAGCTTTCCTGAGGTTGACTGGTTTACTCTGCTAACTCTTGGGTAATGGCAATAGGGAATAAATCCAGTTAATGCTGATAGAAGCTCCGTGTTAAAGGATCAGAGGCAGGAATGGTTTTATCAGGCACTGGCTCCTTGCTCTTCCCTCTGGGTACTGACTTTCTGCTAAGGCTGGCTCTTTTCCAGTAGCAGGACAAAAGGATTTAATATTAAGCAAACAATGACTATGTCAGTTCCTGGACTCACCTATACCTGTTCAGAAAGCAATTTCTCTTCTCCCACCATGGGAAAATACTCGATTTGGACAAACATCCTTCCCACACTCACCCTCAGAGGACCACTGTGAGTAAGGGAAATGTCATCAAGGTAAGGATAGGACACTGCCCAAATGAATGGAACTCTGCCAGGGGCTCTGGGAGGCATGAGGGTGGCTCTGCCAATCAACACCAATGGCTCAAGAAACCTGCATGTGTAAGGAGGGAGGCAAATGGATCCAGAGTAGTGACCAAGAATGTCCCTCATGCGGGTGGAGGCAGCCACACTGCTCAAGGGTTTCGTGGACAGGAGCGAGAGTCTGCTAAGTAGCACCTTTGCGAGCAGCCAGCCAGAGAGTACAAGGGAACAACATCTTAGCCTGTGCCACAGTGTGATCATAGTAGTGAAGGACTAGGTGCCTACCCATCCCATGTAATCAAAGTTTGCCTCAATATTTGCTATAACCGTAGAGAATGACATTAAACTTTTGATCTTTTGCTTTTACCCCCAGAGTTCTGGGATTACAGGATTGTACCACAATGGTTAACAGTATTGTGTGTTTCTGATACTGAACATATGGTGGAGTAGGGAGACAACTCACCGGGATCTTTGTGTCATGTGATCTACACAGCTACCCTATGGAGGAGGCATTTCTGTGGTTTCCAGTGTGCATGTCTGGCCATTGAGCCCCCAGAAAGGGTATATCCTTATCCACATTTCTTGTTCATTTGGTTCTTAGGTATGCGACAAGATTCAAAATGAGGGTGTCTGATCCCCAAATCCAATCTCCATCACAGCACTGCACCCCACTCTTTAAGGGGTTGTCTGACTCTGAAATTCAGTCTCTATCACAGCACTCCACCCTACTGTATAGGAGACTTATGAGAAGCGAGAGAGAACAAAACTGGCCAGAAAACTTGTGATACCTGCATATAAAACCTGCACAGGGGTTGTCAAGGCAGAAGAATGTGTTCAAGGCCATAGGGAGACTCAGATTCAGTCTCAAGGAAATGGTTGAAAGACAGCAAAGAGGGCCGAATTTAGTCCTTCGGGCCTAACTCCAAATGGACCAGAGAGCCCTGACCAGGGATGATAAAATAAAGTTGCTGTTAGATGTATTCTGTGCTTAGATTTTATTTTTAAGTGTGTGTGTGTGTGTGTGTGTGTGTGTGTGTGTGTGTGTGTGTGTGTGTGTGTGTGTGTGAGAGAGAGAGAGAGAGAGAGAGAGAGAGAGAGAGAGAGAGAACCCAGAGGAAGGTGTCAGAGCTGCTGGAGCTGGGGTCACAGGCAGTGTAAACTGCCTAATAATGTTGATTTGCTTCAACTTCTCACAGTGAAATACAATTGTTATGGCTAAGGCAGCACATAACACAGTCAGTGAGATGACTCAGCAGATAAAGCCACTTGCTATGCAAGCCTCACGATTTGAGTTTGATTCCGGGAACCTGACACCAGAAACCCGCACAAAGATGGAAGGATAGAACTGACTCCCCTCACTCAGGGTGGCATGTGCATAGCCCATCATACACACAAGACTCCTCTGGAAGGGGTCTGGAGAGATGGCTCAGTGGTAACAGGACTGACTGGTCTTCCAGAGGAACTGGGTTCAATTCCCAGCATCCACATAGCAGCTCACAACTGTCTGTTAACTTCAGTTCCAGGGACATGACATCCATGGGGGAAAAAACGCATTGCATATGTGTGTGTGTGTGTGTGTGTGTGTGTGTGTGTGTGTGTATCTCCCTTCTAGACGAGTAGCAAGTGCTCTTAATCACTGAGCCACCTCTCTACCCCTTAAGTGCTACCTTAACAAAAATCATAATTATTTTCATACTTTAATGGCATGTTGAGGCCATTTCACTGTCACATGAATAGATTTGCTGGAACCTTGATTCCCCAGTATAACCGTGTTGAGGTGGTGCTGTATTTAAGAGGTGGGAGGTGAACAGATCCTGAGGGCTCTAGCACTGGGAAGGGCTGAGGCCTCTCTCAAGAATGAGTTGCTATGGAGTGAGGCTCACCCACGTGCTAATTCATGTGCAGCTAATTCCTTTCCTTTTATCTTGTATGTTGTAATGCAGCCAGGGCCATTCACCAGGAAGTAGGAATTGGACTAGACACGTGAGACAAATGAACCTGTTTGCTTTATAAATTATGCAGCCTGAGGTATTTTGCTATGGCAACACAGAATGGATTATCACAAGGCTCATGGAATCTAGTTATCTTTCTGGTACACAAAAACACTTAATACCTAACTCTGCGGTAACCTAGTAACAGTGAACATTACAGATTTATCTCCATTTTCATCCTTTGCTTTCAATATGAGTTTGTAAAATTCATCTTCCTTTTCACAAGCTAGAAAGTGTCCTTTGTATAGTGAAGATTCAAACTGCATCTTATTGTGTCCTGGAACGCCTCTCAGAAAGAATATGAGATCACTTTTAGAATCATCGATATTTTCAGGTGGATCCATTTCCTGTGGAGAAAACACACATTACATAATTTTTGTTGTAGTTTGTTTTTTGAGACAGGGTTTCTCCGTCTAACAGTCCTGGTTGTCCTGGACCTCATTTAGATCCGGGTAGCCTCAAACTTACAAATGTATGCCTGCCTCTGACTCTCAAGTGTTAAGAATAAAGGGATGTGCATCACCCAACATTACACTATTTTTAAGGATGCAAGGAACTGGGCCTAGAGCGATGGCTTCCTGCTCTGGTCTCTCAGAGTCTGGTATTTGGCTCTTGCACCCACATGCAGAAGCTCACAAATGCCCAAACTCCAGTACCAGGGGATCCGGCTCCCCATTCTGGCCTCCAAAGAAACACACATACACACAGCTGTGCATCAGAAAACAAAATATTTTTTAAATGACTTTAACAATTTTAATATGTGCACTATAATACTAAAAGTGTGTTACTAAACAACCTGAAGCAGCTTTACTTTTTTCAAGAGTTAAGAAATAAACTCTCTAAAGGTAGGAGTCCTGACTGCTTCTCTTTAATTCCTAACTTCCTAATTCCTGTCCATTCTGACCTTTTCCACCTGGCATCCTCATCAACACACAGGCCTCCTGGTTCCCCTATGCCCAGAGAGCTTCCTTCTGTTCTCTTCCAGCAGGAGGAGTCCAGGTATGCTAATGATGAGGTGAAGTTCTAGCAGAGAGTTTCAGTTCTTGTCTTCTTTAGTTGTCCTTAGCTAACACACTGATGGGCCCCCCTTTAGCTCAGTAGCTCTAGTTTCTGAATCATCATGAGAGATGCGGAAGGTGTCTGAATCTCAGCTCCTTCTTCCTGTGATCCTCATACTACACTAGTGTGATTAGACCAGCAGCTGTTCTCCAGCTGAGGCTTGGGGTCCCCAATAGCCCAGCTGCACAACTCAGTCTGTGGCCCTGACTCTGCTTTCCTGCCAAGCATGACAGTGCACAGGAGTCTCTCCCTCTACAAGCACTGTTTCCTGTATGTTTTGTCCAGACACCAGGGTCCTAGTCAGGATTAGGTGTCTAGAAACTGTAGTCTCTCCCACCGGGCCTGGAACTGCTAGGAGTGCCTGGCTTTTCCTATTCTTGCATCTTGTCTCCCTGTCAGGAGGTATTAGAAAATATGGCCACTGTCCAAGGTTCTTCCATGTTAATTATAGAACTGATATTTTGGAGTTGATTTTGACCACATGGCAGTAAAGATCCCCATGATCCTATGGACTGATTGAGAATCTCTAAAATAAAAAATGCATTCTTTCTTCTTGAGATGCATAGAAGATTCTGAAAGTGTCCTTTCAATGGAACTAGTTAAATTGACAACCATAGTTCTTGGATATTTTCCAACCTAGTATAGGTTGTGACTGACGGTAGTATAAGTTGCTCTTTTATTAGTGTCTGCTTCTGAAGCTGTGCCTAGTAAACCACCATTTACAGAAAGACTTTAAGCTGCAGGAGATGATCTAGGACCAAGGTGAGGCTTAAAGTCTAAATGAGAAGTGACCCTTGACTACAAACTCTAGCCATATGACCGGGAAATGAAGTTGGGTCTTACCGGAACCTAGTCTATAGCAACGATGGATAAGGTCTGCATTAGTGGCAGCTCCTGAGCCTGAGACCTGGCCCAGGACATACACCTGTAATCCTAGCACCTGGGAGTAGAAATGGAATGGGTTTTTAAGGGTTCAGGGCACCCTCAACTATATTCTGAATTTAAGGTCAGCCTGGGATATAAGAAACCCTGTTTGAATACAAACATTTAGCTGTCTTTCCCTTTCTGACAGGTTCAGAGACAAAATTAGACCACCGAGTATCATCATACTAGACTGAAGGGGTGGACATTTCCCCATACTCATCCACTTCCATGGTTGTCTCTGTTCTTTGGGGTCTAGATAAAAGGTTGGTCTGACGATAATTGACTTTTATAATTTTGTCCATTATTATGACTGAAACCAAAATGAAGCTGAATCTTACCTCAAAGGAAATGACTTTGTCCTTACAGGAGAGAGTAGACATTTTTTCATGCTTCACAGAGAGGGTCACAGCCATGCCTCCTGCCTCGGAATCTTTATACATATATATTATCAGTCTGGTCTGGGGATTAGCTGAGATAAATATTAATAAATGAGACCATTAATTGAATAGTTCCCCTACCCCAAATTGGCATCTATAGAAATTTAACCAAAGAATAGTTCAGTCACAACCCTGCAGTGAAGGATTGGCCTGACAGCCAATAGACCTGAAGCCCAGCTGACCACACTCCCCTTAAAACACACTTACAGGGTGTTATAAACCATAGGTGGGCAACATGAGTGTGGTAAAGTATTCTGAGTGTGTTAAATATATTTTGATATTTTTCTTGAGTGTATTAAAAATATCACAAACCAGGTGTGGATGTAGACGCCTTTAATTCCAGCACACTGGAGGTAGAGGCAGGTGGATCTCTGTGAGCTTTAGGTCATCCTAGTCTACAAAGTGAATTCCAGGATAGCCAGGGGTACATAATGAGATCCTATCTCAAATCAAAAATCAAGCCAATCCAAAAACAGAATATTATTCTGAGCCTAAAGATTATGTTTGACTGTTGAATGTCCAATAGAAGTATTAAAAGCATTTGTTAAGGTAAAAGCCTTAGGATAGGACTTTTTTTTTTCAAGAATATACATTCATCTAGGCCCCAAACTGGGATATATGGAACTTATATCTTGAGAGACACTCTCATGTTCTGGTGGAAGAGATATTCATTTGAAATGCTTGTGTTTTACTTTTCATTTGAGTTTTGATGGTGTCAGCAGTATGTTCAGCTATAACCAGTGAGGATGAATGATCCAACTTGAGAAGGTTCGTCTATGGAGAATACAATTGATATAGGGGAACCGGTGATACTCACATAGACTCAGAGTGGGGTCACCTCTACCAGTGTCTTTATTGCATCTAATCCCTCGCTTCATCTCATAAAAGGGTGCTCTCTAAAGTGGAATTACATTTTCTACTGTGACTTTCCGTCTAAGGACAGATCTGACATTTGATAATGTGGGCAGTAAATGGAGTGGGGAGAAGTGGGCGGTCATCATGTTTTTAAACAGGTAGAGAAAAGTACCACGTTGATCAGCATCAGGCATGTCCTCAAACACAGGTGCCTTTCTTTTGTCAATGAAGAGAACTTGGTCATTCATATTTCGTATTACCGTGGTTATAGATTGAAGCTTGCTAAAGTTGTCTGATTCCAGGTCTCCTATAACACACATTGAATCATTAATGGTAAGTTGTTTTATTAGATCAACAGACACACCTAGTAATTCTGTTGCAGAGTCAGCACAACCCTCTGCTCTAGAAGCAGCAGTGAGCAAGTTCCTCCTCCTAAGAGCACACCGTGTTTCCTGATTGTACTCGGAACTACTCTCCCTGCAGAGGTTTGAGTATTTTACTTTCTGGCCAGTCTCCTTTGTTTCCTTACACTTTCCTTCCTATTGTCCATATTCTTAGACATCAACAAAGCCCTGTAGTCTCCTTCGTCTGGGACCTCTTCCCTAGCTGATCTTCTGACTGCCCTTCCCTTCATAACTGCACCTAGTGGTGCTTCATTATAGCATCTTGTTAGTACCTTAAATCCTTAACCAGATGCGAGGGGGTGGTGCCCACACCTAATCCCAGCACTCGGGAGGCAGAGGCAGGCAGATCTCTATGAGTTTGTGCCTGGTCTACAGAGCTAATACCAGGCCAGCCAGGGCTACACAGAGAAACCCTGCATTGAAAAACCAAAAACCAAACCAAAACAACGAACCCCCCAAAACAAAAACAAAACCCCCCCAAATCCTCAACCTACTTATGCAAACACGAGAGCTGTGCCACCACAGGCTGTCAAGTGCCAGTCCTTTGTTTCCAGTTGAGCTTTGTCTCTCACAGCTGCAGTTTCAAGTCTTCTTGCTCTCAGGATCTTTACCCCACCATCTCTACTTTCCCTGCCAAGGAATTCTCTCTCTCTCTCACCCCCAAGCTCTATTGTTGTGGAATATTTCTTTACACTGTGTGAAGATGTGCCACTGTGATTCATTTAATAAAATGCTAAGCAGCCAATAGCTAGGCAGGTCTAAGGTAGACTTTTGGACAGAGCGCTCTGGGAGGAAGTAAGATGAAGTGGCAAGCTGGAAGCAGAAAGAACAAACATGCAGGAGAGGAGATAAAAAGTCATGAGTCACGTGGCAACACATAGAGGAATAGAAATGGGTTAATTTATGTTATAAGAACTAGTTAGGAACAAACCTAATTAATGCTGAGCTTACATAATTAATAATGTCTCCAGGTTGTATTTTGTGAGCTGGTGGCCTAAAGAAATCTCTCTCTCTCTCTCTCTCTCTATATATATATATGTATATATATTTATATGTATATATACATACATACGCACACGCATATACCTATTATTTATTTATTTATTAATTTTTCAAAACAGTGTTTCTCTGTATAGTCTTACCTGTCCAGGAATCTGCTCTGTAGATCAGGATGGCCTCAAACTTAGAGATCTGCCTGTCTCTGCTTCCCAAAGTGCTGGGATTAAAGGTGTATTCCACCGCACCAGACTAGGGAATTATCTCTTGCTAGTACACTTATAAACTCAGTGGAGGGACCATTGAGGCTTTGATTTGCCAACCTGCAGTTCTGCTCCCTAGATTTTATTCTGAACAAACAGTCAGACACATGTGCTAATGCTATTGTACAAGAATGCTGCTGGGTGTGCTGCTGCACACTCGTGACTCTCCACTCGGGAGGTGAAGGCAGGAGGGTCACAGATTGAGGCCAGTCCAGGTGATATAGTGATTTCTGGGTTAGTCTAGGCTACATAATAGCAACCAGTGTCAAATCAAACCAGACAACAGAAATGTGCAAGCACCCTGCGAGGGTGCTGTAACCAACAAAAGTAAGACAGAAACAACCTAAGTTCATTAGCCAAGGAATTCAAGTTTTAATATGCTCTCCCCATAGAATTTATCTGAATTTAATGTAACTGTGATTATTAACTACCAAGGATACATCTTTCCGGACAGTTTCTCACAGTAGACAGTGGATTTGTCTTAATTACTTTCTAATTTGCAAAGAGAGAAAAATAAATTTATACGTTACCATCATCTTCAGCTAAAGGGAGGAAAAGAGAAACATAATATGTTAAATTATATAGTTCAGCTCATCATGTCCCCTCCCCCTCACTTTTGGAACTCTATTCTTCCTTCCATAACCCACCCCCTCTTCAGGGTCTTGCTAGAAAGCTCTGGCTGCCTTTCAATTCACTTTGTAAACCGGGCTGTCCTCCAACTCACAGATATTCACCTGCCTCTTCCTCGTATGTGCTAGGATTAAAGGCATGTGCCACCATGCCTGTCCCCACTCCTCACCCCCTCACCTCTGTATAATGGTAATGGGCTCTGTTGACCTCCATTAGGGATATCACATGACAAGCATTCAGGAGCCCATAAAATTAAGTTTATTAGGGTTTGTGTGTACACAAGTATGTTAGGTTTAAACTTAAATCTAGGGCTGGAGAGATGACTCAGTTCTTAAAACACTGTCTGGTCTTCCAAAGGACCACGGTTCAATTCCCAGCACCCACATGGCAGCTCACAACCTTCTGCAACTCCAGTTCCAGGGATCCAACACCCTTTTATGGCCTCCAAGGACACTGCATGCACTAGTTGCACAGACATACATGCAGTAGAAACATGTACACACATAAAATAGCAATAATTAACAATTTAAATCCAGGATTTGTAATCTCAGTACATAGCTAAAGTATTTTTTAATAAAGTGGCAAACTTTCTTTTTAAGTTTATTGTTTAAATGGCAAGACATTTAAGGATTTTCCATGAAGTTTCCAAAGAAGCTGAACAGTGAAGTCAAGTCACCCAAGGAATATTAGTTAGAAGAGTTTTTTGTTTTTTGTTTTGTTTTTTTTTTTTTTTTGGTCAAACCTATTCACATGAATGGTGTACAGAGAACTGCAGGCCTAGAATCTCATGAACTGTATTTCTTTTGGGAAGCAGTGTTTCGTTTTGGTGACCAAATGCTGGAGTGCCAATCCAGGACAAGGGGCAGGGCACTGGACCTTGGAAATCTGTTTTTTTTTCCTAGAGGTGTAGGGGGATGTCATTAACATTTCAGTAGAATTTGATGACAAACAGGAGTCCAAGCTCACTTCCTGATTTCCTTTCTAGTTGAAAGCCTGTATCTGAGCCCCACATTTGTCTTATTGGTTTAGACTTACGTGTAAAGTAAAGTGTGTTGTCAATAAATGTCATTTCCCTGAAGTAGATGCACGAGCCTTCTTCCAGTGTGGCAGCCATCATTATTCTAAGGAAAGCAAAGAGTCACCTATGAAGAGGCAGAGATTGCTCTTTGTACACATAAAATGAACAGACCTCTTTTTTTTAGATTCCTTTTTGTTTTACGTATTTGTTGTTTGGTTTGCATGTATGTCTGTGCACCACAGGCATGCAGTTCTCATGGAGGTCAGAAGAGAGCATTGGATCCCCTCCGACTGGAGTCACAGATGGTTGTGAGGCACCATGTGGGTGCTGGAAACTGAACCCCAGTCCTCTGGACGAGTAGCCAGTGCTTTTCATGGTTGAGCCATTTCTCCAGCTCTTAACACTACCTTCTAAACCTTCACATTTGAAAGTCATTTGTCATTCAGTACACTGATGAAGACTGCGGTGTTTGATGCGTGTGAGGCAGGAGTCTGCAGCACTCATGTTCATGTTCTTTACAAGCGTTAGCTGTTTGGAACCAGGAGAATGCTGTTTCATAAGATTTTAAAGGGTGACTCCTAGTGAATATTGGCTAGGAGTGATAGGATTCTCCAGTGAAAATATGGCTCCCTAGTGAATGATTAGTTTTGTGTTCACTGGGGATGCTAGAAATACTGGGGATCAGTTCTACCTGAACTGAAAAGCCAGTGGCCTCCTGTAGCTGAGATGCTGAAGGTTCATGACCTCACTGCTACAGTGTTAGAGGAGAGGAGGAAATAGAAGGTGGCATTTACACCCGGCATTTGGGGCAGGGTGGGAGAAGGCTGAGAGGTTCTGACATTTGGTGGGTTTCCTCCAAAGGCAGCAGCAGTTTTTGACCTGAAGTCTGGCTTGTCTGTGTTTGTGCTTGAATATTACATAAATATGATGTTTCTGCAAAAACCTCCATGTATTTGCTTTTCCACTTTCCCTCACCCTACTTTGTACTTATTTGTGTATGTCCTTCCAGAATTTTGTCACGGGGTAAGGGTTTGTCTAAGTATGAGAAATCTGTGACCCAGAATGGTCTGGATTTCGAGGCTATGTAGTAAGATGCTACCTAAGGCCCTGCCTCAGCAACTGCCTCCTTGGCTTTTAATAACTATTCTAACTTAATGAGTTTCCTGCATGTACTTTAATGAGTCAATGATGGACTTGATGAAAGCAGCATCCTCAGGTCTCTCTGGTCCTTCCCGTGGTCACTGGAAGGTTCTCTTGACACCTTCCTCTCTTGAAGTAGCAAAGAGACTTCTCTGAAGTTCTCTGTCTCCTGAAGACGGGTCCACTGAAGAGGAACGCAATTACCTTTAATCATTTACTTTTTTGTTTTTCCCTATAGAGATGGGTCCTGTAGAAATCATAGTCCTCCCGCCTCAGCCGCTGGAGTGTTGGGATCCCAGGTGTGGCCTCCTTGTCTGCAGCTGACTTTGTCGTCATACTGCCCCCAACAGTATTTCATCTCTGTGAAAAATCACCCATAAGCCTTCTACTTCCTCTCTGAGGAAGGAATCCAAACTTAGCCCCTCTGTCTTAGGTAAGTTTTAATGTTTCAGGTAGCTCAGGTGCTTGTAGGCGTTAATTGTCTCTTGTAGCCTTTGCTCCCGATAATCTGTTATTGTAGTCTTATTTCAGCAGACTCAAATATGGGACCTTCAGGGGAAGACTTCAAACTTCCCCTACACCACAGCATGTTCTAGGGATCAGCTGGTGTCCTGTGTGGTGAGGAAGTTAACGAATGGAGCTCCCAGGACTGTGTCTGAGTCACAACTGTTAATTGTTTTTATGGTTTGTAGGCACCAAGAATCGTGATGAGAGTTGGTGTCTATGTGTCAGTGCTGGAAGTGGGGCCTTGTGGAGGAGCCCACAGGAAGGAATGGAGTAGTGCTTTTTCTCAAGAGAGGCCACTTTAAAGAAGATTTATTTTAACTCTCTCTCTCTCTGTCTCCTGTGTGTGTGTGTGTGTGTGTGTGTGTGTGTGTGTGTGTGTGTCTTTGGATCCCCTGGAGTTTTAGTTACAAATGATTACAGATCATCTGTATTTATTACTTTTAAGTCTCTGTGTGTCTTTCTTTCTGTCTCCTTCCCTCTCTCCTGCTGTCCCCCACCCCTTCATTGAAATCATCTAGCTTTAGGCATTATGTTATAGCTATAGAAAATGACAGTTGCATTTAGGGGGTTTTTATATATCTATGCTCTTAAGAACTCACTTAATTTTAGTATATCTGAGAGCAGGAGTGGATGGAAATTAAAACTCAGTTGAAAAACTTAATTTTAATGAAGCCAACCTAAAGTATTTGTGACATGGCCAATGTTTACCAATTTGACCTAGCTTCAGTTCCTTATATCCAAAGGAGAATAGTTATTAAGCATATTTTATATTCTAATCAATGAATTGGTAAAGGTACTGAATGTGCAGTTTTTAATGATCTAATAATGGCTGAAAAATACATGAAAAAAAGGTTCACACCTTTAGCGACTAGAGAAACACAAATTAAAAATGCATTGAGCTGCTGGAGAGATGGCTCAGTGGCCGAGAGCATGTACTGCTCTTGCAGAGGATCTGAGTTCAGTTCCCAGCACCTACATCAGGTGGCCCACAATTGCCTATAATCACCAGCTCCAGGTGACCTGACGTCTCTGGCCTCCGTGGGAACTAATACAAACAGGCATACCCTCCACAGTTGCACAAGCAGACACATGATTTAAAACTATAAAAAAATAAATCCTATAAAATTACCCCAGTCAGAATTCCTATCATCAAGAAAACACAAGAACAAAAACAAAACATACTCTCCAGCATAGGCTATCCTTGGTGTTTTTGATTTTAGCCATTCTGACAGGTGTATGCTGGTATCTCAAAGTTGTTTTGATTTGCATTTCCCTGATTGCTAAGGAAGTTGAATATGACCTTAAGTATCTTTTGACCATTTGAACTTCTTCTGTTGAGAATTCTCTGTTCAGATCATTACCCCATTTTTAAATTGGGTTATTTAGAATTTTAATGTCTAGTTTCTTGAGTTCTTTATATATTTTGGAGATCAGACCTTTGTCTGATGTGGGGTTGGTGAAGATCTCCCATTCAGTAGGATGCCTTTTTGTCTTAATGACTGTGTCCTTTGCTTTACAGAAGCTCCTGTGTTTCATTGTTTTATTCCTGTTTTATTCATAGTTGCTCTTATTGTCTGTGCCACTGGGCTTATACACAGGAAGTGCCTGAACTGGCCTTGTCCCATAGTCACACTGATGAATATCTTGAATATCACCATAGAAATTTCGTCCGATGGATGGAGATAGAGACAGAGACCCACATCCACATCAGAGCAATGGACTGAGCTCCCAAGGTCCAGTTGAAGAGCAGAAGAAAGGAGAAGATGAGCAAGGAAGTCAGGGCCGTGAGGGGCTGGTCCACCCACTGAGACAGGGTGCCTGATCAATGGGAGCTCACCAAATCCAGCTGGACTGGGACTGAATGAGCATGCGATCAAACTGGACTCTCTAAATGTGGCTGCCAATGGACTGAGAAGCCATCGATAATGGCCCAGGGACCTCTCTCTTCTGCATGTAATGGCTCTTTGGGACCCTAGTTTACGTGGATGCACACCTTCCTAGGCTGGGGTGGAGGGGGAGGGCCTTGGACTTCCCACAGGTCAGGGTACCCTACCCTCTCTTAAGGATGGAAGGGGAGGGAGGAGGGTTAGTGGGGGAGCGGGAGGGGAATGGGAGAAGGGGAGGAAGTGTCAATTTTTGAATGGAAAAATAAAAAAACAAAAAACAAAAAAGAATTTCTAACAAAGCTGACAAGGATGCAGAGAAAAAGGAACCCTTCTACATTCCTGGCAGAAATGTAGCTTAGTTTAATCTCTATGGAAATCACAATGGAGGGCTCTCATAAACAAAAAGTAGAATTTTCATATTATCCTGGTGTAACACTCCTGTGTATATACCCAAATAAATCAAAGCCACACACAGCGGCGATACCAGCATATATATATCTGTGTTACTCCTGGCACTGTTCCCAGGGCCAAGTTATAGAATCAGTTGGTGTCCACCAGCAGACGAATGGATAAAGATGCTTATTTACACAATGGAGCATTATTCAGCCATACAGATGGATGAATTACATTACTTAGTGGAAAAATGGTTGGACCCAGGAGTCACCATCTTAAATGAAATAAGCCAGACTCAGAATGATGAGCATACCATATTTTCTCTCAGATGCAGAATCTATATTTAAAAACTACAAAAAGTAGCAGCGATATGATTGAAGAAGGAAGGGGATAAGAGGAGTAAACGGTGGGTCTCTATTTTGATTTGTCATTAGTGAATTAATTACTTTATGTTGTTTTCTCTAATATTATATAATGTACATATCTTCTTTCCTTCCTTCCTTCCTTTCTTCTTCTTCTTTTTTTTTTTTTGAGACAGGGTTTTTCTGTGTAGCCTTGGCTGTACTGGAACTTGCTCCGTAGACCAAGCTAGCCTCACACTCACAGAGATCCACCTGAGTGCTGGGAATAAAGGCATACACCATATCTGCTCGGCCCATATTTTTTTAAAAAGAATTTGCCTGGAATACAGCAAACACTATGGTAAAAAATTGGATTTTTAGCTGTGTGGTGGTGGCGCGTGCCTTTAATCCCAGCACTTGGGAGGCAGAGGCAGGCAGATCTCTGTGAGTTCGAGGCCAGCCTGGTCTACAAGAGCTAGCTCCAGGACAGGCTCCAAAGCTACAGAGAAACCCTGTCTCGAAAAACCAAAAAAAAAAAAAATTGGATTTTTAAATTACTATTATTTACTATAGTGCGTGTTTAATTTTTCATTGAGTGAATGACTTTAGAGAAGGACTCAGCTACCCTAAAAATACTTCTCCTATTGCTGGAGAGGCAGCTTAGTGCTTAAGAGCACTGGCTGCTCTTCAAGAGGACCCAGGTCCATTCTCAGCATTCACATGGTGGCTCACAACCACCTATAACTCTAGTTCCAAGGGATCCAATGTCTTTTCCTGGCCCCCACAGGCAACAGTTGTACAAGCATGCAAAACATCCATGTACATAAAATAAATCAATGATTTATTGATTTACCACTCCTAAATGGGTGGTGGTTCATGTCTTTACTCCCAACATTGAGAAGCCAAAGTTATAGGATCATGTATTAGTGAGGGGCCTCCCTGGGCTACATAGTGGGACCCTGTCTCAAAAAAACAGAGGTTAGGGATGGGCTCAGTGTTTGAGAGTTTGGCTGGCATGCACAAGGCTGTGCCCTTCAAAAACTACAATAGCAACATTGAAACAAACAAAAACTCTTTCCCATAGTTCCTGAACTTGTTTACCATTTAATCACTAAGCATCTAGTATGAGTCAACTGCGGGGCTAGAAGCTGAGTGAAACTTAGCTCCCATCTTCCAGTGACTCAGATGCCGGTGGGTGGGGCAAGGTATGGAGGGTGCTGTAGGAGCTGGAGTTGCTGGACTCCTTGAGGCGGTGTTGGAGAAGTTTTCCCAGTGATGTTAGTTCAGTAAGGACAGAGGAGCATACTTGTCAAGGGCCAGGGAGCAGAGAGGGTGAGGGACCAAGGCTTGCTTGAGATTTCATCATTTTACCATACAAAGTGTAAATGTAGTCACAGTTTTCAGAAAGAACGTGTTTCTGAAGATCCAACATCCATGATTATTTTGTCCTTGGTAATAAATGTAACAATGTGGAGGCAGCATTCTTGGGGTGCATGTGCTGACACCTGTCAACATGGATGCGTGCTTCCTTTCCATTCACCTCCTCAGCATTATTAACAAGGCTTTGTAGGGTGCTTTCTCCTCATACCTTATCATGGTGGTACTTTGGCCCTCTTAATACTGTATTCTCACATCTTACTTGTACTTATATATTTAGAGATTGTTCATATCACAAAGAGTAACAATGCCCCTTAATACCTTGATAACATTGTTATCAGATCTGAACATATTTAAACCTGGGTGTGTTGAAATACACCAGTAATCACATTTGGTAGGTAAAGGCCTGTGGTTCAAGGTGGAGGTAGAAGGTTCAAGATTATCATCTTCAGCTATACAGTGAAGTAGAGTCTAGCCTGGGTTTTGTGAGACCCTGTCTCAAAAAGGCAAAAAGAAAAGAAAATAATTATGATGAAAAATAGCATTATATGGCCGGTGAAATGGTTCTGGGCACTTCCCACCCATATCTGGAGACCTGAGTTCGAGTCCCAGAACCCACAGAAAGATGGAAAAAACTGACTCCACAAAAGTTGTCCTCTGACTCCCACACACTTGTCTCATGCACACATTGTAATAAAATAATAACTTAATAATAGCATTATAATCCAGTCTGCTGGCATAGGCCTGTGGCCCCAGTTACAATGGTGGTTGAGACAGGAGGCCTTCTTGGGTAACTCTGAGTGAGTTCAAGGTTATCTTAGGAAATTTAGATCCTGTCCCCAAATCTGAAAAAAAAGTTAAAAAAAAATGAAGGGGGGAAGGTTGGAACTAGGGCTCAGTGGGAAAGCTTCAGAAATATGGAAGTAATAGCTTAACTTATGCCATATTGGTGGAGGTAGACAATCCTACCAGGGTAAATCTTCTTCCACTTGCGATAGGGCAAACAGTTTCCAATCCCCTTGGCATAGCAGCTCTGAAATTATGCCAATATAGATCATGTGTAGTCCTGGCTGTCCTGGAATTCTCTCTGTAGACCAGTGTAGCCTCAAACTTGCAGAGATACACCTGACACTGCTTCCTGAGTGCTGGGATTAAAGGCACATACCACCACCTTCTAGCTAGATCAAGTATTTAATTTTAAAATATTTATATTATTTTCTATTACTTATAAAGTTACACCATTATTTTCCTATTATATTAGTTCAGTTTTGCCTTGGGTAGGAGAAAGACAGGTTAAAACTGAGTTTTTAGAAAGTTACTTGATCGTAGTGGAGCCAATACATTCTATTTTGGGGGGCAGACCTTGGAACTTTCCTCTACAACTCAGTGAAAGCAAGAAAACAAGAGAAGCCTGAAACCAGATGAATCCAAATGTAAGACTGTCCCACTCTCCTTTTTTCTAATTTATTTTGCTTTATGTATTTACTTTGAAGTTTTCATTACTTTGTCCCCACCTCCATTGGCTCTCAGTGCATCATGATCTCCTCTTCACACTTCTCCCCATTTTTTCTCTGATTCTTTCTGACTCATGTTTCTTTGCTTTCTCAATTCTACTCTATATAATACAGTTCCCAGTGGATAAGAATGCCTTGAACATGTTATCTAATAGTTTATCTAACAGTCTCTTGCATATGTATGTGTGTGTAAATGTTCATGCATGCACATGCATGTGTGTGTGTAGATCAGAGGACAGTGGGTATTATTCCTTAAGTACCATCCATCATTCTAAAAAGTAAAGAAACAATATTTATTTTTGTGTTTGTGTGTCCACATGTCTAAGGTTAGAGGACAACTTGTAGAAGTCATTTCTGGGGCCAGGATTGGTGGCAGGCACCCTTATCCTCTGAATCAATATAATGGCTACACCCTCCCCCCCTTTTTTGAGACAGGACCTCTCAATCTCTTGGAATTTAGCTACTGGCTAGACTGGATGGTCAGCAAGCTCCACATGGATACACATGCTAGGAGCTCACTGCACTACTCCAGGTTTTGTTTGCATTTTAAACTTGCATTCTGGAGAATGAACACAGGTCCTGGGATACTTTTCCAACCTTGTCATCTCTGCAGACTGCATCTAATATTCTCAAAAAGACCCTCCCAAGAGCGTATAGCAAGAACTGGCTCTTCAAAGCACAGAGAGTGAATGGCAGAATATCATGATGAAAACTAGGTTACATGAGTTCTAATTTTACCTGGGGAAAGTTACTTAATTTGGGGGGTGGATCTCAGTTTCCTCATTTGGAAAACAAGGAAGCTGGAGGTCAAGTTTTAAGGTCTTTTCCAGCCCCAGCATTCTGCAATTCTAGGCTATAGTTAAAGCTGCCACAAAAGAGCCATATATATAGGGCAAATGTCCTAGTAGCCACTTCCTGCTGGAGTGGCTCTCAACCCTTTCACAGGGGTCACATAAGACTATCCGAAAACACAGATATTTACATTATGATTCATAACAGTAGAAAATTACAGTTATGAAGTAGCAATGAAAATAATCTTACGGTTAGGAGTTACCACAACATGAACAACTATATATATTAAAGGGTCAAAGCATTAGGAAGGTTGAAAACCATTAGAAGGCAATACACAGCTATAGAATATCATTCAGTCAGAATTTTTAAATTGCTATGAGTTTAAAACATAGTATTGTATTAAAAGTAAAATGCTTTGAACTTGAAAAGCACTTACTATCCCATTTGCCCTCTCTGTGGAACTCCAGTTCTGTGAAATAGGTGTGGGCTGAACAGAGGACCCTGCTACGAGATTAAATCTCTACAATCAGATGGGAAGTTATCTTGGCAGCAGCAAGATCAACACTCAACATTTCAATTCTTTAAAAAAAAAAAAAACCAAACCCATCTTTATTGTAGCCAGGTGTAGCAGTGCACACCTTTAATCCCAGAACTTGGGAGACAGAGGCAGGTGAATCTTTGTGAGTTTGAGTCTACCCTCGTTTACATAGTGAGTTTAAGGACAGTCAGTGCTACAAGATGAGGCCCTGTCTCAAAACAAAACAAAACAAACAAAACCAAAACCAAAACACCTGTATTTAGTTTGTGTGTATGAGTGTATGATGGTATATGCGTGGAGGTCAGGGGCAACTTTGTGGAGTCGATTCTCTCCTTCCATCTTTATATGGATTCCATGAATCAATCTCAGGTAACCAGGCTTTGAGGTATCTCTTTCACCTGTTGAGTCACTTCACTGGCCAGGTGACATTTCAGTTCACTAAGTCAGTTAGCCCTTGACAATTAGGCCATCTTACAAATGTGTGTATGTGGGATGTGGAAGCAATAGGGCAGAACAAAACAGGAAATTAGATCATTAATGACAGGTATATTTAATCAACTGTTAAATATAGACTTGACAAAAAAGGTCAGATGAAACTGACATACTTGGAATGAGTGTGTGTGAAAGGAGAGTGGATGTTAATTTTGAAGAATGATCCATATTTGAACAGAGGGAGAAGGGCATTGGGGAAGAGTAGTTGTGTGTCTGGGAACAATGGTGTGGTGGGGGTGGGGTGGCGGGTGGAGCAGTTCCCTCCTGCAGCAAACAGAAGAATATGAAGGATTTTGAGAGTCCTATGGAAGAGTCATGCCCTGGTTAACAGCCTCTCTCTCTGTTCTGAGGCTCTTGTCACACTTCAGGTAAGAGGTAAGGTACTCTGCAGGAGCGTGTCATAAAATTTGGTCAGCTGGAAATAGGCAAAAAGTAAAGAGACTGAAGACATTCTTGATTGGTTTTGTTATGTGACCTCAAAATAGAGATAATTTTATTCAGTCCGTCCCTTGTGGAATAAAGTCTTCCATGGGAATGCTATATTATCCAAGTACAGATCTGCCCAAGCCTTCTGCTGCAGATCTTATCAATTATCAGCCTTGCATGAGGTCTCTTTTGCTTTCATAGGGTAGCCAAAACTGTTTCTAGTAATCCTATGATGCCACTGCCTTTTATATCTCATACTCTCACAAGTGGATGAGAGAATATCAGAGGCGAAGTCTGTGTACCTTACCATTGCAACAGTCTAAAAACAAAGCAAGAAGAATCCTACTTTTGTCCATTGAGTCAAACCTTAAAGAGATTTGTAAATATACAAAAGGCCGTAGAGTGTTCAGATAGATGACTGTCTTGAAGAATGTTATTTAAGAAAATGTGTGGTGTACTTTACAATAAACCACTAGGTGACTACTTTAAAATTTTTTCAGCTTTAAATATTTTTCTAGCGCAGTACTTTACAGTAATATGAAAAATAGTCAAGAGAAAGAAAAGCTCTCCAGGGTCCCTAATAATTGTCAAAAGATGAAACAGAATCTGTGCCCTGAAGTGACACTCTCTCACATCTAGCAGAGAAGAACGACCTGCTCTCTGCTTCTGTTCCTTATGTGACTACTGACTTCCCTTCTTGGTGATAGAGGAGACACATTCCTCTCAGTAGCATTTAGCTTATTTGCCTCTAATCGTCATGCCATTTTTTCCAAATAAAGAGAGACATGTCTTACCTCGGCCAAATAGTTCCCTCCAAAAGGAAGTGACTTGGAAGCTTTGCAGCCTCTTTCCTCTTCCTACACTGGACCTGTGGAAGGCGGCAGCCCTGTCAGCAGCTGGAATACAGAGGGCATGGAGGTACAGAGAGCTTTCAGTCTGGGTGAGGACCGAGGCATGAGGAATGAGGAAGGAGGCAGCAAAGGGAGGAGACTGCCGCTGGCACGCCTCAGCCTCACACCACACACTCTCTCCAAGGCATGAGAAAACTTATAACAAAATCTTAGAAAACACAGGCATTTCCTTTAATGTAAATGTCAGTATTTGGTGAATCATCTCTTCTGTAAAAGCTGGGGTCTGGCCCTTCCCAGGCCCATGCCTCTTTCAGAAGGTTAGGAAAGCAACGTAAGGAAATGAACCTGCTTGGTTAGTTAGAGCATCCTTTCTCACAATGGTCCCTCTGTTCTGAGCTTGTCGCACTTCAGCATGAAATGCTTTTGTCTAGCACACTGGAGTCATTTCTATAATATAGTCATTACACCTAAAATATACCTAAAATATATATTTTTTGGGAAAAATATTTTTGTATAGTATTTTCTTCCCTCTTTTAAGACCTTATTCAGGATTTTTTCTTCCAATGTCAATGTGGTGTCACATGACACTTGTTGGGGCTGTTCAGATTTACTTCTCAATGGCCTGGAAATAGCCCATTTTCATAAAGCCTTTCCACTATCACATCAAATACCAAGCCAAATCTATATCTTTAGAATCTTTCCTGTGTATGCACATGTGCTTAGGTGTGTGGGAGTTGTACATTCATGTAGAGGCAGAAGCCAACCTCCAGTGTAGTTCCTCAGAACTGTCTTATAATGGTTTTTGAAACAGGGTCTCTCACTAGGACCTGGGGTTCACGTGACTTGGCTAGCTAAGCTGCTGTGCTAGTGAGACCCAGGGACCTGACTGTCTCTACTTCCCCAGTGCTAGGGTTACAAGTGTGTGCCATTATGCTAATAGACTTTTTAAAAAGCTTTTTTTTTTTTTCTGTGTGTGTGTTCGTGTGCCATGATACATCTGTGGAGGTCAGAGGACAACTTGCAGGACTGAGTTCTCTCCTTCCAGCATGTAGGCCCCAGGGATTGAACTTGGGCCTTTCGGCTCGGCAGTAAGTGTTTTTCCTTGCTGAGCCGTCTCACTGGCTCTCTGTCAGGCATTATCTTTTTAAATGTGAGTTAGTTGGGGATTGACCACAGGTCCTCATGCTTGTGTGACTAGAACTTTAATGGTTGAGTTGTCTCCTCCCTCCCATTTGAAATTTTTTTTTAATAAAAAACTTGAGTAAAAATAGACTAAAAGCTGGACCCCATAGCACTGGTGTCTAATCCCAGTGAACCCACAGGAAATGAGAAATGGAGACAGGAGAATCCCCAGAGGCTCCAGGGCCAGCTAGACACCCCAGAACTGACATCATAAGCTTGTGCTCTGACTGTCACATACACACTGTGGCATGTTGTCACCTGAAGCTCTCTTCCCCCAACACAAACACAAATCAAAACCATCTATTCTGAGAATGGTGGCAAATTTCTGACTCAAAATATTTGAAATATGACTTAGGGAGATTATTTTTTAAGGTTCATCTTTAACTCATCGATACAGCTTTCTAACCAACTCATTAACATTGTCGTCTAAAATGTTACTTCTAAAGAAAAGAGTGTGAATACAGCCTTGAAATAACAGCAGTATCTCTTAGGGGCTTTTTACTTGGCCACGAGCTAAACTATTGCTTTGTTAGCAATGGAATGAGAAAGTGACTTTTTTTTTTCCAGTACAGAAATGGTAAGAGGGCATCTAAAGTTAGGAAACAAAATGCTGTGTAAGCAGGTAGTTTTTAATTTCTTTAGAAAAAAAAAACCAAACAGGATAGAGTTTTGATTTCCTAAAGTCATGCAAATATCATGCCCATAGCCATCCATGATTACAGAGGAAGTTTGTGGTGAAGTGTTTGGAGGGACTCGGGGTGATGCATTACCAGAAGAAAAACTAACATTTTAAAAAAGAATGTGGTAAGAATACAAATACAAATATTATTGACTTTAAAAAGGCAAGTTTTCATCCTCCAAGTGACACAAAAGACTGAATGAAGTAGGCTCACCGTGGCTAGTGGGGTTAGCTCAAATGTAGAGGATTTGGCTAGCAAGAACATGGTCCTGGGTTCAATCTCCACACATACACACAAAGTGACCAGAGCAGAATGAGCACCAGTGGGCTCTCTCCTGCTCTAAAGATGTAGAACAAATGGTTTGTACATTTCCAAGTTTTGGAGCTTGAATACAAGGTTCCATTTCCTATGGTATAGAGTAAGCTGTATGTTTCTGTGTCCTGTGTATTTTATAGACTTTTCAGCAATCTTTGGAAGAGTCTAAGGCACTGTCTAACCAGAACCCTCCACATCTTCTCATTACCCATAAAATGAGGGTAACATTAAAACAACAAAATAGTATAGTATGGTTTTCTTTTAATCTTATGAAAACATTTATGCATTAGGATAGAATCTTTTTTCCTTTGAAATATTTTAAGAACCACATGGATAATTATTTGTTTAGATATAATACAGGGTAAAGTTGGAAGAGGAAATAGACCAACATCAGCCAGACTTTTTGTTTTAAAGGACCTCTAAAAATAACAGTGCTAATAAAAAAAATAACAGTGCTAATGCTAATAAGATAGACTAGTTAAGACTGAAGCAGGATTATAAATTCCAGTCTAGCCTGAACTAGAAAGCATGACTGTCTCAAAAACAAACAAATAAACAAAACCAAATAAATACTGAGTGGAGAATATTATATTTGCTAGGAATGCTTTAAAAAATTAAATCCTTACATTTTTATTTCATGTTTATAAAAAAATTTAGAAAAGTCATAGTCTTTTGTTTTGTTTTGTTTTTTGAGACAGGGTTGCACTGTGTAGACCCAACTGTTTTGGAACTCACTCTGTAGAACCAGGCTGGCCTCAAACTCACAGAGATTCCTCTAGTCTCATTTATTCCAGGCTAGCCTCTGGCTTCTACCTTCAGTGCTAGAATTACATGTATGCACTGATTTATGGGTGCTGGAGAATGGACCCGAGGACAGGAAAGCACTGTAAAATGAACATACTCAAGTATATAAAAAGTGTATTACATACTACAGATAGTAAAAATTTCAACACAGATAACACACTTTCAAGTCCCCCCTCCCCCCTCCCGCCACCTCCCATATCAGGAAGTAACACTCTAGTTAAGCAAATGCTCTTTATCGCTAGCCACTTCCCAGCCTTGATGCTAACCCTTAAATTAACAAAAGGAAAAAAAAACAAAAACAAAGACTACGTATCCTTCTAAAATGTAAAATTATGTGCTTAGGGTTCTTGGAGGCATGCCATTGACCTTTGTTTTATGAGGCAATATATTGTTTCTGCACCAGGTTAATTAACCGGAAAGAGTTTAGGAAGTCTGTCTGTGAAACCGCAGGTCAAAGTTGGTATCCAGAAGACCCCAATAAAGTTAAGCCACGAGTGTGTGAACCATGCGAACTACTGAGTTATTTTTGAACGCTCCATAGGTCAGCTACACTTACTGACATATCCATGAAGTTATTTTCTTTAAGGGTGTGATCTGGATAGTTTGGTGCTGAAGGCAGAGGGGCACTGATGGAGACCATGGGCTAGAGGAACCGGTTGGGTCTCCTCCTGCCAGCACCCTATGCCGAGCATGTCCTTTCCTGAGAGGAGCAGGTGGGAAAGTTAATGTTCAGCCGCCGAGATTCCTGGCTCTGGCACAAGCCTGGCTGCCCCTGGCAACACCTTTCTTCTTCCTGGAGCCCAGTTTCGAAGTTTACTCTTCCCTCTCCACAGTGTGGGAAGTGAGCTTTTTGTTTCTCGAAGGTTCCAAGTCGAGAGAAAAAAGGCGGGAAATAAACAGAAGCGAGGCCTCCAAGCGGACCCGAACCAGCGAGGCGGTCACGTGACTCGCCGCGCTGCCTGCCGGGAGCTGTGCACTGGGGCGCCTGCGCAGAGGAGCACGAAGCCTTCATTGTTCTGTTCCGAGGCAGCCCGTCGTGGCCGAATCTCGCGATCGCGAGTGGAACAAGAGGGTGAGCGCTTGCGCCTGCGACGGTGGGGGGGGGCAGGAAATGGAGTGGAAAGGAAAGCAGCAGGTGGGGATGGGCGCGGCCTCTGTGGGGCTGGGGTCTGGTGTGGGGCCCGCAGAGCAAACCCGGAAGGTGTGAGGAAGGCGAGGGAAGGAGGCAGGAAATGGCGTAAGGAGACGACAGCGCTGTGAAGAGAGCGCAACAGAAGGCTGGGGTGGCAGGGGCACACACCTATAATCCCAGCACTCGGAGCAAGGGGGCAGGAGGATTGCTGTGTGTTTGAGTCCGGCCTCGGCTACCCAGGGAGTTCTAGGTTAGCTTGGTTTATGTGGTGAGTCTCAGTCCTGGAAAATCTGAAACCAAACCAACCACCGCCCACAGAAGGAAAACCCAGACAAACAGCAAACAGTTGCACAAGGTGACGCCGTAGATGGCACAGCCACAAGTCACTGATTTTTCTTAGGGTGAGGACCTGCCTGATAACCCAGACTTTGGCTAAGTCAAGAGTCTTAAATTGTGTCAGTAATCACTTTTACAAACACAGAATTACCTAATTATAGAAGTTTTATTATTTTTTTATTATTTATTTATGTATACGTTCTGTTCGTTTGAGAAAAAAAGAAGCAGAAAAGGGAAAACTAAAAGGGGAAGAAGACTTTTTCCTTGTGTGGGCGTCTCTGAAATATTTTCCGGTTCTTTAGGAACGTCAGTGCATCCATGCGTGCATTTCCTACATGTTAGGTTGCTAGCGCTTCAGCTTGTTACCCTGAAGGTAATGGTAGGCACTTGGAAGGACTGTGCTGAAGTTAGAAGTGTCTTTATAATCTGCCTTTTGCTCTTGTTTCCATCATATGTATATTACATATAAATACTCGGATTCTCTGTAGTTATCTAACTCATGATACTTAAAAGAAACAGATAGAGCTGGGTGTGTGGTGAAGGCCTTTAATCTCAGCACTCTGGCGGCAGAGAGTCAGCGTTCGAGGCCAGCCTGGTCTACAAAGAGAGTTCCAGACAGCCAGGGCTGCACAGGGAAACCCTGTCTCGAAACACCAACAAATAAAAAGAGAAACAAACAGATAATTTGAATGTAAATAGTTCTTCAACCCTAAAATACAGTAGAAACCATCCTTCTAAGTGCCAGTGTTTTTTCAAATTTAAGTCTGAACAGTTCAGATTCTCAGGAAAATGGCTTCAGAATTTATGGGAAAGCAATTTGATGCCATCTTACGGTAAGGGTAAGGCAATGAAAACAATCTCAGACTAGAAGAATGAAGAGATCTTGTTTCTGGGATAGCTCAGTTTTATTTGTTTACATGTGATCAACCATCTCTTTCTGTTCTTTCAAGAAGGAAGAAAGGGGAGCTCTAACCTGTTTTTTTTTAAATTTATTCTTATCATATATTACATTCCTACCTCAGTTTCCCCTCCCTCTACTCCTTCTAGCCTCTTCCCCCTATCTCGCCTCTGCCCCAGATCCACTCCTCCATTTCCCTTCAGAAAAGAGCAGGCCTCTCAGGGATCACAACCGAACATGGCATAACAAGCTACAGTAAGACTGTGCACAAACCCTTATTATCAAGGCTGCATGAGGCAACTCAGTAGGAGGAAAAGGGTCCCAAGAGCATCTAACCTCTAATTTTAACATTAACATTTTATAAAGACAGAAGAATCATAGATTTTCTAGTGCTAAAACAAGATAGGGTTGCCAGGGAGGTTAGTTGAGCTCTTTTCATACAGACGAGTAGTTGAAAATGGTGTGGATAATAAGTTGGTCTCAGATGATGGAGGCCATTGGATACTGAGTGATAAAACTTGAGTTTACTGACCCAGACGGTTGTTGAGTGGAAAAGTTTTGAGAGACAGGATGAAGTAGAGAGGGGAGAAATTAAATTTAAGTGGCAGATCAGGAGAGCAGAAATAATGATGGTCGAGGTGGGAAAAGGACCCAGGTGAAGAGAACTGTAGTGTGGACCTTGTGCCTAAATTTGACAAATCTCTAAACTTTATAGTTTGTGCCTCCAGAGTATAATGGCAAACCACCTCGTAAAACCTGATTCTAGAAACTGCAAGAGGTCAAGAGAATTGGAGGTAAGTTTTATGCTCCTAGAACCTTTTAATGCATTTTACCTATTTCTGGTTTTATTTTCTTCAAGAAAGTGCTATTGGTAAGTAGAATTTAGTGTTCTCATAGTCTCAGAGGTAGGATTGTCCTAGCAGGAGCTATGTTGACTCCACCTAGCTTTTCCACTAAGAACAGATCTATAAAAATCTACTTGGTAGTTTATGGCTTTAAAAGTAACCAAGGTGAGTCCATGTCTTTTGGTACATGGGGCTTTACATGAAAAATTATTTGCTAAGATGAGTAAAATTCTTACATGCCATAGGCCCATCTGGGATTGTATTTAGAACATCAGATTTCAGTGGTTAGTGCTTTCTTCCACTGCTGAGCCATCTCACCAGTCTCTATATTACAAAATTTTGCAACCATTTATCTGTTGTCTAAATTACAGTTATCTTGTTATTATAAAAATATCCACTGGTGCAAGATACAAGACTGTTTTTCATTAAGAGTTAAAAGCTATTTTCAAAATCTCAAAACTTAGTATTTTGAGCAAGGTGTTTCTTGTGTCTAAAGGTTTCCTTGATGATAAAAATTTAAATAACTGGTATGGAATCTCTAGCATGTCTGCTTTTTAATTTTTTTTTTAACGTTTCAGTGCTTTCCTAGTCCAATGCTTTCCCACTGAACTAATCCCCAGCTCCAAGCATGGAGTTTCATTTTTAATTCTGAAATACTGGGGACTGAACCTACAGCCTTAAGGATGCTAGGCAAACACTAGCACAGAAAGAACTGTGTCCCCAACCCCTCCGGAAAAGTTTGGTTTGCTTTTTTAATAAACAGAATATATATGTCTAAAGATCTTACCATTGATCTGATTTTTGTCTTTTCTTAGCCTCAGGTGTCAGATAGTCCACAGGTACCCTCGCTTGGAAAATTGGATTCTTCTTTCTCTGAATGTTCTGGACTCCTTTATAAAGAGGAAGCCCTGGAGAAGGATTTGAGTGGTGATGTATTAATAATGCTTATATTTATGTGTATTGGCTGGATCATGCAGAGACTTTAATAGATTTTACAACCTACCCAATTTTTTGAACAGATATGAGCAAGGAAATTAATCTGATGTTGTCTACATATGCAAAGATTTTGAGGCAAGTAATTATGGCATTTTTTGAGTATTTTTGTTAGAAATCCTTTTCTCTTAAAAAATCAGTAATGAAAAATTTAATTCCATAACTTAAAAATCTATCTGGTAACTAGAAATTTGAAGTTTCACTTTTGTCTTGATTCTTTATGATAGATGAGTTGATTATTTTAAGGGAATAATCCCCAACTTGTCCAAACATTGCTTGTCATATTTTTAGTGCTAATACCAGTGTGGATGTATCTTGGTCTCTAGATGATAGTTTCTTTAAAATTTTATTCAAGTACCTCTTTGAGAATAGGGTTTTTTTGGTGAAATTAATGTTAAAGGGGTTATATTAAAGATGAATATTTCACATATTTATATCCTATTAGTATACATTTCAAGACTGACTTTAAATGTTGACTTGAGAATTTGAAGTGTTACAAGGTGCTTTATAAGCTACTGGAAAGTCACTATACCTAAGTGATAGTTTAATTTTAATAATTTATATAATTTATAACTAAAGTATATAAGATGCACTTTCTGTGTGTCAGGGGACTTTTTAAGTAGTCAAAATATTTGCTGGACTGATTTAACTTTTTCTTGGAGAATATTAGTAAATTAATTAAGTTCTATGAACTTAATTGAAGCATGAAAATGAAATAGCTAACAGATAAAATATAAAGGACATGACAAGATAGCATGTCTAGACTTTATAACTCATTTTAACATCATGCCTTTCTTCCTATTAGTGAGAGAGCAGCCGTAGATGCGTCTTACATTGATGAACTAGATAGACTCTTCAGAGAAGCCAATATTATTGAAAATTTTCTGATCCAAAAAAGAGAGTTCCTGAAGCAGAGGTTTGCAATGATTAGCAACACACTGCAAAAGTAAAGTGCCTATACTCACTGAAAGTTGGTCCCTATTATTGCTGTATTCTACTTGTTAAAGAAAATATATGAAGTAAATGGTAACTTTTTCTAAATTTAAAGGGGTTTTAATATGAACAGTAATATAAAGCTTGTAATATTTCTTTTGAGGGTTGAATATTTGGCACATTATATAAAAATGTAAATTAAAATTATATGTGTTATTTTTTTCTCCTTTACTCCTAAATTGCTTAACTCTCCTTAAATTGTAAAAGAGGACTCTGTTAATTTGATTATGCCTAACAATATTTGTTTAAATAGCAGCTAATTTTGGAAATAGTTTTCTTGGTTAGTATTATAAAAGAACTTAAACATTAAAGGTCATTTGTCCAGTTTTTCAACATATAATAAAATATAACTATGTGCTGCTGCTATTTAATATTACCGTTTAATTAATTTTACTTTTAACCATTATATTTGACGAATAAAAATTTGACTTAAAACATTTTCATTTGATAAAAGTAGCAAAATAAAATTTCAAAGTTGCTATAACCTGACTATTTCTTATTTTTTAAGCGTCATGCTCTATGGAACCCAGGTGAATTCATGGTATATCTGCCTTAACCTCTAACATATCAACACTATGGTTATGTATGACCAAGTCAGGCTGTCTGGGTGACTTTTTACCTAATAACCACATGGGTTTGTAAAGCTGATGAATTATATTTAGAAGCCTTAGCTGTAGGGTGGATGAGATGGAGATTAGTAATATGGAACTCAGGAGGTCAGCTTAACCATGGCTTTGGCAAGGCCACTTCAATCCTATGATAATGTAAAGTTGAATTTGGTCTAAAGGATCTCTTATCAGACCAAATAATTCCTCTTTTGATACAATTAAAATACAGCCATGATTTTATTCAAAATGGTCTATATAATATATAACTACATTAGTTGGGTTAAAAAATAGCAATCTATTTTCAGTCATATATACAATTTGGTCTTCTGTATATGTATTTCCCAATATAAGCAATTAGAACTTGGGTTCATTTGCATCTGGCACTGTAAGGAATTTGTATTCTTATATTAGGCAGAATCTTACCTTGCTGCCTATAAACTTTAAAATAAATTTTTATTTCATCAAGTTTCTTTTTTGTTTGTTTGAGGCAAGATCTATGTAGCCCTGGCTGACCTAGAACTCACTATGTAGCCCATTCTGGCCTTGAACCCTCAGAGATCTAGCTGCCTCTGCCTCCAGAGTGATGGAATTATAAGAGATAAGAAAGGGAAGGAATGGGGTGCTGAGCTGAATCCTGTGTCTTGGTATTTTTGTTTTCTAGCAGTGTTTGCTATTTAGATTCTCAAAGATTCTTGTTAAAGTTAACAATTCATGTGTGGTTCTGTATATTCATGGTGTCCTGACTGTGCTTTATTGTGAGAGAATGTTTTTCATAAGATTAATGAATGTAGAAGGAAAGGGACGAAAGGGAGACGGGTGAGCTGTCTGCTGGTCTAAATTTGAACTTTATCCTGTGTCTGAATCATTCAGGAGAGAAATTGTGTAATGAACCCCTAAATCCGGTTCCATGGACTTAACTACAGGTGGGGGCAGATTCCAGAAAGGGATGGCCAAGGAGGGAGATTATAATTGGTCTGATTTTGATGTTGAAACAAAGATTATTTATAGTTGGTTAGGATACCTGCCATGGAACTAAGTTCACTAGTGTTTTGAGGCCCCACCCCTTGCCTTCCCTCCCCCCAGTCCCATTTTGTCACAGAGTCAGAGACAACCCAGGCTCATTTTTACTTAATAAGGCCAGTGGCTTCGGATTTGGAAATCTTAAGACCTGCCTGCTGCCCCTGAACTGAGTAAAAGTTTCTCAAACCTTTCTCCGTTTCCTCAGCAGCCTTCCTGCCACATCAGTGGGCGTTCTTTCTGTGGCAGTGCACCGGCTCCCAGGTAGGGGACTCCCCCAATCCCTTCCTTCCTGGTCGCCTTCTTACCAGTTTGCAGGTGGACTGCTGGAACTCCGTCCTGAAGATTATGGCAGCCTTCTAAAGTTTTTCCTCTGTGTGATGCAAGCAGCAACTCCACAGAGGGAGAAGTGAAAGAAGGCTGACAGGATTGGTTTACTCATTGTGAAGGAAACAGTCATTGTGTTTACTCAGTTAATGCAACACACTGGGGCAGGATTAGGTCTAGAGATTTTTCTTGGATGCCTCAACAGAAGGGGTTTTCTCTATTCTGAGTTTTCCAAACTGAAAACCACTGCTTTATATTCTGATGTAAATGTTTGGTTTTTCTATTTGCATAGAAAATATGCAAACCCTGCTTTCAAACCCTTTGGCTTTTCTTTTGTAACTTTCTATTGTAACTGGTATTTCAATTATTTTCAGTAATTGGTTGATATAGAACTGCCAGAAGTTGCACTGATATACATGGTAAATTATAAAGTTACCTAATCACTTTGTGCTTGCAGTGTGTGTAAGGCAGTGTGTTAGGTGCTAGGACGGGGAGAGGTAAGCTAGACTTTGTATTCTAGGAGTACTTCTCGGAGAGGCTGTAAAGTGTACTTATCTTTATCACACAAGACAGCGAGATAAGGTGCACAGGGACGCTACCAACAGCTGCAGTGAGGAAATGGGGATGTGGTGCCTAGGAAGCAGGTGACCGAGAAACTGGAACTTGAAGGTTAAGTTGCACATGCCAATTTCATATAAAGGAGATGGGAATATCCTGGGTGAAGAGAGTAGATTATTCATGAGAAGAGATTAGGGTATAGTTCATTTAGGTGGAGTGAACAGCTAGGTGGGGGTGAGACTATACAAGGCTTTCAAATGCCTGGTCAGATAGTTTCAACAATAAGTGATTTGTGAGTTACTGAGGGATAAATGATACAGCCAGATTTGTATGTAGGAAACTTGATTTAGTAGTAGTGCATCTCTGCATTTTTCAGATCATTACATTGGTGTAAAACCATCTTCCCTGCTCATCTAATTTATCCTACAGATAAATTAGAATCTGGAGTCCTGAGGAGCTATTTAGGGCTGGAGCCAATTGGCCTGAGGTCTCCAACTCTTAAGATGGCCCATGGGCTCAAGTAGCTCGCGAAGTAGGAGGAAGCTCTGGTGTGTGGAAGCAGCTTCATTCCTCACTGGGTTTCTCTTTCCAGCTTCTTCTTCAGCTGGGAGGTTGAGGAAGTGACACAGAGGAAAGAGAAGTTGAGGCACAGAGCTGGGGAAGACATGCTTAGGTTAGGAAAATATGTGTAGTCCCAGGGAGGAGACACTGGTGAGAATAAAGTTACCCATGCAGAATTTTGAGTCTGGGAAATTTATACTTAAGCCATGGAAGTCTTTTTCATATTTCCCCTCCTGGTCCTGTGCTGCTATGGTCAGAAGAACTGTTTTGTAAGGGCAGAGAACAAGATGAGTTCAGTGCCCACAGAGAGACTAAAGTGAGGTGTTTCAGCTGGTGGAAGAACTGATTCAGAAGAGAAGGTCAAGAGTTGCGAGTCATGTCTAAGACGTAACTGGAGTATTTAAGAGCCAAGATGAGATTCCTAAGGAAGAATGCCGAGATTAAAGAGTAAAGGTCCAAGGTTATACCTGGACATTTATGTGGTGGTAAGAGGGAAAGGAGATTAACATTTGTAAAGTATTATATTTATTTATGATGATAGATAGAGGCAGGAATTTTTAACCTCTCTTAATCCTTATTTTATCATGGAAAAACTTGAGGTTCGATGGGGTTAAGATGTTTACCTAAGGTTGTCAACTAAAGAATAAGGAAGCTGACAAAAAGCAGCATAGTTAGAAGAAGCAAAATTAAAACAGCAATTAAATGTTAGAATAGCTTGTTTCCAAAGCCAAGAACAGAAACAGGTATATGGAGATGGTAGCATATCAAATATCTACCATATCAAATACTACAAAAAGCTTGAAGAGGGCATGCCAATAATATGGAGTATAGAACATACAAATATTGAAATATAATCTAAAATGAAGGGGCAAGAGAGATGGCTTAGTGGTTCAGAGCACTGATTACCTACCGTTCAAGATGATCTGGGTTTGATTCCCAACATACACATGGTGGTGCACAACCATCCTTCACTCCAGTTTTGGGGAATCCAATACCTACTTCTGACCTCTGAGGGCACCAGGCATACACACAAAATGTGAAATACTTAGAATTCATGTGTACCTAATTGGCTGTTCAGTTTAACTCTATGTGAAATAGTTAATCTGCTTTTTATCAGGAAATTTTAATCTAAGAGGAGAATAAAATAGATTCACCACTGTTTACAAAAGTAGAGTAAGAAAAAACAAGATTTTTTTCCCCAAAGCATTTTTTTTTTTGATTTTTCAAGACAGGGTTTCTCTGTAGCTTTGGGGCCTGTCCTGGGATTAGCTCTTGTAGACCAGGCTGGCCTTGAACTCACAGAGCTCTGGTCTGTCTCTGCCTCCCTTGTGCTGGGATTAAAAGTGTGTGCCACCACTTCCTGGCCCAAAGCATTTTCTCAATACCTCTACACACTATCTGTCGTTCCCATGTTTTCGTATAGCTACTTGCTTTACAACAGATACTATGTATTATTATGTATGGAGTAGAGTGGAGTTCAGGAATTTGGATTTGAGCTCCTGTACCAGAGATTAACAGGGAGGCGTGATACCAGAGTGTCTCATCTGACCCCTTCCTTGGATAACGAGTTCCTCTTGTTGGGGATGGAGGCTTTTCAGTCTTTCTGCAGTGTCTAGCTCTTTATAGAAAAACTAAAATATTTCAAAGAAAGAAAACCCATAGTGCATCTTATTGTACTGATCATTAGACATTAAATACATAATACCAACCATTTTGGGGCTATGTATGTGTTCTAAAGTTTCCAGTAAACTTGCATGATCACTTAGTATGTAAGGCATGATAAGAATTTTTATTTCTCTATCTTAAAAGAAAAAGCACAGAGAGGTTAAAAAACTTACTTTGGAAGTGACATGAGTTAAACCTAGACACTCTAGACTATGCTCTTTAAAGGAAGTAACATTTAAGTTAGACCTTGAACAACAGGTGTAATACCTGCGTCACTCTAGGTCACTCTAGGTACGGTTCACGGTTTGCCAACTGGGCAAGGGCCTGGAGATTAAAACAACACACTCACTAGACCTGGGCCATTCGAGAGGAGATAAACCGAGTGCCATTTATTCCAGTTTAGGAAAAACCTTATAGATCTAGCTGCTGCACAATGGAATTCCCCCCAGGCAGGTGGAGTAAACAATGGCCCGATAGCTAACTGATGTAGGAGGTTCTTCTGTCCATGTGTTGCTTTCATTGGTTGAATAAAGAAACCGCCTTGGCCTTTTGATAGGGCAGAACTTAGATAGGCGGAGTAGACAGAACAGAATGCTGGGAAGAAGGGCAGAGTGGCAGACGCCATGAATCTCCTGCCTGAGATGGATGTAGATTAGAATCTTGCGGGTAAGCCACAGTCATGTGGTGTTACACAGATTGGTAGAAATGGGTTAGATCAGGATGTGAGAGTTGGCCAAGAAGAGGCTAGATATAATGGGCCAGGCAGTAATTTAATTAATAAAATTTCTGTGTGGTTATTTTGGGGGTTAAGCTAGCTGGGTGGGGCCCACTCCTTCTACAACAGCTAACCACCAGGGGGGCAGAGGGAGCACAGGAACAAAGAGGTTGTTTAGCTAGAAACTGCAACAAGATGTCTGGCCAGAAACTGTCCTCAAGATGAACCCTGGGAGGAGGGGTAGACCCATGGGCCCTATAAACAGGTAGAATTTTCTTTACTTTTTCTGTTGCGTGTATGTTTGCGTGTGTGTGTCTACAGGTAGAGGCTGGAGGTTGGTAGCAGCTGTCTTCCTCAGTTTCTTTCCACCTTTATGATATCTCTCTCTGAGCCTGTAGCTGATAACTGACTAGGCTGAACCAGCTGGCCAACAAACCATAGACTCTTCACTGTACCAGTGCCAGGGTAACAAGGCTAGTTGCTGCACCCAATGTTATTGTCATTCTTTATCTGAGTGTAGGAATTCAAGTCCTATGATTGCACAGTAAGCAATTTGCTGATTGACCTGCCTTCTGGTCCTCCCACTTCCCCCTGCTCTCCACCCACCCTTCTGAGACAGTATCTTATTTGGTAGCCCAGGGTGGCCTTATATACTCTTTCCTCTTCACTTTTTAAGTGCTGGTATTATAGTTGTTTGCCACCTCAACAGCCAAATATTCTTGTTTTCTTGTATATATATATGTGTGTGTGTGTGTATATATATATATAATTAAAATAGAAGAAATTAAATCCAAATCTTGATAAATACATAGAAATCAAAGTGAAATCTTGGGGATTACATTCTGACTTACCTAAGGTACCATTATCAATATAACTATGGTAATATTGAATGACCACCATTTTCTGTCTAACAATTAAATTGCTATTAGTACATCTGGGGTTAATAACATGGGGAGTTAATCTAGAAAAGGAAAAGAATTGTTCAGCTATGAGAAATGACAATAGTAGTGATTAATGTATTATGTTAACACTTCATGTTTTGGTTTGATTTTTTAAAATTTTCTTTTGGGAGGCACTGCAGGGGCGAGGGGAGGATATAGGGAGACTGAAAGGAGACTAGAATTAGGGTACATGATGTGAAATTTCCAAAGATTCAATAAAGAATTAATTTTAAAAAGAAAAAGGAAAAAGAAAAGGTGAGAAGAATTTGGAGACTGTTTGGCTTAGGTTCACATTTCCCTCAAGTTCTCATCCCATAGAATTGCCTGGAGGGGATAAGTATGTTAGCAGGAGGTCCTGTAACAATGTGTGTGTGTGCTTGTATCTGTAGTGGAAGAAACATGTTAAGAAGAGATCCTGTAACAATACGTGTGTGTGGGCACGTGTGTGTGCTTTTTGCTCGTCTTTCACAGTTTCGAAGAAGCACGTGGGAAATACTCACCAAACACCATGTCGAGACAACAAAAGAGTCTGTCGTGCATTGCTCCACTGCTGACCACGGTGGAGGAGACACTGGATACCATCTCCGCTCAAGTCCGAGGACACATTCCTGAGTGGCTCAATGGCAGTCTTCTTCGGGTTGGACCTGGGAAATTCGAGTTTGGAAAGGATAAGTAAGCCTAGATTTTGGAGAACAATGTGGGCTTCATGGTGTAGTTTGGTTCTATGGAGCGTGCATTCAACAATTTCTTCTCTGCGGTGGTTGCTGCACTTCTAGTCTTTCACTAGAGATAGGGAAATTGTTGCCTATAAAAGAATAAAAGGTTTGTTTTTTGTTTGTTTGTTTTTAAATAATTTTGCTCCCTCATGTGCAGCATGAATTGTGAATTTGAAGTTTACAAGGGAGCAATGCAAGGATCTCTGAGAAACCCCAAGGCCTGAAGGAAGGGCACGGCCTTCACCTCCTACCTCTTTCTCTGCCCCCCTGAACTTCCCAGACACAATGGTCTCTTTCAGTTCCACATATTTTTGCTTAATATCTTGGCACTGATGCTCTTTTACCTGATGTCAACTTGAATCTCACTTCCTTTAATGCCTCTTGTGACTTCCATTTTAAGAACTGTTTTACCAGTTTATACGTAGCACTTTCATTGCGAGTGTCCATTTACTCTATTGGCTTGTTTTTGTTTGTTTGTTTTTAGTTTTTAGTTTTTTTGTTTTGTTTTGTTTCGAGACAGGGTTTCTCTGTAGCCTGTCCTGGAACTCACTCTATAGACCGGGCTGACCTTGAACTCACAGAGATCCACCTGTCTCTGCCTCCCAAGTGCTGGGATTAAAGGCACATGCCACCACTGCCCAGCTGTTGGTTTGTTTTTAAAAATGACTTATGTATCATTTATTTTATTTGTATGAGTGTTTTGCCTACTTTGTAAGTGTATGTATTATACAAATGCCTGGTGCCTGCAGAGATCAGAAGAGGGTATTAGATCCCCAGAAACTGGAGTTATGGGTTATTGTGAGTCACCTTGTGGGTGCCGGAAACTGAATCCATGTCCTCTGTAAGAGCAACAAGAACTATTATTATACACTGAGCCATCTCTCCAACCTTATTTGTTTTTGTTTGTGTATATTAGCAGTGTTTCTTGGCTAATCCGTAAGATTCATGAGGGCAGAATGTTTCCTAACTTATCTAAATGTTCCCAATATCTCGAATCTTGCTAGCTAGCACTCAATAGGTAGATACACTGGGTAAAAACCCAGTAAGTCTTTAGGATATATATCATTTCTTTGTGTGTCTGAGGGATATCAAATGATGGGCAGATGTGCCTATGGCTAGGAAGTAATCTGCTTTGTAACATTTTTAAATGTTGGAAATTTTTTGCATGAAAAATTTGAACTACAGCAAAGTTCCTTGGGTAGGGGTAGGGGTGAGCATGTATCCCCTGACACATCTTCTTTAACAATTTTATGTTACTCCCTGCCAGCCTTCTCCACTGTTTCCATAGACTTACCTTTTAAAAAATGGCAGTCATCTTGGGACCTGGAGAGATGACTCAGTGATTTTGAATACTTGTTGCATTTGCAGAAGACTTGTGTTCGAGTCCCAGAACCATATGGTAACTTACAACCCTCTGTAACTTCAGTTCCAGGACATCTGAAGCCCTCTTCTGACCTCACTGAGCACCAGGCATGCATGTGGTACACATATATACATGCAAGCAAAACACTAATATATATAAAACAAAATAAATCAATCAAAAAATCAATAAGAAAAGAATTGCAATCACCAGTAGAAATTTCTTTTGTTCTGCTTTTTAAAAAATTTATGCTATCATACCATCAAATTAGCTCAGTGAGTAAAGGTATCTGCTAACAAGCATGATGAGTCAAGGCCAGCCCACACATCAAAGGAGAGAGCCAATTCCAGCAAGTTGTCTTTTGACCTCCACACACATTCTCTGGCATATGTATTTATTTATAGACATACATACACACTTAAAAATTCACACTATAATGGCTTTATGTTGTTATAAAGTAGAGATGATAATTATCTTTAGTGACTTGATATTTCAGAGCTTATTACCTTTTAAAAATTGAGCAATATATATGTAAAACATAAGCTTACTATCTTAACTACTTACAAGGGTGCAGTTCAGTAGCACTGAGTTCATTCATCCTGTTGTGCCACTATCATTACATCCATCCACAGAACTCATTTTAGTTTACAGAAATGAGCGTTCTACCAAAGAGTTAATTCCTTCCTTTCTTCCCTCGCTCTGCCAACTACCATTCTGCTTTTCTGTCAGCGTCACCAGAGCATGTGCCTGGCTGTCACAGCCCATCATTCCTCTCCATCTGGTTTTGAAAAGAGGCCAAGGACCAAGAGAATGAGACATTCTCAGGATAATTTCAGGATATATATTTCATACTTGCAGACATTTTAATTTGCTGAGCCTTGTAGTCAGTGGATAGTATGCATGAAATTCAGTGGAGTGCCCCACCCCACTGCACAAGACGCCTTCAAGGAGGTACTTTAGAGGTCAGATTTCTGGTGGGTGGAGGATGGAGGCTGAGGTAGAGATTGAAAGTGGAAAAAAATCCAAGTACACAAACCAATAAATAACAGAGTGTAAAAGAAGTGGGAAAGCACAAATAGACACAAATGAGAGAGAACTAAGAAGCAGCCATTAAAAGAGGAAAAAAAACACAACTCCTAAGAGATTTTGTGGGTCTCAATGCAAATGCACTTAAAAACCTTGAATAACTTTCTAGGAAATATGAATTACTAGAATGGATAGAGATAGAAAGTTTAAGCAGATTGACTTTTAGGCAGCTAAATATACTTATAAAATATATTTTCTTTCTTTTTGTTTTTAAAAGGCACAAGGGGCCAGGTGGTGGTGGTGCATGCCTTTAATCCCAGCACTCGGGAGGCAGAGGCAGGCAGATCTTTGTGAGTTCGAGGCCAGCCTGGTCTACAAGATCTAGTTCCAGGACGGGCTCCAAAGCTACAGAGAAACCCTGTCTCAAAAAACTATATGTGTGTGTGTATACATATATATTCAGTAATTTGACATTAATAAATTATTTATTAACAGAATCTAACATCAAATTACAAATAAAATCACAAAAACCAGGTGGAATGAAGTCTAAGAAAGCAAGGTTGGCTCATCAATAGGAAATCTACCCATATTACATTATTAATTAGTCTCAAGAAAAATAGTTATAAAATTATCTTCATAGGTGCTGAGAAGACTTTTTGTTGAAATTCATTATTCATGTTTCATAAAATGTTCCAGGAAAATCAGACTTAACAGATAGTTTCTTAACACGATTTCATAATGTGAATATATCTTCTCTCTTTCTCCTCATGCCTGTATTTTTATGTAAAAATAGCTAAATTGGGAACTGCTACAAGTGGTTTTTTTTTTTTTGAGACAGTGTTTCTCTGTGTGTAGCCCTGCAAGTGTTTTTCCCCCCTATACCCAGGAAAGATGCTCAGGGTTTCCACTACTATGTGAAACTCAGCATCAAACCATATGTAAGTAACACAGATTAAAGGTATTGATTTAGGGACCAAAGCCTAAAAGAAGAAGTAAACCCTCTCCTTTCAAATGGTAGGTTAGTAAATCATAAAACCAAAATAAATAATAACACTAAACAAAAAGTAAAATGCAAGGCTACAGGCTGTAGACCCATGCTGGTGGAAAATACATCTCTTGTGGTAGCAGTGGACTAAATACTTAGGAAAGGGACTTGGCTCTTGGTGTTTTGTGCTTAGAAATGGACAGCACATTTGGACAAATGGAAACGCCACCTCTTGTTCTTGAACAGAATGACAGCATTTAAAGGTGCATTTCCCATTATTTATAAATACATTATGATATTAATAAAAATTCCAACAAGCTATTTACCAGAAGTTAGACTAATTAATATCAAAGGTCATATGGAAAAATAAATATGTGAGAATTATCAAGAACACACTGAAAATGAAAACTGCTAATTTTGTACAAGATATCTAGAGTACTATAAATTCTCTACAATTAAAATATTATGACATTGTTCATGAACAAGGAGTAGATGACAGAATAGGAAGCCAAAAAACCAGACCCACAACTTACCAAACAGCATCTGATAAAGATGGCATCTGAAATTATGGGAAATAAAGGGACTTTTTTCTTCTTTTTCTCTACATTAAAAAAAAGTAGTAAAGCATACAAAATTTAAAATTTACATCTTAACCATTTGTACAGTTCACTAGTGTCATGTATATTCACACTGTGTAACATTTTCAGATCTTACAAAATTGGAACTAGCAAGTTAAGCAGCAATTTGTTATTTTTCCCATCCTCCAAGTCCATTAACCAACTTTATTCATGTTTTTATAAACCTCAATACTTTGTTTTTAATTTTAAGGTACATTTGTTTAGTGTGTGTAATTGTGTGTTATGTGCATGTGCATGCATGTGTACATGCTCATATGCCATAGCATGCATGTGGAAGTCAGAGGAAAACTTTCAGGAGTCAGTTCTTTCCTTTGGCCATGTGGTTTCTGGGATCAAACTCAGATCATTTGGCTTAGTGACTGTGCTTTTTTACCCACTGAGCCAGCTCTCCAGCCCCTTTACCCACTTCTAAGGTTGTATATAATAGATTATATAGTGTCCATACTTTTATGACTAGCCTATTTTATTTAGCTTAATGATCCTCAAGCTTCATCTATGCTGTGACAAATGATGGGGTTTTCTTCCTTTTTAGTGCTAGATAATAATATGGTATGTATTACAGAGGAGGAAAAATTTTTCCTCATCCTCTTTTGGTCTTCACTAGTCCCAGGAATTAACTTCAACAATTGAGAGGGTTAATAATGGGGGAGGGAGTCATATAACCTCTGTTTGCTAGTGTTTGTATGTACTTGGGAACCCCTGTAAGAAAATGAAGAGCTGCTGAGTATGGTGCAGGCCTATGTTCTAGTACTTGGGAGGCTGGGGCAGGGAGATCATAAGTTTGAAGTTAGCTTCATCTACATCGCAAGTTCAAGGCCAGCCTGGGTTATGTAGTCAGACCCTGTCACAAACAAGGAGAGAGAGAGAGGAGAGAGAGAGAGAGGTAAGAGAGAGATGAGAGAGCGCCTGGGTAGTAATTTGGCCAAAAGTAGTAAATTGTGAGAATGTGACAAGGGTTGGAGCTGGGGCAGCTAGTTGTGGGAAAGTGACTGTCAAAGGGAGTGTTCATTTAGTCAGCTTATACTCTTTGTTTTCTCTTTGCTTCTACTCCCTGTCTCCAGGTACAGGGATGTCTGTCTTCCTTCTGATACAGGGAGGCCATCTTTCATGAAGGAGTTTTCTTTTCCGCTTTTGGAAAGAAAATAGAAAGCCATAGTGCTTGTCTGCAGCTGCTGATCTTAGTGTTCCAAACTCAGAATAGTGTGTCAAAGTGGCATATTTGGGGGTAATATGCGTGAACCTCTACAATCAGTTTATTTTCAGTCATCAGTAGATCATGTGGAATTCCCCTCTATATGCTGTGACTATCATTGGTTAATAAAGAAACTGGCTTGGCCTGATAGGGTAGAACAGAGCTAGGTGGGGAAAACTAAACTGAATGCTGGGAAAAAGGAGGCGGAGTCAGGGAGAAGCCATGGAGCTGCCACCAGAAACAGATATGCCGAAATTTTGCTGGTAAGCCACAGCCACATAGTGATACACAGATTAGTGGAGATGGGTTAGTTTAGGATATAACAGCTAGCCAGAAACACACTTAAGCTATTGGCCAAACAGTATTGCAAATAATATGGTTTCTGTGTGGTTATTTCGGGGCTGAGCAACCAGGAACAAACAAGTGGCCTCCTACAATAGATACATTTTCTTTTTTGCTTCTGTCTTTTTGCTCTTGTGAGTAATGTTGATTTGAGCCTGAGAGAACAAAGACCAGCCCTGATTTCAGGAACCATTGTCTTTTCGGACAATGATGTTAGCTTTCCTTGCCCATACTGATGACACCAAGCATTTACTCTGTCAAACACAAGAAAGAAAAGATCACATAATAGCTCTTTTGTTTGTTTGTTTATTTATTTATTTTTTGAGACAGGGTTTTAGCTCAGGGTGACTTTAAAATTATAGTCCCCCTGTATACCTTTCCAGTGTTGAGATCACAGATATGTATCATTACACTGGCTGTGATAAAATTTTTTCAAAACAGGGCTACATTTTTTCTGCTTACAGGTTTTTGATGTTCCATGCTTTAATTTTTATTTTTCACATGTGCCATGGCATATATGTGGAGGTCAGAGAACAGCATGCAGGAGTCTGTTCTCTCCTTCCATCCTCTTGGTCCTGGGGATTGAATTCAGGTCATCAGGCTTGGTAACAAGCACCTTTATCCTCTGCACCATCTTGCTAAACCTGCTCCATCACTTTAATAGGTAATTTCTAGTGTAATTATAAGGTCAAAATGATTATGCAAAAAATAAAATTGGAAAAACTATAACAAACAGAAAATTGAATGCATTTAAGATGTGAGGATGAACGTTTCTTTTTAGGAACTTGTTCTGATTTGGAAAATGCCAGGTTTTCTCTCTCCTCCTAGTCATAGGGAAAAGAGCAAAATTATTAATATTTTTTCTTTTGGTTTTTCAAGACAGGGTTTCCCTGTAGCTTTGGAGTCTGTCCTGGAACTAGCTCTTGTAGACCAGGCTGGCCTTGAACTCACAGAGATGTGCCTGCCTTTGCCTCCTGAGTGCTGGGATTAAAGGTATGCACTGCCACCACCTGGCATGCACAGAATTATCTTAGGATTCACCTGTAGGTTTTTCCTTCAGCCCAGTGGAAAGTGAGCTTTTTGACAGGGGTTAAGAATCACAGGGTCAGGGCCAGAATATAAATTGCTCTTTCCTGTTGTAGCCCAGGAAATTCAGAACACTGTCGTTCCTTAGTTTCAGATTCTCTGAGTTTTTGGTTGGTTCTGGGGACCCATATTCTTGCTTGTCTTTATATCTGGATGAAAGAAATATCATTTCCACCCCATGCTTCCCTTATTCCTAAGTTAGTTTCTATTGTCACCTCCCATTTGCAGATACAATCATTGGTTTGATGGAATGGCTTTGCTTCACCAGTTCAGAATGGAGAAGGGCACAGTGACATACAGGAGCAAGTTTCTACAGAGTGATGCATACAAGGCCAACAGTGCTGGAGATAGAATCGTGATCTCAGAATTTGGCACACTGGCTCTTCCTGACCCATGCAAGAATATCTTTGAACGTTTCATATCCAGGTTTGAGCCACCTGGTAAGGAGCCCTTAAAACGACAGTAATCATCATTTAAATTAGTATCTATACAAATAGAAATCTTGAAAATATACATTTTAAAAGTACATTATTATTTATGTGCATGTGTCTGTGATTGTGGGTGTCTGTGGAGGCCAGAAGAAGTTGTTGAATGTCCTGTCCTGGAGCTGGAGTTACAGATGGTTGTGAGCTGCCCTATGTGGGTGCTAGGAAGAGAATTCAAGTCTTCTGGAAGAGCAATGTGTGCTCTTAAATTTTGAGACATCTCTCCAGTCCTTGAAAAATAGATTGTGAGTGTATGATTGTGTTGAGTGTGAGTGTGTGTGAGTGTGTGTGTTTGTGTGTGTGTGTGTGTGTGTGTGTGTGAAAGAGAGAAGGCATTGAAGATTTCTTCCTCAGAGCATGTGGTTAATGTCTGCTACCTGATTTCAGTCATGACTGACAACACCAATGTCAACTTCGTACAGTACAAGGGTGATTACTACTTGAGCACCGAGACCAATTTTATGAATAAAGTGGACATTGAAACTCTGGAAAGGACAGAAAAGGTAATGTGTAGTCCCATAATGAGTAAAAGAGATCCCAATTTTCTTTTTTATTCAGAGTACCTTATAGAATCTAGATAGCTAAGCAAGAAACTAGAGGCTCATCTCCACAGAAACAAAAGCATTCATTAATTTAGGCTGCCATCACCCTCTGGCAGGATTATAATGCTTGCAGGGTTGGTTTTCCTTAAAGATAACCCCAAACTCCTACCTTAGTTTTAACATCACAAGGCCAGGGTATAAGGAAATAGCCCTGCCAGGCTCCTCTTCTTCCTAGACCCAGTAACTATCAGGCTAGAGGTTGTATTGACCCATATTGCCTTGGCACATTAATTATTACATTTCAGGACAACTTGGTTGTTGATGCCATGTCTTGCTCTGGAGCTCAGGTTGGCCAGAACTCACCATGCACCTTAAGCTGACTTTGAACTTGTGATCCTCCTGTCTCAGTCTCCCAAGTGTTAGGATTATAGGTGTGTTCCACCACCTCAGACTAAAATTTTAATTTTACTTTTGATTATAATCGTTATGCTTATTTTGAACGTTGCCATGATATTAGATAAATCTGTACAGATGTTTTTGTTGGCAGCTGTGGTGCTGCTGTTTTTTTATTGTTTTGTTTTCCATTTGTTTTTTTTTAAGCAGGAAAAATAAAGTTTTGATTTCTCAAAGGTTTCTCACATCATACTTTCAACATAGGTGACATGCTTCTTTGATCTATGGTAATTTATGTTAATAAAGATCTATTGTGAATCATTTACAATTCTTAAATGGTCTTAAACCTGCAGGTGGACTGGAGCAAATTCATTGCTGTGAATGGAGCAACTGCACACCCTCATTATGACCCAGATGGAACAGCATACAATATGGGGAACACCTATGGGCCAAGAGGTAATGTGAGGATGGCAGTATTTTTAGATATAATTAAAAGTAAACTATTTCCCAAAGCTCCATTATGCTTAAAATATAAACAGGAAATATCACTTGAAAGGTTCCAAAGAGGCTTTACTGAGGTTAAAATACATGATTTTCATTAAGCATGTGCTCTGTGGTCCTTTTGTATCCATGCTTAGCAGCTGATTTCCTATATGTCTTTTTCAGTGTAACTTACATCTTTATGTTCCATTATGATTTTGGGTGTTATAAGCATCAAAGGCACATGTCTCTTGAATATAAACTTTAAAGACATACTATATTGTAAAAGCAAGAAATGTAAAATGCTATAGAAAAGGTATGTAGGGAGGGTCTACTGTCTATCACACAGAGTAATTAACAAAGTAAGTCAAGGTCAAGGCATTCACAACTCTATACACCATATGCTAATCGTCTGTCTACTTCCAAACCTGCTACCAATCTGTTCCAGAACGTTCTAATACCTAATAATTACAGCTAATGTTTATTGAGTGCCTAAGATGGGCTAGGGATAAACATATTTCTTTGTGCTTTCTTCTTTAATCTATATACACCAAATCTTGAAGTGTACAACCCTGTTATTATCTCCATTTTACAGATGAGGCCAGTGAACTCCGATGATGTTTAAGTCATTTGCTTGAGCCAGTTTCCATGTCTCTAAAGCCAGACCTGAAACAAGGCCTGACTTTAAACACAAAGGCTTGCTATGAGTCATCCTATTTTATTAATCACTGAGTCCAGAAGGCTATATTGATATTATTTAACATCCAGCCTCCACCCAGTCACCATTTCTCCCTCCGCTTGCTTAAGCCTTTAAAATTATACACTCACTCTCTCAGGGATGGCAAGTTGGTGTTCCTGTTTTTGAGAACATGTTCTCTGAACAAGAGTGTGTTAGTTGAGAGTATTAGATATTTGTGAGTATCTACCAGACTATTGTCTATAGTTAATATAACCTGTGTTATGGTTGTGGTATACCTTTGGTGAATTATAGGCTTTGTGGATTGCTGCTCTTTGGGTCTATATCTGCACATAGGAGTGCATATGAAGATGGGTGAAGTTTTAGTTTTATTGGCTTAGGTACAGAAAGGATGTCCCGAATACTCTTCCATGCAGCCTGTTTTCTTTGTTCTCAGATATTGATTCCTTAAAACTGTTATAGGAAACAGTAGACCTCCTTCTAATGGGTGTAGTAACACATGGAGACCATAGGACGACCGGTGGGAGTCAATTCTTCCTTACTGCGTGTGACCTGGGGATGGAACTCAGGTCATCAGACTTGGTGGCAAGTGCTTTTACTTACTGAATTCTTGCCAGCCTTTGGTGACCATTTCAAATCTAGCTATATATTGTATTCACTGGGGAACCATATAGTTACCTGGGTCTTTCCCTCAAAGACCAGAATGTAGTTAGTCTCTACATCACCTAAACCTGCTAATTTGGGAACGTTATCCTAACAAGACCACTGAGTTTTATGGACATTAAAGCTGACGTGGGTATATTTTTGTTTGTTTTGTTCCATCCATCACTTTTTAATCATTTAAAAAATCCACTTCTTATTAACTTTGTTAACCAAGTAGTTTATTTTTAAACTTATTTGTTATTTGGAAGATATCATTCTTAGTTATATATCTTAAACTAGCAACCAGATCATCAATCTCAACCTAATGCATCCAAGAGTCATCTAGAATGCTTGCTATCAGGATAGAGCATGGGCTCCATCCATCTTTAGGGATTCTGGTTCAGCAGAACTGAAAAGAGGCCAAGAATCTGCACCTTTACTATGGATCCCAAGGTATCTTGATGCAAGTAGTCTCTGGATCTCACTGAGAAACTCAGGCACCAATCATGACTGCCCATGCTTGTTACTTTGCCTCAACTTCCTGTTTATAGAAACTCCTGGAGACTGCCAGAATCAGACTCAAGGTGCTGAGCAAGGCAGCTCTCTTTCACATTGCTCATCGTATTAGATACCTGTCTTGCATAATGCCTCCAAGATGCCTTCAGTGCCCTGTAGTTCAGTGACTAAGTGTTTAAATTCAGTGAATTGGATAATCCAATTGCAAGCCCTGGGATTCCTTTTATATTCTAATCCTAAGCAATACCAAACCTGCATCTGTTTTCTCATTTGATTATCTGGTTCAGTGAGATGGTTTTGAACTGGAACTTAATGTATATGTAGTTGCAGGGAGCCTGAATATCTGGGATACATTTAGATACATAATTCTGATTGTAATTTTTACAAGGCCTGCAATTATTTACTTTTAAGAGTTATAAGTTGTAGGAAAGGGACTAAGGAATAAATGGGCAAATCATAGCCAAGTTTTAACCTTTTCAGATATTTTAAGGTCCTTTTTAGAAATTAGCAAAAATTTCTTAGAACATTTTATCAACCCAGTTAGTTTTTAATACTTAAAACTATGTTCTTCATATTAATCTGTCACTATTTTTGTCTATCCTTTTTGTCACTGTTTAAAACATGATGCTTCCTATTTATGAAGTGGTCTCTCAAAACCTAGCCATCTCTCCACCCTGGATATCTGCAGTAATGTGTGCCTATTACTCACCTGCTCCAGGCCTTTACTTGAATGGCATCAGGTTAGGAAAGCCTTCCCAGACTACCATATTGAAAATGGCAAACAGGAATGCCTACCCATTCACAATCACTGCAGCCCCATTCCTAGCTGTTTTTACATTGCAGTTCATATCACCATCGGGTGCATTGCGTTTTTGCTCATATGTTTTATTAGAATTTTAGTTTTAGAGATGAATAGATTTTATCTCTTCTGTGTACTGCTGCATACAAGAGTTTAAAATATAGTCTTTAGAATTCTTAGGACAGTGTTTGCAATATGATTGGTGACCAGTAAATGGCTGCAGAATAAATGAACCAAGAAAAGTGTTGGCTATTTTGTTCCTTTAGAATAATGGAGATTGTGAAATTCTGTGTTATGCAAGTTCATCATGTCTTACACTGCAAATTATAATACCAGGAAGTTAGTTCAGTATATCACCTAAATACTTATTCATTCACTGAGTAGCTACATAAACGTGTGCTATTAGTTAATCCATCACTAGCTATTTCTAGCATGCTCATTAAATGCCAAGCCCTCTCAAGGGCACAGGTTATCTTTCATTCCAGAATGTATATAAAAATGGTAAAGGGAGAAACTTTTGTGGTCCAGGTTCTTGCTATAATATTATTCGGGTTCCGCCGGGGAAGACAGAGCCTGGGGAGACGATTCATGGAGCACAAGTGCTGTGTTCTATTGCTTCTGCGGAGAACATGAAGCCTTCCTACTACCACAGCTTTGGTGAGTCTGTGGAGGAGGCCAGTTGCACTGGGCTCTGAGTTAATGTTGCTGTATCAGAAAGATTATTTTTGACAAGTGCCATCTGATAATTTATCAGAGTATTGCGATAATGAGATCAAGATTGCATTAATACCAGTTAAATTATTCTGTTTAGTCATGTACTCCTTATGCTAGCCTGCAGATTGATTGAAGAGACATGTCTGCTTAATGTAAGTAGTTACTAGAAACATAAATTGATAATTAATAATTTTAGTCAATATCAAAATCTTAAAATAATAGTCAAACATGAAAAGGTCTTGACTACTTCGTGTGTGTGTGTAGGGAGAACCTTATATTTTGTAAAGAGTGTGTTTCAGCCTTTAAAAATAGTGTTTTGTTAAGTTTTGAGATGTTTCAGCCTTTGTTCAGAACATTTACTTTATGTATTGTAAATTGTGGTAGCCAAAATATCTCTATATCCAGTGTGCACAGGAAAAGGATTAAAGTAAGTACACTGAGCATAGACAGCACTTTAACATTGTTCTGCTTTCTGTTCTCCTTAAACCAAACAATTTAAAATAGAAAAAAAAAAGCCCAACTAAGGGCATTAACCTAAGTTGTCTTAACAGTTCTCTTTTCTATGTAGAAACAGGAAATATGTCCAGTTGAGCCGGGAAACAGCGAGGTATTTTTGGATGGTGTTTACTTAGGTCAGCAGTGGCATGCCCTGTCATTCAGACAGGTCCCTCACTGCCACATCTCAGTCACTCTATCTTGCCAAGTAACATTCGATTGTTTCCTGGAACTTTTTAGGAATGACAGAAAACTTCATCATCTTCATTGAACAGCCTCTAAAGATGAAGCTGTGGAAGATGGTCACTTCTAAAATGCGGGGGAAGGCCTTTGCTGATGGGATAAGCTGGGAGCCCCAGTATAACACACGGTTTCATGTGGTGGATAAACACACTGGACAGGCTGAGTATTTGAGCATACTTGTAATGAAAATCTGCCCTTGAAGTTGAATTTCCACAGGGCTGACTTTTTACCATCATACATTATTTTTTAAAGATATTTCTAATTAAGGGTATTACTTTCTTTATCTGGTTGGATTGGCCACTAACTAACCATCACAGTGGATGTTGTGTGTTGGAAATCTGTGGGGAATGTTTTTACCCCTCCAAAGGATTGCACTGAAAGGGTACAGGGAGCACTCCTCATAGGTTATCTTGGGCCATGGCAGTGCAGGGGTGCAGTTAATGCAACACTCCTGTCATTGCTGCAATGACACTTTGAAGCTTAAGTAGCTGCTTCTGGGACTTGTTGGTGTGCCAGTATCATAATCCCACTGAAGTCCAGCATATTGATGGAGTATCTTCTTATGTTCCCCATTAGTAATAGCACCATTGTACTTGTCTTTGTTCATCTCTAAGATGATAGCATCTTAAATTTAATTTTCCCAGATTTCATTACAAAATTATTTGAATAATGAGTGGATTTTTCAGTTAGTCACTTAATTTATAATAAACATCCAAAGTAACAGTACTTTCCATTAATCTTGTAGTTAGAGTCCAGGATCTATTTATCCTGTAAAACATTAGACCACACATTTCAGGAGGGCCTTTAAATTAGTCACAACGATGGATTTGTTGTGTCAAACAGCCTCAGCTCACTGATAAGCATGAAATGAGATGACTTAAGCAAGCAATGCTTAAATAATTTGCCTTTGTGTGCTGATGTTTCTTCCTTTGTACCTACTGACCATGGCATGCAAGTGGGGGCTGAGTATCCTCCTACGAGCTTTGTAGATTTATTCCTGAAAGAGGACAGAAAGGAGGGGAAGGGAAAGGAAAGGAAGGAGAACTAAGTGTCTTCCTAAATTGTTTGCGTGCCCTGCAGACTCTCCCAGCAGTGTATTATAGCAACCCTTTTGTTACCTTTCATCAAATCAACGCCTTTGAGGACCACGGCTGTATTGTGATTGATCTGTGCTGTCAGGATGATGGGAGAAGCCTGGAAGTTTACCAACTACAGAATCTCAGGAAAGCAGGGGAAGGGCTCAATCAGGTAAACATGAACTCCTCTGAGTGCTGGGATTAAAGGTGTGTATCACCATACCAGGCATTAACATTTTATTTTTAGGGTATTGCTTGCCCTATATTAATTAATGGATTGTTATAGGGAAGATTTAGGTTTAAAGAAAAAAAAAACTGAAAGCATAGAGTGTTTTCCCCATGTATTCCTCTTCCCTAGTTGTTTCTCTAATATCAATATTGTAAATTTTGGATTATTTATTGTTATTGTATGTATGCATATGCATGGTGTGTGTGAGAGAGAGGGAGAGAGAGAGAGAGAGAGAGAGAGAGAGAGAGAGAGAGAGAGAGAGCACATGGGTGACACAGTGCACAAGTAAAAGTAGTGAAAGTAAGAGACAACTGTCAGGAATTGGTTCTCTCACTGTGGGATCTGGGATTGAACCCAGGCTGTAGGGCTTGGGAAGCAAACCATTTTACCCTTTGTTATTGTTGTTGTTTTTTGAACAGGGTTTCTCTGTGTAGCCCTGGCTGTCCTGGAACTCCCTGTGTAGACCAGGATGGCCGCCAACTCAGATCCACCTGCCTCTGCCTCCTGAGTGCTGGGATTAAAGACGAGTACCATCACTGCCTGACTCCATTTTATGATTTGAATTATCGTTTCACCAACCCAATATTATTAACATCTTGCATTGTTGTGAAACATTTGTTATATTTGATGAGTCAGTACTGATCTGTTCTTACCAACTAAACTCCACAGTTCTTAGGGCTCACCCTTTGTGTTAAATAATCTGCGGTTCTGTCTGTTTCACAATGTCTGTAGTCCAGGCTGGCCTTGAATATGCATCATCTTCCTTCCTCACCCTCTGGAATGATGGGATTAGAGCTGGCAGCACCCTGCCCAGTTTAGGCTGACACCTTTCTTTGTTTCTTTGTTTCTTTGTTTGTTTGTTTGTTTGTTTGTTTGTTTCTTTCTTTCTTTCTTTCTTTCTTCCTCCCTTTCTTCTATATTACTAAGAATTTTGGTCATGAATAAATGTAGCAGTTCATATTTTTTCTCACTATTGAGAGTACCATATGGATTTTTATCCCTTTTTTATTAATGTGATGAAGAATACTGGTTCCTTCTTTTAAAAAGTGTTTAAAGTTCATATGGTGGCAGATCCTGTTAATCTCAGTATTTGGAAGTAGAGGCAGTCAGGTCTCTATAAATTCCAGGCCAGAGTTTCAGGTCAGTTGTATCAGAAGAAAAAAAAAAGTTGAAGCTGGGCCTGGTGGTTCAGGCTTATAATCCCAGCTAATTTGCGGGCTCAGGCAGAGAATCACAGTTTCTGGGAATTTGCCTGTCTTTGCCTCTCATTTCCCAGTAGAAGCTGGGTCCACTGTAGATATAAAGCAAACATCTAACCTGGCTTTTATATGAATTCTGGGAATTCAAACTCAGGCACCCATGCTGCGTGACAAGTGCTTTTACCCACTGAACCACTGTCCTGCATCAATGTTGGTTTTTTGTATTAAAAGTAATAACCATGTCAGTGGGTGTGGAGTGGTGTCTGTGGTTTTGATTATTTACATTTCTCAAATGACTAGAGTTGTTGAACATCTCATTAGGTCCTGAGGGGAAGAGTTGCCTCTAATACCTGATCCATCTGCGGGTTTCCTTTCCCTCCTAAATCTCATGGTCCTTCCTGGCCTTTCTAGCTTATCACTGCTTCCAAACTCCTATTTTTAAACATTTTATCTGGATTTTTCTTCTTTTAGTTCTTCTCAAAGGAGTTGTTGGTTCACATCACCTGACCCAACCTTAAGTGTCTTCTTGTTTAGCTAAGGTTTTACAAAAGAAAATAATGTTGATAAAAGATGACTTTTATTTTTAATTTAAAATTTTATTTTATTGAGACAGGATTTCTCTATGTAGCCCTGACTGTGCTGGAACTCACTCTGTAGACAAGGCTGGTCTCAGACTCAGAGATCCACCTGCCTCTGCCTCCCAAGTGTTGGGGTTAAAGGCGTACGCCACCACTGCTTGGCTAAAATGTCAATTTTAAAGGGCCAATTCTTTGTAAAGTTTAAGGGTAATATCTAGAGGTTTCAAAAAATTCAGATAAAGAACAGCATGTATTTTACTCAGTGAAATCATTTTTATGTGGTATGGAGGTGACATGGGGTAGGTTGGTAAGGAAATGGCACAATTTGTTCTCCATCTTATAATATTTCAAGAGAAAAATATGCTTAAAGCTCAAGCACTGTGCGTTTTTCCTTTGTGTCTTCTGCTTAAACACCGTCTTAGTATCCAGACTATTTTGGAGTTCCTCTGGCTGCCCATAGCATCAGCAGTTCATGAGGAGGGCTCACAAGACTGAGCATAACAACACAGTGTGTACAAAAAGAAGGATCTGGAGGAAGCCAGGCTTCCTAGTATAGCTGCACAGAACACATATAAAGAACTAGTCCTGACACCATGTGTGACCTGCTACCTTCCTGGGAAGTTCACAGACTTGTTTTTTCAAGGTCTTACTGGGAATCAGTCATTTAGGCATCTAGCCAACAGGTCCTGAATAACTAACCTCAGGCCTGAAGTTCTAAACTCCCAGGGGAACTCAGATGTTAACCTTTTTTTTCCAACTGAAGATTAAATCCTGGGTCTTGTACATGCTAGGCAAGCACTATACCTTTGAGCCACATCCTTAGCCCCCAGGTGTTCTTTTTAAATAATATCATCATCATGAACTATATCTATTGACTACACAGTGTCATTCAAGGCTTCAAATGTTCTTATCACACACAGCAGCCTAAGAACTCAGTTTCTAGGAGCCAGCTAAGGGTTAGTCTTGGAAATTGACCTTGCTCAAGAATGTGTAGGGTTTAAGCAATCCTATCCTGCTAAGCTGTCCCTTCTCTGAACCAGCAAACATGAAAAGGGCCCTTCTCTTGTTTCTGTCTAGTTCCTGGAACCTTTGACTATATAATCATTGATTTATTTGATGCTAATTAATAAATATTTAATTTTATAGTGATTAGTCCACCACTAGAATACAAATTTCATGAAATTCAGTGTTGTTTTCCCAGTTTTGAAACAATATTTCACCTACAGCAGGTACTCTATAAATATTTGCTGAATGAATGAATTGGAATTATTATTTGTACAATTCTAGTAATGACTGAATTTAAGTTTCTAGTTTATTATCCTAGGGATGACATTTCCCCCATCGGTTTATTTCTCTCTTCTGAACAGGTCTATAATTCAATGGCAAAATCTTTCCCTAGAAGATTTGTTTTGCCCTTAGATGTCAGTGTGGATGCCCCTGTGGGAAGGAACCTCAGCCCACTGTCCTATTCTTCAGCCAGTGCCGTGAAACAGGGCAATGGAAAGGTAAGCTTCCCGTGGACGTCAGTCTAAGGATGTGGATTTTAGTGACATCACTTTATTCTTTGGCTTTTCTCCAAATGTCTGGTACCCAGCAGGTTTCATAACATTTGTCTGAGCTTGGGTGAGATCACGGAAACTTGTTTGTACAAGAGTCACAGAAACTGGGTGGGATGGACACTGTGCTTGACCATGCCTTCTCTGCTCAGAGCCAGATATATGCAACTTGCCAATGGTTGTAGAATGTGTGAGCTTTTGAGATTGATCCAGCCTTCCCCACGTTCTGGAGACACTGCTTTTCCCACGGAATGCCGAAACACTTTGCATCCTGTTGCCATTTGACATCTTAGTCACAGAGCCTGACAGTGTTCTCTGCATGCACGTGCACTATGGAAAGGGGAACAAAGTGAAACATGATGTAGAACGTTAGTTCTCAGATCCTAATTGCAACGTACAGAGTAGTGTGTCCTTACTCTAAAGAAATGAAAGAGAATTAAGAGAAAAGAGAATTAAGCAGTCACTTTTAATCCTTTGGGGATCTCTCTTAGATCTGGTGCTCTCCCGAGAATCTACACCATGAGGACCTCATGGAGGAAGGAGGGATTGAATTTCCTCAGATCAACTATGGCCGATTTAATGGCAAAAAGTATAATTTCTTCTATGGCTGTGGTTTTCGGCATTTAGTGGGGGATTCTCTGATTAAGGTTGACGTGGTGAACAAGACACTAACGGTAATGAAGATCCCTTTTTTTACTTTTTCAAAGACCTGCTCTGCCCTTTGAATTATTTCTGTTTTGTTTAAAGTAGTTCCTTAGATGTATTAGTTTTCTTAAAAATTTTAGTATCTGTTTGTTTTATGTGTATGTGTTTGTAGTTGAGTTTATTACGTGTACTGCACGTGTGCAGGGGCCTGTGGAGGTTGATCTGATCCCCTGGAGCTGTGATTACAGGAAATTGTGAGCTGTTGTGTGGGTGCTGGGGACTGAACCTAGGTCCTCTGAAAGAAGGCAGTGTTCTCACTGCCAATCTGCCTCTGTTGCCCAGTTTACTTTGGATTCTTTAATATTAAACAGTTCGGCTGTTTTCCTAGGTTAGAGAATACTGAATCATTTAAGCAGGGAGTTGGTTTCCTGTGAGAAATCTAAAGGAAAGCCAAAGTTTGGGAAATAATGGCAAACTTGATGTCATTTTCTGGAGGATTTATGGGGTGAAGGTTGTAGTGACCCTTATATTTCAGGTTGATGGGAAATCATATTAGATGGTGATCTAGAGGCAGCAGAGGCTCCTCTTACCTACATTTAATGCAGTAAGCCTAGGTTTGTGGTCGCTGTTGGAACATTCTGTTGACAGCCCAGCTTATTCTGTGAGTGACAAACGCTGTAGAACGCCCCCCAGTCACCCCCCACCTTTCATCAGATGCCTTTTCTGTGTGTTGGCGGGACTTGCAGGTTTGGAGAGAAGATGACTTTTATCCCTCAGAGCCCATTTTTGTTCCGGCACCAGGAGCTGACGAGGAGGATGCTGGGGTTATTCTTTCTGTGGTGATCACTCCCAACCAGGTACATTTATTTGCCTGTCACTGATCATAGCAACACAGCAGGAGGGCATCGGAGCATGATGTGGAATGATGCAGCCCATAGTCTATTGTGATGCCTTATGGCATCTTCTTAGTCCTCTTCCCCTTTTACTGTGTATATTTCCCCCACTTTAAAAATCATAGTCCATACTTTAATACATCTTCAAGTCCCATTTGTAAACTCATAACAACATGATGTCTTCAGAGGTATTTGTTATAGACAAAGTACTTTCATATATATAATGATAATTATTAAAAATTGTGGGATACCATTTTATTCATGTGAAATTTATCACTTTGTTGCAAGCAACCTGCATCTGGTCTCACAGTGGTAAAGCCAGTGTTTAAAGCATCTGGCTTCTGGCCTGATGTAAATACCAACATCTGTGTTTCTAGTTTCAGTAAACAGACCTAAAAGATTCCAATATTATAAGCTCTGGCTAGCAACTCAGTAATGCTACTTGTCCTGGCAATCTTATAGCAAATTGTTCTCCTCAAGCAGCAGTTTTGATCAATTATTAGTGGCACTTGGGTATGGAGTTCTGAGCCCTTTAGTGGTTTAGTTAAAAAAAAAAAGTGCTGTGATCAATTAGTAATGTCTGCTACGGGCTTATTACATATGTAATTAGGTCAGCACAAATCTCAGACTGACTTTTAATGCTGACCTTTGTACAGCTCCTAAGTAACACAAAAGGGAAGCATTTCTAACTTGGGAAAAAGAATTTCCGCATATTTTACAAGATTAGAAAGGGCCAAGCAAAAATATTGTTAGACTCAAAGCAGTCTTGTAAAGAGAATTGGCACAAACAACTTTGTTTCTTTACTTTAGGGTGTGAACTTATTTAGTCACAGTGTTTCTGTCCAGTGCAGCAACTGGGCAAACATTTAGTGGGTGGCTAGGTGTTTCTGTCCAGTCTGGCAACTGGACAAATATAGTGGGTGGCTAGGTGAGGCACAGGTGTCAGGAACAGGTATGAGCATGAGCAAGAGGTGCTCTCTCCCTTAGCAAGGTCCTAGCCAGCGGAGATGGGCTTTCAGACGAAGAGGCAACTTTCAGTGTTCCATTTCTTTTTCTAGAGTGAAAGTAACTTTCTCCTTGTCTTGGACGCCAAGAACATGGCAGAACTGGGGCGAGCAGAAGTATCTGTGCAGATGCCATACGGGTTCCACGGCGCGTTTGTACCCGTCTGATGGCACAACCACAAGGTCTGAGAATTAGGTCCCGACAAGTGTACTCTGTGCAGAGAGAAAACAGTGGGCCTCACCCAAAACTATTGTAGTCTGGTCCTGACCCCTGTGGGCTCATATTTTGAATGCTGTTCCCAACTTGTGGCACTATTTTGGGAGGCTGAGGAAACTTTTGGGGGTGAGGCCTCACAGACACGAGGGACCAGCCTTTGAAGTCTCTGGTTCTCTCATGCCCTCTCTCTGCTTCTTGGTCTACTGCAATGTGAGCAGCCTTCACCTGTGCTCCCCATCTTGCCACTGAGGGGGTGATCCACCATGCCTCCCCACTATGGCCAGCTGAATCCCCCGAAACTGTGGGCTGAAGGAAATCTTTTCCCTTTAGTTGTTCTGCCATTTGTTTTGTAGCAGTGGTAAAATAACACAAAACTTGGGTGTATTTTGTTTTACATTTCTATTAAAAACATAGTTTATGAGACAATTATGGTCTTATGTGTTTTTAATGCCATTTTGAAGGGTTTATTTTATGTGTATGAATGTTTTACCTGCATATATGTATGTGTACTGCATGCATGTCTGAAGAAGTTAGAATGGAGTATCAGATTCCCTGGAACTGGAGTTACAGATGGTTATGAGCTACCATGTGGGTGTTTTGATTTGCATTTCTCTGATGGCTAAGGATGTTGAGCACTTCCTTACATGTCTTTCAGCCATTTTAGATTCCTCTGTTGAGAGTTCTGTTTAGGTCTGTACTCAATTTTTTAAATTGGATTATTTGTTCTTTTTTTTTTCTTTCTTTTTTTTTTTGTTGTTTTTTGTTTTTTCAAGACAGTGTTTCTCTGTGGCTTTGGAGCCTGTCTTGGAACCAGCTCTTGTAGACCAGGCTGGGTTTTTTTTTGTTGTTGTTGTTTTTTTTTTTTGTTAACTTTATTTTATGTGGATTGGTGTGAAGGTATCAGATCCCCAGAAACTGGAGTACAGACAGTTGTTAGTTGTCATGTGGGTACTGGGAATTGAACCCAGGTCCTCTGGAAGAACAGCCAATGTTCTTAACTGCTGAACCATCTCTCCAGCCCCTATTCATTCTTTTGATGAACAATTTCTTGAATTCTTTGTATATTTTGGAGATCAGCCCTCTGTCTGATGTGGGGTTGGTGAAGATCTTTTCCCATTCTGTAGGCTGCCATTTTGTCTTGTTTACTATGTCCTTTGCTTTACAGAAGTTTCTCAGTTTCAGGAGGTTCCATTTATTAATTGTTTCTCTCAGTGTCTGCTACTGGGGTTATATTGAGGAAGTGGTCTTCTCTGCCAATGCGTTCAAGTGTACTCTCCACTTTCTCTTCTATGAGGTTCAGTGTGGCTGGCTTTATATTGTGGTCTTTGATGCATCTGGACTTGAGTTTTGTGGATGGTGATACATATGGATCTATTTTCATTCTTCCATATGTTAATAGCCAGTTATGCCAGCACCATTTGTTAAATACGCTTTCTTTTTTCCATTTTATATTTTTTGCTTCTTTGTCAAAAATCAGGTGTTAGAAGGTGTGTGGATTAATATCTGGGTTTTCGATTCAGTTCTATTGGTCTTTCTGTCTGTTTTTATGCCAATACCAGGCTGTTTTCAGTCTTGTAGCTCTGTAGTAGAGTTTGAAGTCAGGGATCATGATGCCTCCAGAAGATCCTTTATTGTATAGGATTCTTTTGACTATCTTGTGTTTTTTGCTTTTCCATATGAAGTTGTTCTTTCGAGGTCTGTGAACAGTTTTGCTGGGATTTTGATGGACATTGCATTGAATCTGTAAATTGCTTTTGGTAAGATCACTATTTTTACTATGTTAAGTCTACCTACCCAAGAACATGGGAGATCTTTCCACTTTCTGGTGTCTTCTTTAATTTCTTTCTTCAAAGACTTAAAGTTCTTGTCGTACAATCTTCCACTTGTTTGGTTAGAGTTACTCCGAGATATTTTATGCTATTTGTGGCTATTGTGAAGGGTGATGTTTCTCTGATTTCTTTCTCAGGCCATTTATCATCTGTGTAAAGAAGGGCTACTGATTTTTTTTTGAGTTAATCTTTTATCCTGCTACATTACTGAAAGTGTTTCTGAGTTGTAGAAGTTCCTTGGTAGAATTTTTGGGGTCTTATGTAAACTATCATATCATCAGCAAATAGTGAGAGTTTGACTTATTTTCTGATTTGTATCTTTTGATCTCCTTTTATTGTCTTATTGATCTAGCTAGGACCTCAAGAGCTATATTGAATAGATATGGAGAGAGTAGACAACCTTGTGTTGTTCCTGATTTCAGTGGGATCATTGTGGGTTTCTCTCCATTTAGTTTGATGTTGGCTGTTGGCTTGCTGTATATTGCCTTTATTATGTTTAGTTATGTTTCTTGTATCCCTGCTGTCTCCAAGACCTTTATCATGAAGGGATGTTGTATTTTGTTGAAAGCTTTTTCAGCATCTAATGAAATGATCATGTGGTTTTATTTTTCAGTTTGTTTATATGATGGATTACATTGACAGATTTTCGCATGTTGAACCATCCCTGCATCTCTGGGATGAAGCCGACTTGATCATGGTGAATGATGTTTCTGATGTGTTCTTGGATTTGATTTGCCAGTATTTTATTTATTATTTTTACATCAATGTTCATGAGTTAGATTGGTCTGTAATTCTCTTTCTTAGTAATGTCTTTATGTGGTTAGGGTATCAGGGTAATTTTAGCCTCATGAAAAGAGTTTGGCAATGTTCCTTCTGTTTCTGTAGTGTGGAACAATTTGAGGAGTATTGCTATTAGTTCTTCTTTGAAAATCTTGTAGAATTCTGAACTGAAACTTCTGGTCCTGGGCTTTTTTCGGTTGGGAGACTTTTGATGACTGTTTCTATTTTTTTTTTTTTTTAGCAGTTACAGGCCTATTTAATTTGCTTATCTGTTCATGATTTAATTTTGGTAAGTGATATTTATCCAGAAAGTTGCCAGAGATGACAAAGCATAGCCCTGCTCCACTTGTGGTTCCTGAGATGCAGGAAGCAATTCCCTCCAGGCAACCCAATGGTGACTAAATGAGCATGTTACTTGAAGGCCAAGGAGAAAACACCTATGTGCCCCGAGGACCACTTCTATGGAGTCTACATATGCATTTGGCAGTGTTACAGATGATTCTGGTTATAGCAATTCTACTAGTGTACTTGTTCTTCATGTTCTTTTTCTCCTCCACACCAGTGGCTTCTGAAAATATGTATGTGCTGTACAATAATATGAGTCCTCCTGGTCTGATGGAGTGGGGAGGCACTGAAGCTGTAAAGCAGGCTATGGGGGAAAACCTGACCGATGAAAGAACTGGGAAATTTGGAAAAATGTAGAAATTGTTTATTTTTTTACCTGATTATAAAATTTGGCAAAAGAATTATACTGAAAAAGAAAATAACTTGGCTATGATGAATAAAGTTTCTGAGAACCTAGGGCTTTAGGGCTGACTGCCTATGGTCTTATAAAGTTGGAATTGTGTGGAACAACAATGGGAAATGTACGACAATGGAGTAAAACCCACTGAACTATGCCTCTGTAAACTGCAAGTAGTTAGCCTCTGAGGTGAAAAACTCAAGTTGTTTTATGATTAACTCAGCTAAGAATTAAGAATATAGTGGCTAGCATGGGGCTTGGGAACTGGGAAAATGTCATGAATGATGATGTTCTGATTTCAAAGAATCTTTATACTTCTTGTGAACTGCTTTGCCCAGGTAATGATTAACCTGTTGCAAGAAATAAGAATCATTTTCCTTGTGTAAAATTTACAATAAAAGACTGAAGTTTGAAGCTCAGGGCAGAAGAAGGAAGAATAAAGAAGCAATAGCAGCAGCAGAAGAAGAACCGGCCCTGCAGCTGATAGCCGTCAGCTTGCATCAGAATCCTGTGTTCGTGTACTCATTTCACCTTCCAGACGTCCCAGATTCGAGACCCACTTCTCTGCTGAGGCTGGTCCCTGCCAGAATTGTCCATTTCCTTTAAGTTTTCCAATTTTGTGTAGTACAGGTTTACAAAATATGACCTGATGATCCTCTGTATTTCCTCCGTGTCTGTTGTTATGTCCCCCTTTTCATTTCTGATTTTGTTAATTTGAATATTCTCTCTCTGCCTTTTGGTTAGTATGGATAAAGGTTTGTCTATTTTGTTGGTTTTCTCGAAGAACCAACTCTTTGTCTCATTGATTCTTTGTATTGTTTTCTTTGTTTCTATTTTGTTGATTTCAGCTCTCAATTTGATTATTTCCTGCTGTCTAGTTCTGGGTGAGTTTGCTTCTTTTTGTTCTAAAGTTTTCAAATGTTCTGTTAATACACTAGTGTGGGATTTTTTTCCAGCTTTCTTATGTAGGCGTTTAGTGCTATGAACTTGCCTCTTAACACTGCTTTCATTGTGTCCCATAAATTTGGGTATGTTGTGTGGTAATTTTCATTGAATTTTAGGAAGTCTTCAATTTCCCCCTTTATTTCTTCCTTGACTCATTGAAGATTCAGGTGAGCGTTGTTTAATTTCCATGTGTTTGTGGGTTTTCTGGAATTAGTATTGCTGTTGACTTCTAGTTTTAAACCATGGTGATCTGATAAGGTACATTGGGTTATTCCAATTTTTTTGTATTTGTTGAGGTTTGTTTTGTTACCAAGTATGTGGTCAATTTTTGAGAAGGCTCCATGAGGTGCTGAGGAAGAAGGTATATTCTTTTCTGTTTGGATGGAATATTCTATAGATGTCTGTTAAGTCCATTTGAGTCATAACATCTGTTAGTTCTCTTATTTCTCTGTTCATTTTTTGTCTGATTGACCTGTCCAGTGGTGAGGGGAGTGTTGAAGTTTCCCACTATTAGTGTATGGGGTTTAATGTATGATTTAAGCTTTAGAAGTGTTTCTTTTACATATGAGGGTGCCCTTGTATTTGGGGCATAGATGTTCAGTATTAAGATTTCCTCTTGATGGATTTTTCCTGTGACTAATATGAAATGTCCTTCTTTGTTTCTTTTGATTGATTTTAGTTTGAAGTCTATTTTGTTAGATATTAGGATAGCTACACCAGCTTGTCCATTTGATTGGAAAATTTTTTCCCAACCCTTTACTCTGAGGCGATATCTGTCTTTGAGGTTGAGGTGTGTTTCTTGTATGCAGCAGAAGTATGGATTCTGTTTTCCTATCCAATCTGCTAGCCTGTGTCTTTTTATAGGTGAGTTGAGCCCATTTATATTAAGGGATATTAGTGACCAGTGATTTCTAGCTCCTGTTAATTTAGTTTTCGTTGTTGGTGATGTTATTTTGTGTGTTTTCCCCTTCTTTGGGATTTGCTGCTGTGAGATCATCAGTTGTCTGTGTTTTTGTTAATGTAGCCAACTTCTTTGGATTGGAGTTTTCTTTCTAGTACTTTGTGTAGGGCTGGGTTTGTGGCCAATCTTGTTTTGTCCTTCTATGGTGATTGAAAGTTTTGCTGGGTACAGTAATCTGGGCTGACATCCCGGGTCTCTTAATGTCTGCATAACCCTTCTGGCTTTCATTGTCTCCACTGAGAAGTCAGTTGTAATTCTGATAGGTCTGCCTTTATATGTTACTTGGCCTTTTTTCCTTTGCAGCTCTTAATATTCTTTCTTTATTCTGTATGTTTAGTGTTTTGATTATTATGTACATTTTTTGAACCAGTCTATTTGGTGTTCTGTACACTTCTTGTATCTTCATAGGCATATCTTTCTTTAGGTTGGGGAAGTTTTCTTCTATGATTTTGTTAAATATATTTTCTGTGCTTTTGAGTTGAACTTCTCCTGCTTCTATGCCTATTATTCTTAGGCTTGGTTTTTTTCGTGGTATCCCATATTTCCTGGATATTTTGTGTTAAACTTTTGTTAGATTTAATGTTTTCTTTGACTGATGAGTCTATTTCCTCTATTGTATCTTCAGCATTTGAGATTCTCTCTTCTATCTCTTGTATTCTGCTGTATATGCTTGCATTTGTGGTTCCTGATCATTTTTTCATGATTTCTGTTTTTATAATTTCCTTGGCTTGTGTTTCCTTTATTGTCTCTATTTCAGTTTTCAAGTCTTAAATAGTTTCTTTCATATGTTTGATTGTTTTTTCTTAGTTTTCTTTAAGGAATTTGTTGATGTCTTCTAATTTTTTGTTTGTGTTTTCCTCCATTTCTCTGAGGGAATTTTTCATTTCCTCTTTAATGGCCTCAAACATTCTCCTAAAGTTATTTTTTAGGTCATTTTCTTCTGCTTCATCTATATTTGTTTGTTCAAGTCTTGTTGTTGTAGGGCCACTAGTTTTTACTGGTGTTGTGTTGCTCTTTGTGGTGTTGCGTGTGTTCTTACCTTGTCTATCCATGTTTTCCTCTGATAGGTGTAGTTGGGGCTGTCTGTGACTCTGATGATCAATCTTCAAGGTGCCAGTAGATCCAAGGCTCAGGTTGTTGCTCCTCATGGTGCAGTCAGAGCCACAGTTCCAGTCACCCTGTTGGTCATTCTGTGTTCCTGGAGTTCACTCGACACTCCCGGGGTTTGCTCTGCAATACCAGGGGTCGTTTGGGCCTGCACCCACAGAGATTGCTTGCTTGGGGCTCTTTCTGCTGAGGTTGCTGCCTTGGGCCTGCTCTGGCAGAGGTCCTGGCTCAGGCCTACTCCCTTGGTGGTTTCAGATTCGCACCCTGGACCTGCAGAGGTCTCTGGTTCTGGCCTACTCCCTCAGTGGTTATTCCCTTGTACCTGCTCCTGTGGAGTTCGCTGTCTCAGGCCTGCTCCTGCTTAGGTTGCTGTCTCAGGCTTGTTTCCATAAATGTTCCTGGTCTAGATCTGCTCCTGCGGAGATCCCTGGCTTGGGGTTGGTCCTGCAAAGGTCTCTGGCTCTGGTCTACTCCCTGGGAGGTCCCAGACTCACACCTGGACCTGCAGAGGTCCTGGCTCAGGCCTACTCCCTCAGAAGCCCAAGATTCATGACCTGTGGGTGTTGGGAACTGAGCCCAGGACCCTTAAAAGAGAAACAAGCACTCTTAATCACTGAGCCATCTCTCCAGCCCCTTTATATATTTTTAAAAATATTTATGTGTTTGTGTGTGACTGTGTGTGTGGGTATGTGTAAGTGAGTACAGGTGCCTGTGGAGACGTGGTGTGGTGTTGGCAATCAAACTTGGGTCCCCTGCAAGAGCAGTGTGCATGCTTTCAACTGCTTAGTCATCTCTTCAGCCCTGGTTTTATATTATCTTAGGGTTATTCCTTGAAACCATCAAGCAAGCATCAGTATAGTATTTAAAGTTTTATTATTATTGTTACTGTATTGTGTCTATGGAAAGTGTGTGTATATGTGCAGACATGGAGTGCTTAGGGAGGTCAGAGAACAACTTTCTACAGTAGGTTCTCTCCTTTCACCTGGGGACTTCTGGGCAAATCCTCCATTCTCTATTTTGCATCTCCACATGGGAGTGATGGGGTTATGGATACAAGGCATTGTATTTGACCTTTTGCGGGTTGTGGATCAAACTCAGGTCATCAGGATCACCTAATAAGCACGTTTACCCTCTGAGCCATCTTGTAAGCCCCAGGGAATATTTGGAAGATCGTTTACATTTATTGAACATGTTTCCCTAGCTAAAAGAATACATGAAAAGGGGCTGGCAAGATGACTCAGCAGGTAAAGGTACTTGTAGTGCAAGTCTGGTGACGTGGAACCCACGTAAAGATGGAGGGAGATAATTGCTGTGACACTTGTGCTACCCCCGACACAATTTTTGAAAAAGGAATACACACAAATAAAATTAGAATAAAATTAGGTCATTACCACTACCACATAGGTGATCAGAGGCCCTGGGAGAAGAAGTACAAGTGATCAAGGATAGTAGACTTAGAACAGTGGTTCTCAACCTCCCTAATGCTGTGGCCCTTTAATACAGTTCTTCATGTTGTGGTGACCCCCCCATCATAAAATTTTTCTTTGCTACTTTATAACTGTAATTTTGCTACAGTTTTGAACCATAGTGTAAATATCAGTGTTTTCCAATGGTCTTAGGTGACCACTGTGAAAAGAGCAGTCAATCCAAAGGGGTTATGACCCATGGTTAAGAACCGCTGGCTTAGAATCTAGACCAGCACCTTTCTCTCTCCAAGTATGGAACAGGTCACAGTCTGCTTGTTACAGTTGGTCCTAAGGTGTTTGGGACGAGAAGCTAGTACTGTCTTGTTTGGTGGCCTCTGGACTGGGTGTTTCTCTAATGCCTGTGGCAAATGTTATGTCAATTCACCTCAGTTTTCCTCTTACAGGCCACCCACTACCATCCCCATCTTGCCTCAGTCTTCAGAGGTGGTTGTTTTGTGGGACATTCCTACATGCAGGCGTTTATTCAAATCTCCAGATAGATAATTTTCCAGCTATTGATGAAAATCAGGAGGTTCTTTATTTAATTGGGCAGCAGGGGGCAGTAGAGACCATATAATCTTCACATTTCTAAGCCCTCAGTTTTTACCAACCTTCCAGTAAAGGCGTGCTCTCCGAATGTCTATTCCCTTTTCTTTCAGTTGCCCTGTGGCTGAACTTTAATCTTAGTTCAGTTATACTGCCCAGGACCCTTCTGCCTGTTCATTGTTCCTGAAGAAGCCCTCCAAGATGTGATTTGGACACCTGTTAACTGTTAGGGTCATGGAATGTCAGTTTCTTTAAATTTCTGTAGAGATTATTCTAAACTCCATTAACCCTTTCCTCTCCAGTGAAGTGTTCCTTATATAGAAGTATAGAGGTTTGCATCACATGACAGTAACTAATAAGGGCTAAGTCCCATGTGAGGTTTTATGAGAGGCAGGTAGACAGGGCTAACAGCAGATGTGGGAGTGTGGAAGCCAAGGACCTTGAGAGAGTAAGTCCCTTGATGTTCACTGAAGTCTGGGGGGGGGGGGGAGCAGGGAGGATCATTCCTGTATTTCCTCAGACAAAACACAGAGGCTTAATATATTCTGTCTAGACATGGAGGTTGATGAGGTCTCTGACTTCTGGGAAGCACACAGAACTGAAGGCATCTTTCTTCTGCATAGGGACCTTTACTTCATCTCAACACGGGTGTATGTTCAGGGTACAAGTAAGAGGAAAGGAAGAGTGAGAGGGCCTGCTCCTGGCTCGGCTTTGCCACACGGAAGCAAGATACAGAACAGAATGGAAGCTGGCCAGGCCCGGTGAGGTGGAGGGTTTGGGCTTTGAGTTCTCTTCTTTCATTGTTTTTTCCTATATGCATAGCTCCAGAGAGTAAGCCACCACTATCTGAGCAGACAGGACTCAGTCATACCGAAATGTTATTCAAGCAGCTGGAAATTCCTGTCCCTTGGAGAGGCAGTAGATGGGAAGAAGGTAGGGCCTCTTTTCCTCTATACGTAAAAACAAGCAAACAAACAAACAAAACACATTCACAGTACTTTAGTCTGCATTCAATAATTCCAATGAAGTTTCTGCCTCGTATCCCAAGTTAGCCAAGAATTTGTCACTATACAAACCACACTTCCATGTTTCATTTGATTTGACTCTTTCCCTCCTGGAATTAATTATTTACCCACCTGTTGGACTCCTTAAAACCTAGCCCAGAACAATTTGTTCTCAGAAGCTTTCTTTTACCTTCTGAGGCAGAATTAGTAATGTTTCTCTTGCCACATTAACTGTTTGACTCTCCCATTAAGCGGGACTTTCAGACGACAGGGACCATTTTGCTGTTCTGAGGTGCGTGCATCTGATACTTAAAGCATCTGGCACTGAGATCTTAGGTAAACACATTTTAAATTCAATTTTTTGATTTACTGAGTGGATGGGGTGATGACTGCGGGGTCTGCTTTGCCAACGGTGCGCATTTGGATTACTTACAGGATTTAACTCTTTTGCAATGGACTTTGAGCTCCCCGTCCTCCTGTCTGGAGCCCTAGTGCTGGGATTACAGGTGCACGCCACACCTGACTCTGACAGCATCTAATAGGTGCTGACCTTCTGAGACAAAAGATCCAAACACAGCCAGTGAAGGCTGCTCTAGAGCAGTGATTACACCCGAATGCCCTTTCGTTACAGCGCACTGAAAAACATCCATCTAAAACCAGTATTGGCTGGTTCCTTCAGGCTGAGAGATGTGAAGGGTGACTCAGTTTTCAGGCCTGCGTCTGGTTTGAGATATTCTTTCACCTGCATAGTGCAGTGTCAAAGTGCCCCCTCCCCCCACTTGAGCTAGTGTTTTAATATATCGCCTAGAATAGAACTCCTGAAAGCAATCCTCAGGGCTCAGTCTCCAGAGTAACTCTGGTAACAATGCACTGTTATCCTTGGCTAGAATTTCCTTACACCCAATGTGGTACTGGGCTGGAGCGCATTTGATAAGGGCACCCAGCCACTGGGTTTTTTTCTATTCTAATCCAGGGCTATCAAAAATAGAGTGACAGGGGAAGACTCAAACTATCCTGGGCAATTTAAAAATCCAGGCCTCTGGCTGCCCCAGCGTACTTCTAACTGCCTAGAAAAGACTGAACAGGAGGAGGCACAGAGTGTCTGCCTCCAGATGTACTGAGGGGCTCCAAGCGCCGAAACCACCCCATGAGCGCTTCCGGCGGGGAGGGCCGACCCTGCACTGCGCAGCCGCGGAGGGCGGGACTGGCCTCGGCCGGGGAAGCCGGAAGCGCAGGTTGCTTCGGGGTCTCGGGCCTGAAGACCATGAGTGCGGCAGGCGGCCTTCGTCGCCGCGCGCGGCTGTCACGCTTCGTGTCCTTCAGTGCGAGCCACCGGCTGCACAGGTGGGGTGTGATCACGTGTGTCACCACAAGTACGGAGCTTTCCCCGCTAAGTCCCAGACCGGGGGCGTGGCCACACGCGTGGGTTAGAGCCAATCTGGGGTGGGCGGAAGAGGAAATGGTGAAGGTGTGGGGCCGCATTACTGGGCCTCACCCAGGAGGGGGCGGTAGAGCTCTGATCCGGGAGGCTCCACTGGAGAGGTTCCATCTGTGGGCTGCCCCAAGTTCAGAGTCATTCAGCTCACTGGCATCACATAGTACCCAGCACAATGACAGGAGCATGAGCTACCGGGTGCAACACAGGGTAGTACCCCCCTCCTTTTTTTTTTTTTTTTAAAGCGAGTGGCACGCTTGGTTATTGAATCCCAGATACCCAAGGCCACACCTTAGAGTTGGTTTTGATGGAAGCTTCATTACTGACTAGAAGGTCTGCTCTCTGAACCTTCGTTTCCTTGCTGTGAGATGAGAACAGTAATTTCTAACAGTATCCACCCACTTCCTGCCGGACAATGTTTTGTCCCGTGCTGGAAGGCCAGGACATTGCAGAGAACATCACATACTTGTCACCATCCCGTGTGTGGAGTTTAAAATGTTTTGTACAGTGAGAGAATTTTCTGTAGAAGCCTTATGAACTGTAGTGTTCTCTAAGTGTGAGCAGGAGAAAGTCAGTGAAATGAGAAAGATCTTAAAGAATTTAAATTGAAATTTAAAAAATCGTGTTGTGTGTGTTAGTGTGTTATGTGCACTTGCATGAAGGAGCATATGGAAGCCAAAAGAGAGCATCAGCTTCCTTGGAACTGGAGTTACAGGCAGGTGTGAGCTGTCATGTGGGCACTGGGAACTGAACCTTGGTCCTCTGGGATAGCAGTAAGCACTCTTAACTGCTAAGCCATCTCTCCAGGCCCTCAAAGAGATTTTTATAATGGAAAGCGTAAACAAAGGGTTAGCTAAGGATGCAGAAGACAAGGAGTTGGCTGAGCTGGTATAGATTCATAGAATTGGCGAATTCATTGAGTAAAGTGTTTTCTGTCCAAAATAACAGGTGTTTGTAGTAATTTTAAAGTTTTACCTAATTTGAGTGTCCCTCAACATACTGGTAAGGTTTCCGTTAGGCAGCAGTTGAGGCAGAGAAGAACCTGAGCTCATTGTTTTTGCAGGAGAAAGGAGCTTTCTAAGCTGCTGAGGGACAAGTGTCTCTTGTGCTTACCATTGCTCCTTGCTTTGTTCTGCCTCGCCCCGTAGCTAACACACAGTGTTCGTTGAATTGAGAGTTGGAGGTGGGTTGTAGCTCGGTGGGTAGAGTGCTTGGCAAGCATGTGCCCTGGGGGCCATCCCCAGCCCCGTGGAAGTCAGTGTGTGGTACCAGACCCGGAATTGTGAGGTGGAGGCAGGAGGATCGGAAGTTCGAAGTCATTCTTAGCTACATGGAGACTTTGAGGCCAGCCCAGGATATAGGAGACCTTGCCAAAAGAGAACATGTGCTGAATGTGAGCGAATTTGTTGGAATCTTGCTGTGGAACAGGTAAGTTGAAATGAAAGTTTTTGATATTTTTATATGGTACTGTAGTTAATTAGGGAGTGTGCAATGGTTCTTGGTAGAAATGTGGATAATGAAATCCAAGTGATCTTTTCAGTTCATCATCTAAGGTGAAATTAAGTTGTAGAGTTTTCAAAATCCAGAGAAGACCTAACAGAGGAATGTGGGTGGCTTACTGCCGCACACTGACTTTTTGTGTGTTTCTTTTGTCAGCCCATCTCTGAGCGATGAAGAGAACTTGAAAGTGTTTGGGAAATGCAACAATCCCAATGGCCACGGGCACAACTATAAAGGTGAGGTAAGACCACGTTAGCTTCTAACCTGTCAGTCAGAACGGAGCATGTGTGATGTGAGTGCAGGGTCATGGGTGAGAAGCCTGTGGACAGTGTCAGTGCTCTGAGCCCCTCGGTGGAAACTCAAGACCAAGAGCTCTTGTCTTGGTTGGGTACGTGTATTATGGTTTGCCTCACAGTTGTCTGCTCTGTTAAAGATAGTACAAAACAACAGCAACAAAAGTGATTTAAATAATTTTCTTAGACATTTGAATGCACAATAAAACTGCTGTTAGCTGTTTCCTTTTAATTAGGTTGGGCTGAAACTAATGTTAAAATTTTATTATAATCAATGTTTGAGGAGACAGATATGTCTTACCTGATTTAAACATCATATATATATATATATATATATATATATATATATATATATATATATATATGGATTGAAACATCAAATAGTACCCTTATGTATCAGTTAAAATTTAAAATTAAAAAACCTTCATAGCAAAATAAAATTTTATTATTTTGAGTAGATAATGGTCTGTGAAAAGGGTCTGTTGCTTAGGGATATATTGTATGGCAGAAAAGTAGTTTATATATAAGACTTTGCTGGCAGTATTCTAAGAAAGTAGTTTGTGGGAGGAAAAAGGACATTATTCTTTAAGACATGCCTGATGCCTCAGAGCATGCTGCATAAGCCCTAGAGTACGGTAGTGTGTGGTGAGGTAGGGTTCCGTAAGGCTTCGGGAGATCAGAATTTCTGGTTTAGTTCCTGACTCTTCTTTTTTCTGAGATACCCTCCTGACCTCAGTGTACTTACTCACCATGGAATAGCCAGTAGTGTTTGTGTGGGGTGGAAAAAATACAAAAGTGTAAAAGTCATTCCTTTGTAAAGGTGCTGGCTGAGTTTTCAAATGCTTCATGTGAATGTCTGCTGTTTCTCAGCAGAGCATTTTTGTGAGCTGAGTATACATTCTTGACCGTAAAAGAGGAACACTTTTGCCTATGGAGGAATTGGGTCAGTTCGGGACAGAGCTGGGCATGCATGTGCATTTTCCACTTTTCCAGGAAGGCACTGAGTGATATCTCCCTCCTCCCAAGGACGTCAGCCTTATAAGCAGAATTCATACCTTTTGGGGGTTTGGCTTGTTTCCTCCACTCAGCCAGAGCTTCCGCCAAGCTCCTCTGGACTGAGTTGTGCACTGATTGATGAAAAGATTTGAAATAAAAGAATAGATATTTGGAGAAGAGTTGAAGTATAGCCTTGGGGGCCCGAGGGCTAAGAATTTATGTTGCTGACTTGTGCCTATATGTTGATCCGCTGAAAATCATACTTTTTTGTTGGTATTTTTGTTTTCTTTCCCATAGTTGTGGTGACAGTACATGGAGAGGTACGTGCTGGAAATGGTGTGTGGATTTGTTCAGATTGCTGGGCCATCTTCCAGACACTGGTGAAATCTGTGTTGAAAGCTTGTGTTTCAGTTGCTTCACCGCTGGCCTTTCTGTGTGGTGAGCTGCTGCCGCGTCAGGCCTCTCTGTTGCTTACGGATGGGCAGAAGATCCATTCAGGGATAAGAGTGCTGGAAGTACATGGTGCTTCTGCACTGACAACGATAAGTGTCCCTAGGATAAAGGAAAATGTGGGCACAGTCTGCATGGTGTACAGCCTTTAATAACTTACAAAGTTGTTTTACTTTTGAGACAGGATCTCATGTAGCCTACTAGGCTGGACTTGAACTTCTCGTGTATCCAAGAAAGGCTTTGAACGGCAGTTCCTGCTGATTCTGTTTTGCACGTGCAGAGATCACAGGCGTGAGCCACCCACCCAGCTTTGTGAAAGTGTAAATATGGAGAGCCTACTAGAGTGAGAGATACCTTTTTTTCTTCCTTAGATCGATCCTGTTACAGGAATGGTTATGAATTTGACTGACCTCAAAGAATACATGGAGGTAATGTCATATTGAGTGGTTATTATGTGATGTCCCATCAGAATAATTTTTAGTACCCCCTGTTTGCCTTATTTCTTGAGATGCCACGACTTTTACGAGTTGGGGTAGGTGGGAGAGTGGAGAGGGTTTGTGGCAACTGTTTCTTGGTCTTCTAAGGTCTTCTTAATAGAAAGTAGGAGGAGTTGTTGTAGTGATGGGAAGAAATGTCACATGTTCATCTAATTTTCATTAATGGAAGAGACTCATTTTTTTTTAATTTATTAAATTCTATCCTTCTTTTACAACACAGCCTTTTCTTTGAAGCCTTTGCTAGTTGTACCATTGATTATAAAAATTTTTCAAAGCACATGTTTGTTTGTTTTTTTTTTAAAGACAGGGTTTCTCTGTATAACAGCCTTGGCTATCCTGGAACTTGCTTTGAAGACCAGACTGGCCTTGAACTCACTGAGATTGAGAGATCCACCTGCCTCTGTCTGCTGAATGCTGGGATTAAGGAAATGTGCCACCATGCCCAGCCTCTTTTTCTTTTTTAAAGATTTATTTTTAATTATGTGAATCAGCTTTTTAAAGCTTAAATATTGGAAACACAAAGATGAATTGCTGAGTCTTAGTTCCATAAATAACAAGTGTAGGTGACTGTAGAGCCTGGAAGCCTTGGATCTCTGTAAGCTGAAGTGACAGGTGGCGAGAGCTGTCCCAGGTGAGTTCTGGGAACCCAACTTGGATCTTCTGAAAGAGCATCAAGGGCTCTTACCCATCTTGAATCATCTCTGCAGCCCCAAGAGTACACTTACTTAACAACTGTGGCTTTATGCTAAGTTACTGAGGCAATTCATGATAGAGATAACACATCAGAATATATTCAGTAAAAAACTTCTTGATTGTATTATCATAAAAATTCTTGTGTTGCAAGAGATTATTTATACCAGTTTCTTCATTCCATAGATTAGAACTGATGGTTGCTGGACAGTTAACTCCATTGCCCCAGGTTATGTGGTCATTCTTGTTCACAAAGTTGAGAATTTTTTTCACCTAGTTGTTCCCATTATCCCACCATCAACTTGTTTGTTTAGTTCTTCAGTGCAGCTTACTTTATTTTCAAGGTTGATAGATGTTTTGTAAAACAGTGTTACTAATAATTACTTTCTCATATTCATATTTTCTACAATTTGTTTCTTTGCGTCATTTTAAAAAGCTAATTATTGAAAATACAAAGATGAATGAATGAGACATAACCCACAGAACATACACATTACCTTTTCTAGGAGGTAAAGAATAATTAGTGGTCAAAAATTATTGAGTAAGGGAGTAAGGGAATGGAAGAATGAATGAATAACTGCTTATTAGTTAAAAGAACTTTTAAAGACAGGGCTTTGCACAGACAGGATCACAGAACATATATACATGTACTGTGCACTGTAAGACAACAGTGTGAGAAGCCTCAGCAGTCAAGGATTGAATGCTTAGGAAGCTCTTGGGATTGTCTTCCTCCTTTGGTTGCCTAGATTAATACACACTCCCACCAGTAAAAGTGACTTCCTGTGGCTGTAGAGTGAAGTTAGAGTACCATAGAAACTGCAGTGGAGAAGTCGGGGCCAGAACTGGGAGCAAAGATATTTATTTTCTTGGTATTCACATCTTTTCATCTGATTTGTGTTTAAACATTAATTGGTTTAGGAGTTGACTTAGGACTCACTCTTTTTTTATGATTTCAGTTCTGCTGAAGAAAACCAGTGATTAGTGAACCTTGAGATCAGACCAGGTGGAAAATTAGTTTGTTTCACACATGCTTAAACTTTTGTAGAAGAGCTAATGATAAAAATTTAGAAAGAAGCCAGGTGGTGGTGGTGCATGCCTTTAATCCCAGCACTCAGGAGGCAGAGGCAGGTAGATCTCTGTGAGTTCGAGACCAGCCTGGTTTACAAGAGCTAGTTCCAGGACAGGCTCCAAAGCCACAGAGAAACCCTGTCTTGAAAAACCAAAAAAGAAAAAGAAAAAAAAAGAAAAAGAAAAACAAAAAACAAGACAAAAAAAATTAGAAAGAAAGAATAAGGTAATCACAATCTTTTCTAATGACAAGAAGAAACATTATGTTAATATATGTAACTATCAGAAAGTGATAATCCATGTTTGTTTTTTCTTCTAAGACAGAAGATCATTGGTAAATTATTCTTTGGGTCAGAAATTTAGAAAATGTCTATTATTTTAGACCAGGTCTTAATGACACAGGGCGCCATTCTGTAGGTGGAAGCATGCTGTGGAAGACTGTTGCTAGTGCTTCTAGAATTCAAGAAGTGCTAAGCTGTGCCGTGAGTCACAATGGCTCTGTTTCTAGGAAGTTCCAGGAACTCTCTGTTTTTGTGGTTTCTTCCCTCTGCATCAGGAGCAAGGAAACATAGTCATTACAGGAACTAGGTCTGACTTTGTTTCACAACCTTGTAAGACTGCTCCCCAGTGCTGAGTCTTGGCTAAATAAGGGGGAGGCTCAGAGACCTAGCAGGAAGGAACCCTTTGTTGTTAGAGTCCTAAACAAGCTTGATGGTGCTCCCTCCTCTGTGTCTGCAGGAGGCCATCATGAAGCCCCTTGATCACAAGAACCTGGACCTAGATGTGCCGTACTTCGCAGATGTTGTAAGGTTTGTGTCGCTGTGTCACTTTGAGCTGTAGAAATGAAACAAATAACGTTTTGTGTGATTATTGTGCTGTTTCTAAAATAATGGTGTTATAGTAGATGTTGTTACTAGAATTCCTGTTTTCTATATATATTAAAATGAAATTTTTTTCATTTGTATTTTGAACTTTTTTCCTTTTTTTTTTTCTTCAGCACGACAGAAAATGTAGCTGTCTATATCTGGGAAAACCTCCAGAAACTTCTTCCTAGAGAAATTCTTTATAAAGTAAAAGTGTATGAGACTGACAGCAACACTGTAGTGTATAAAGGAGAATAGAGTTGAGTTACAGAAAGGCTGATTGCTTTTCTTACTTGAAAAAGCTCTTTGTCCCTTTAGACTCTCCAGCGGTCACCACACACTTGTGTCTCTACATTGTGTTCTGGATTGCCTGAGCGTTCAAATGACTGTAAGGTCTACATTTAAGTGTATTTAAATATCAAACTTTCAATATATCTTGAATATATTTTTAGTGAGGAAGCAGGGAAGAGCTGAGGATTGAACCAGGGCCTCACCCGCACCAAGCATACTGAACTGCATCCATTCCAGTCCTCTCAGTGCCATTTAGAGAGCTTTTGTCTAGAGATTAAAAATTATTTCATTCTCATCAAAATGTTTTGGTGTGGAATTATTTACAGACAAAATAAACCCTTTTTCATTATATGTATTCTATGTTATCTGTCTCATTTTTAGCATTTGTTTCTTCTTGGTATAATATAAATAGCAAAAGTGTTTATGCAATTTATAGTATGTAAACCTTAGGGGAAAAATTTAGAGGGGCATAAAGTCTGGACACTATATTTCTTTTTAAGGGTTTAGTTATTTTTAATTGTGTGATGATATATACAGTTTATTTTTCATAATATATGTAGTTTATTTTGGGGTTATGGCCCATTTGTAATTTATTTATTGATTGATCTTAAATAACTCAGATTTTTCAATTTAAGCTTCTTATCAGTAAAATGAGAAAAATGCCTACCTTACCTGGTATTTGTAGAACTTGAAAGACAAAGTACCTTCCAAAGTAATAGCAGCAGTTCTGCCTTTCAAGTAATCAATATAAAATATTACACGCAAATAAAATTTTTGACAACTGAAACATACTAAAATTTAACTAAGTGGGCATTGCATTGTCAAAATTTATAATAAAAGTCCTTTAGTCTCTGTGGCTCTATTTTTCTGCATGTGTTTATGGAATCATAACCAATGCATAAACCCTCTCAATGTTCATTAGGCAGCACCATTTTGAGAATCTAGTATATACTATTTGTGATGTGAAGAGAAATACAAAGCCCTATACTTAAGAAGTTTGGAAGCCTGGTGATGGTGGTGCACACTTTTAATCCCAGCATTCAGGAGGCAGAAGCAGGTGGATCTCTGTGAGTTCGAGGCCAGCCTGGTGTACAAGAGCTAGTTCCAGGACAGGCTCCAAAGCTACAGAGAAACCCTGTCTCGAAAAAACAAAACCAAACAACAAAAAAAGAAGTTTAGAAAACAAACAGCACAAGGTAACAGCTACTTGTGCAAAGCAAGCAAATTCATTCTTGAGAATTCAGTCATGATGAAAAGACAGTAAAGAACACCAGGTATAGTTCAACTTGTATGGGTAAATTTAGTGATGAGAGCAAAGCAGGACCGGGCAGAAAAAGTGCATAGGAAATGCTTTACTGAGGAGCAAAGCTCTTTTGTGTTGACTGTTTTTTAACAAGGGTTAAAATGGGTACTATGCAGTCTTCTAAGTTAAAGTTATGCACATGTCCGTGGCATCTGGAATTCCAGACAAATATAAATAAGTAGTTAACTGATATTGATGGTGTATTTGATATGTGTTCCACAGTAGCAGCTCACATTTCAGTAAGCTGTTTGAGACTGTAGTGGATAATGCATGTAAAAGTATTTCCATAACTCTTAGTATAGACCATTAGCATGTACATCACTCTTTGCCTCTCATGGTTTGTGTGTCTGTCTTCACTGAAGAAACTTTTTTTCCTTTAGTATAACTAGAAGTAATTAAGGGCACTCAATCTATTAAGAAATTTAGTCTCGGCTGGGCGGTGGTGGTGCACACCTTTAATCCCAGTATTGGGAGGCAGAGAGGCAGGGTGATCGCTGTGACTTCAAGGCCTGCCTGGAGTGAGTTCCAGGACAGCCAGGGCTACACAGAGAAATCCTGCCTCAAGAAAGAAAAATAAAAACAACAAAAAAAGAAAGAAAGATTCAGTCTTTAGGGGCTGGAGAGGAGGCTCAGAGGTTAAGAGCTCCCGTTCCTCTTCCAGAGGACTAGATTTTGATTCTCAGCATCTACATCAAGTGTCAAAACAGCCTGTATCTCCAGCACCGTGGGATCCCAGGCCTCCTTGTGGCCGTCGCGATCATCTACACTCATGGCCTCAGGCTTTACCCAAGGGCTGTTGCCTAGTTAGACATCTTGTTGGCCCAAAGATAACATTTGCTTATTCTATTTGCTCTCCTATTAAAATCTGTCTGTCTGTCTGTATCTCCCTGAATGAGTGAGTGAATTAGTGTTCATTGAAAAACCCAAAGATACTATACTATGTACTGGTGTCTTGTTTTTCCGTGGGGAACCAGAGTGACCCAAGACGTTCCCAGGTTCTGATGAAAGGACAAAGGGAACCCTAGTCCCATGTCCTTGTCTAGGAATGGTCTCAATAGGCCAGTCTAGTGCTGGAGAGGTGGCCCAGCCATTATAAAGGCTAGGCTCACAACCAAAAAAAAAAAAAAAAAAAAAAAAAAAAAAAAAAAAAAAAAAAAAAAAAAAAAAAAAAAAAAAAAAAAAAAAAAAAAAAAGAATCCCAGATAGCTCAGTCTGTAGAGCATGAGACTTTTAATCTCAGAATCATGGATTCGAGCCCCATATTGGGCTCCACTTGACCCAAACCAGCAGCAATACAGACTCCGAACTTCGAGGAGTTCTGAGGGAGGGCCAGAGATGAGAAATAAAGATGACAAATAAGAAAAAACTGGGGCCAGGAGGGCTTGTATAAGTTGACTTATGCCAAACAAGTTTATTAAGAGGTATGGCGTCATTATACTATATGCAGGGGGGACATCTCTAAGGTCAGCAAAGAGCTAAGTCAGATGATGGCAAAGAGAAAATGGGATACCTTAGATAGAGCTGCCTGAGGACTGATAGCCACAGCCCCGGGGCAAAAGTCAGGTTCCCAGAAGCCACAACCTTGGCTCAAGGCATTAGCTCCAGCCCTAGTCAGGCCTTGCCAAGTCTACTCCTAGACAAGGACATGGAACTAAGGCTCTTTTTGTCCTTTCACTGCGGCCTTTGAGAAAGTTGTGAGTCAGTCTGGCTCCCCACATTTCTCTTTCAGAGGCAACATCAGACTTACATTGCAATTACTGCTTTTGTTATTTCTTGTTACACTCTTGCTAGTGGGAATTTCTTGTAGGGCAAAGCCTTTCTTCTACATAACATATCTAATAAATAGCACTCTCTGATTTCTTTTGCTATTGTTGTTAAATAGATAAGTGAATGGCAAATTGTTAATTATTGAAATTTTATTACACTCAGCTGTTTTTAAGCTAGCTCTGTAGACAGGCTGACCTGGAACTCAGAGATCCACCTGCCTCTGCCTCCCAGTGCTGGGATTAAAGGCTTGTGCCACTGCAGTCTGGCTTGGCATGTAGTTTTAGATTTGATTAACTAGAACATTTTGGGGATCAAATACTGGTTCCAACGCGGTTCCTATTTAGACACACAGTCATTTCTAGGTTTAGTTCTTTTACCTGTAAATGGAATCCTTAAGACTAGATGCTTTCTCAAGTTTCTTTTTCCTCCTCTTCTTCCTCTCCTCCCCAGCTCTTCCCAGACCCCACCCCAGCTTTGCAACTTTTCCCCACTTCAAGACCAATTTATGTTGCCCAAAATTGGATGCGTTGTCTCCCACTGGAGCACAGTTGACTCACCAGGGGCTACTGCTTTCCTAAAGAAGACCGTCTCTCCATCTACTGGCAATTGACAGTTGCCAATAGCTCTACAGTTAGTAGTGGGATTGTATGCCCACTCCTCTCTCCATGCTGATACTTGGTCTGGTTTGGGCTTGCACAAGTTTTGTGCATACTATTGCAATTGCTTTGAGCTCATATGTGCAGCTGCCCTGATGTGTCCAGAAGACGCTGTTTTCTTACGGTCATCATCTACTACGTCTGGCTCTTACATTCTCTCTCCCTCCCCTTCTGCAATGATCCACAACCCGTGTGTGAGTGTGTGTGTACACATGTATGTTATATATGTTCCCTTTAGGGCTGAACATTTTGCAATCTCTTAGTCTCTACCTTAGCCAGTTGTGGGTCTATGTTAATCACCATGTGCTAAAAATAGAAACTTCTCAGATGAAGGTTGAGAGATGCATTGATTTGTGGGTATAACAGTAAGTCATTAGGAGAGTTTAGTACTGTCTATTGAGTAGACTAATAGTAGTAGGTTCTCTCCCAGGACCTATGACCTCTCTAGCCATAGCCTGATAATGGTGCCAGGAATAGTTTTATCTTGTGGAACAGGCATGAAATCCAATTGGAAAGTGGTTGGTTATTGTCTTAGTTATTGTTCTTTTGCTGTGAAGAGACATCATGACCAAGGCAATACTTAAAAAAGAAAGCATTTAATTGGGGGCTTGCTTACATTTCAGATAGTTAATGATTCAGAAGACACACATACACACACACACACACAGAGACACACAGAGAGAGATGGCTTGGCATGGGCTTTTGAAAGTTCAAAGCCCAACCCCAGTAACACACCTTCCAACAAGGCCACACCTACTAATCCATCTCAAGTAGTTCTTTGTTGTCTGAGGTTTCTGCCCTGCCAGTGTCCCGCAGACGTTAAGTCACAAAGAAATCACACATAGATCTACATTAATCATAAACTGATTGGCCCATTAGCTCAGGCTTCTTATTAACTCTTATAACTTACATTAGCTCATTATTCTAGAATATGTTAGCCACATGGCTTGGTACCATTTTTAGCGGGGCAGATCACATCTTCCTTCTTCTGTGTCTGGGCAGGACTACAGAGGAAAGGGCTTTCCTCTTCCCAGAATTCTCCTGTTCTCATTGCCTGCCTCTACTTCCTGTCTGGTTGTCCTGCCTATACTTCCTGCCTGGCTACTGGCCAATCAGCATTTATTTAAAACATAATTGACAGAATACAGAATTGTCCCACAGCAGTTCATTTACTGGGGGATTAAACATGCAAATATGGGGGCCATTCTCATTCAAACCACCACAGTTACTCTTTGTACTAGCGGATATTGGTGACTCTATTGCACTACTGCACATCTTTCCAGACCACTCATTGTTGTAGCTTATAGGATTTCACACCTGGCTGTGATTAATGGTTGTTTTCTGCACTGCACCTTCCAGCGCTATGAAAGCTAGCCAGTAGGGATGAAGCTTCTAGGTCAGTACCAGTTGGATTTCATCATGTTTTCTGACTTAAGCATGTGGTGTCTTCAGCAAAAGGAGTTTTACCATCAAATTCTAGAGGGTAACCAACCAAAAGCAGTTGCAATAGCCTGTAATATTGAGGGGTGGGGGTTGGATCAATGGGACTTCACTGACCAACACCTCCAAAAGAAGTAACCCATTCTGGCGCTGGGCCTTTCATTTGTTAGCTTCTGCTGTCTAGTAGGGACACTTATTGTCAGAACCCTTGGAACTGGAGTTTCAGATGGGTGTGAACCACCCTGTGGGTCCTGGGAATCAAACCCAGCAGCCAGTGCTCTTAACTACTGAGCCATCTCTCCAACCCCTTCTGCTTGTATTATGATGCTTAAATTTTTTAGCCCAAACATGATCATTTATTTCACATTTATTAGTTTGGGGGCGTGCCTGTGGAGGTGGAGGACTACATCACGATCCAGTTCTCTCTCTTCTTCCACCATGTAGGTTCTGGGGACCAAAAATCAGGCCACAATGTTTAAGAAGTGCCTTTACCCAATGGTCTCTGTATCTGATGGCTTTAAATGCCAAATGAGTGAATGTTATTAATTCAGAGAAGAAAGAAGCTTACTGTAGGGTGGTAAGGTCTGGGAGAGCTCAGGGAAAAGGCATCCTTGGTGGTAGTAATGTAGGTGGGTAACGGGCTGGTGGTTTAGAGTGCAGGAGGAGAGAAGTCTTGAGCACCAGAGGGGTGATTGTTAGTGAGCAAAGTGGTGAGGGTGAGAACAGGAGAGGTAGATTTGAGATGGAGGGAGGTTAGTTTTAGCAGAGTGATGCTGTGTGATGATAGCATCGTGGGATGTGAGCCTAGAAACAGGGTGGGGCACCCACAGATCTTTGAATGCAGACTTAGTCTTTCAGGAATAGGAAGTTGATGAAGATTTTGTTTCACTATTACAACTTCAAAATAACCAGATGACAGGGAAGCAAGGGAGGCGTTGCAAAGCAGTGGCAGGAGCCTAGACACGAAGCAGTGGGTGTCTGTGTTGTGGTGGTGGCAGGGGATACAGGTGGGGAAGAGAATAGAGCCAAAACTGTGCTGTGCCTTCTGTGGTGTCAGGCATTTCCCTAGATGATTTTATTTCTGATTTAGGGCCTCCCTGTATAGTCAAGAATGACCTTGAATTCCAGGACCTCTTGCCTCCCCCTCCCAAGTGTTGGGAGCACAGGCATGTGACTCTACCTGGTCTAGGTGCTTCGTATTGTTTTATCCTTATAACCACCCTGTTGGGCTAGCATAATAGTTCTCTACTGTTGCATAACAAATAACATAGCTCACACATGACTCAACACAGCACACTGCTGTTATCTCAGTTTCGGTGGGCCCGCAAGCCAGGCATGGTTTAGCTTGGGATGTCAGGGTTGCGTACTAGGCATCTCACAGCTACCTCAGGGCCTGACCAGGAAGGATCTACTTCCCAACTCACTTAGGCAATGGATGGCTGAACCCAGCTTCTCAGAGTAAGTGAACTTAGACCTCAGGCTCTCCCTCTTTGGAAGCATTTCCAACATGATGGTGGCCTCCTCGGTGAACAAGGGAGCCTGTCGGCAAAGCCAGAGCCGCCTTTGTGAGCGTCCCACAGCTACTCCTGTAGTTTACGCATTTGAAGCAGATCACTAGGTCTAACCTACACTCAAGAGGAGAGAATTGCACAAGCACTGCTGGTATGCGAAGTATCCCACAGAGATCACTAGGGATGAGGTTGCAAAGGCAGTCAGGGACTGTGGATTCTGACTCTTTGGGTACCGGGGAGTAAAGCACATTTCCCTTTGTAGGAGTCTTTTGGCCACAGGGCTTGTTTATAGAGGCCATTGTGGGGTTTTGAAATAGAAAATTCCTGAAAGCATAGTTCTCAGAAATAAAAACAACTCTAAGATTGGGTATGGTGGCTCATGCCTTTAATCCCAGCACTTGGGTGGGCAGAGGCAGGTGGAACACTGAATTTGAGGCTAGCCTGGTCTACAGAGCAAGTTCCAAGACAACCAGGGCTACACAGAGAAACCCTGTCTTGGGAGGTGGGGGGCAGAAAATAAAATCCTCTAAGGGAAGAAATTGAGAAACAGTAATCTTGAATTGCTTCTTTGTTTGGTGTGTGTGTGTGTGTGTGTGTGTGTGTGTGTGTGTGTGTTTGCATGTGCACACTCGAGTGTTGTGGAATACACTCGAAGACACAGAAGACAACCTCAAGTGCTATTTCTAAGACAAGTCTCTCACTGACTGAGGCTTAACAAGTAGGCCAGGCCTGTGAGTCCTGGGATCTGCCGGTCTTTTCCTCCTCGACGTTGAAATTACAAATGTGAGCCACCACACCTGCCCTAGTTCCGTGTGGGTTCTGGGTTAGGTTTTCATGCTTGTGTGGCAAGTGCCTTATGGACTGAGCTATTTTTCCATATACACCCAACCCTCCTCCCTGGCCCCTTTTGAGACAGGGTCTTTCTGTGTAGCCCAGACTGGTCTCAAACTCATGACATTCCTCCTGAGTGCTGAGGCAACAAGTATGAGACCCCCTGCCTGATTTGTTACTCTATTGTGTGAGTGTAATGAAGAGGCATAGCTGTAGTGATATTTCATTTGTATTTTAATAAATAAAGCTTGCCTGAAGGTCAGAGAGTAAAACAGCTGCCCTGGTGAGCCTTACAGACCAGGCAGTGGTGACACACACCTTTAATCCTAGTAGCCACATTAGTTTGCCACAGAAACCACGTGGTAGTGGTGCACACCTTTAATCCCAGCTCTAGAGAGGAATATAAAATGGGAGGAGACAACTCTCAGCCCAGTCTCATTCTGAGGATTCCTGAAGGCACGAGCGCCATTTTGGACTGAGGTCGAGGTAAGAGCCAGTGGCTGGCTGCTTAGCTTTTCTGACCTCCAGGTTGAACTTCAATTTGTGTCTCCGGATTTTTATTAATCGAGCTATACTTAGCCACCATTTGGTGTTGTTTTGTAGCAACCACCAATGAGTTGTGAAAATGGCCAGACAGGGCTAGGCATGGTGGCACATGCCTTTAATCCCCAGTACTTGAGGGGTGAAGTCAGGCAGATCTTTAGAGAGACCCTATCTTAAACAGCCAAACAAATAAATAAACATAATACATACACACACACACACACACACACATACACACACACATACATTCATACACACATACAGACATAATACACAAACAAGATCAGATGGGTCTTGGCCAGCAGTGTATATGTGGCCACAGTATACCATCTCTTGGATTTTCAAACTCTTGATTTTTAAATTCCTCCTGGAACAGAAAGCCCCCGGGGAACAGACTGTGCTCAGACTGCTGTTGTTATAGCAGGTATTTCTAGCCTCCCTCTCGCACAGAACAGCTTTAGTTTCGCTTTGTAGGAAGATTCTGCTGCAGTACAGTTCTTGGAAATTGTTCCAGACAAACAGGGTCAAAGTCTCCGTGTAGCTGCAGAGAGGACGGTTAGTTCATAGAGAGATGCCAAGGGGGCCGTGCACAAGAAAGCTGTCAGAGCAGTGAGGGGGCAGGTCTCTGTTCCCTTTATAAGTCTTCTGTACACACAGATAAGAGGCGGCATCCCAGGCTTGTGTTCCTAGAGTTGCAAGTTCTCCTCTCTTATGTCCGACTTCACCTTCACTCAGTCCGCTGACTTTTCCCTGGAAATTCCCAGCACAGTGCAACAATAGGCATGAACCAACATTTCAAACTCCTTTACTTCTCACGGTATCTTAAGTATAATAAGAGTATTGTAAGAACAACGGGACGATATGGGAGAGACGAGACGGTGTTATCTTCTTTACCTGTTACAATTTCCATCTGCTCGCAAACTGCAGGTGGATATCTCACAGGTGTGTCAAATTTAACATGCCAACATGGAGCTCTAGTTTCTCCCCGTCTGCCAGTCTCCCATGCCACTACCATCCATTCTTTTCTTCAGGTCAGAAATCTGGGTGTTGTCCTTGATTCCACCATACGCCACCCGGCCTCACCTCCTACATCTAACCTATCAGAGCCCTTCTTCTCAAACTTAGAGCATTTATTGTAATTGCTCTATTTCTGCTGTCACTACCCTTGTCAAAACTGCCACCATACTGGGCATGGTGACTCATGCCTTTAATCTTAGTATTCAGTAGGAATAGCAGGCAGTTCTCTGAGAGTTCGAGGTCAGTCTCATTTACATAGCAAGTTTGAGGTCAGTCAGGGCTAGACTCTTAATCTCAGGGTCGTGGGTTCGAGCCCCATGTTGGGCGCCAATTGTAGTAAGGAGGAGAGGGCTGCGTTCCCAGTGCCCAGTTAGCTTATGCTCAAAATAATTACACTGAAACTGTATTTATTTATTTCCTGGCCCATCAGTTCTAGCCTCTTATTGGCTAACTCTCACATCTTGATTAACCCATTTCCATTAATGTGTATCGCCACTTGACTGTGGCTTACTGGCATGAGCCTAACTAGTATCCATCTTGGGCCGGAGAACATGGCATCTGCCACATTGCCTTCTCTCTCCCAGCCTTCAGTTCTGTCTACTCTGCCCACCTAAGGGCTGCCCTATCAAAAGACCAAGGCAGTCTCTTTATTTAACCAATAAAAGCAACAAAAATACAAAAGGATCTCCTACACCAGGACCCTGTTTCAAAAGCAAGACAAAACAAAATGTGTCGTGTTCTTTCTTGCTAGGTTCGGATATTATTTCTTAGTCTGCTTTTCCTTGGTTCCCTTCATGCTCCTTTCTAAAGAAGAGACCTTTCTAAAAGAGTGATTCGGGGCCGGAGATCTAACCCTATAGTTAAGAGCCTGTACTGCTCTTCCAGAGGACTATAGTTTGATCTCTAGCACTCATGCCAGGAGGCTTATAATTGCCTGTAACTCAGCTCCAGGGCATCTGACTTCCTCTTCTGGCTTCCATGGGTACTTGCATTCACATGTACACACTTCCAAACACACACACACACACACACACACACACACGTAATACAAGCTCCACTCTGCTTACCAAAGTCTGTACGGCCCAGCATTTCATAGAACCTATGACTATCCTCTCATAGACTTTAAGTCATATGTGGGCCTCTAATACCTAATACAAAAGCCTTGGTGAGTAGCTCTTATACTGTTTTTTTTTTTTTTTTTTTTTTTTTTTTAGTGAGCCTGTATATGTTCAAAACTGATGCAACCCCCTCCCCAAGGTGTTTTTGATTGGTAGTTGAATCGGTTGACACATGGTTGTTGAACCCACAGACACAGGGTCCTGACTACACTCATTTACTGAGTAATGAATGAACACACCTGCCTGCCATCTCTGAAAACCTGGCTGTCCCTGGCTCACCAGATGTTTGAGATACTGAATCACTGGAGCCTGTACTAGATAATACCCTTGACACTTTTTCTGCCCTTTAGAGAACAGCCCCGAAGATTCCCCTTAAACCTGCTTGTCCTGCTCACTTCACCTTCCTAGGGATTTTCCATTCTTGGTAAAGTCTGGTCCTTAACCAATGTGGACAGCAAGGATCGGGAGTTTTCAGTCTCTCGCCTTTCCACAGCTGTCCTCACTCACATCCACACCAGCCTTAGCAGCCCTGACCCAGGGCTCCACTTACGGCAAGATCCAGGGGAAAGGCTTCAGTAGTGGTAATGGCAACTCTCCAGCTGTCCTTGTAGGTTTGCTTCTGGCTGAGCCTTGGATGATCTCTCTCATTTTGGCTGGAGGGCAGGCTGTCTTGTGGAATGCTGAACCAAGACAGTGCATTTTTTTTTCAGCGAAAAAGGGCCTGACTTGTTACCATAATCTCAGTAATTTTCTAATCCTAATAAGAAATTGGAAGCTCCAGCCTTTTTGTCTGTGTGTGTTTGCCTGTGTATATTCATATGTGAGTCTGGTGCCTGTGGAGGCCGGAAGATGGCATCTGATTCTCTGGAACTGGAGTTACAGATGTTTGTGAGCCACCATGTGGGTGCTGAGAGCAGAACCCCTGTCTTCTGACAGAGCAGTCAATGTAGTTAGCCATTGAGCCATCCCTCCAGCCCAAGACTTCATTCGGAGGAGGAGAAGGGCAGGGAGGAAAGAAGAACAAGAGGAGGAGGAGAAGAAAGAAAGAGAGAAAGAAAGAAAATGGAAAAAGAAAAAAAGAAAAGTTGGGGTTAGGACTCTGCCTGCAGGGGCAGCATTGAGCATAGAATCTGAGCTGCAGTGGCACATGCCATGGCTGGACAAGCTTTAGGAAAGTTTCTTCTGCTCTTTGACAGAGTATTGGTTGACAGGAGTGCTAATGAAACTGTAACCAAAGGTGGCATAATGCTTCCAGAAACCTCTCAAGGAAAAGTATTGCAAGCCCAGCAGTGCTGTGGGATCAGGCATGAAGGAAAGGGTGGAGAGATTCAACCAGGCAGCGTGAAAGCTGGAGATGAAGTTCTCCCAAAATACGGAGGCACTAAAGTAGTTGTTTCTTATCTAGAGATGATGACATTCTTGGAAAATATGTGGCCTGAAGTCACTGCTGAAATAGTGTCACACGAAGCTGTCCATCCCCCTGAAGCTCTGAATGTTTCATCACGTAAATAATTTCCATGCCTCCCTTTTATAATAAACTGATGGTGCCTAAACTCATGACGTCCATTGTCGCTGGAGTTTAGTTTCACTGAACTGTTATAAACATTTCCAAATAAAATAATGTAAATGGAAAGAAGGTGGGGTTTAAGGTGGGGTGGCTCATTAGAGTACTTACCAGACAAGCTTGAGGACTGAATTTCAGATTCCAAGTTCCATGTGGAGTAGGTTTGATGGCCCATCTGGAATGGGATCTATCCCCAGAGCAAGCTGGGGACTAGCCATATTGGTGAGCTTGGGTTCAGTTGTGAAGCCTCGCCTCAGTGGATAATACCTCAATGAATAAGAGCAATCAGGATGACTCCTCATATCAACCTCAGGCCTCCACAGGCAGGCACATGTGCTCACATGTGCCCTCCTCCACACAAACATGCTTACACACACATACTCATCAAACGTATACCTGAGAAATGGAGAAAGAAGAAAAGAGGGCTCTTGAGAAGGATCGGAGGGTAAAGGCACCTGTCACCAAACCTGATGACCCAGGTTCAATACCCAAGCCCCACAATATAGAACCTATGTGATTGTAGGAAAAACTGGACAACTGCAAGTTGTCCTTTGACCTTTATACACCTGCCAAAGACTGCCTACTACCATGTTGCACTGAGTGGTTTTGACACAAGATAGAGTTATCAGAGGAAGGAGCTTCAGCTGAAGAAATGCCTCCTTGAGATCCAGCTGTAAGGCATTTTCTCTTTTGGTGATCAATGGGGGAGGGTCCTGGTGGGTGGTGCCATTTCTGGGCTGCTGGTCCTGGGTTCTATAAGAAGGTGGGCTGAACAAGCTGAGCAAGCCATGGGAAGCAAGCCAATAAGTAGCTCTCCTCCATGGCCTTTGCACCCGTTCCTGCCTCTGGGATCCTGTCCTGTCTGAGTTCCTGTCAGTGATGAACAGCAATGCTGAAGCATAAGCCAAATAAACCCTTTCCTACTTGCTTCTAGGCCATGGTGTTTGTTGCAGCTCTAGAAGTCCTAACTAAGCCTCTTTTTCTCAAGCTTCCTTCAGTTGACTTCCTGGAATGTGGTGGTTTGAATGTAATTGGCCCCCATGATCTCACAGAGAGTGGTACTATTAGGAGGTGTGGCTTTGTTGGAGGAAGTGTTGTCACTGTGGGGGTGGGCTTTGAGGTTTCCTATGTTCAGGATACTGCCCAGTGTGTCAGTCAACTTCCTGTTGCCTGCAACATACGGGACCTCAGCTCCAGCACCACATCTGCCTACATGCTATCATGATCTTTGTCATGGTCATAATGGACTGAAACTGTAAGCCAGACTCGTTCTTTTTTGTTGTTGTTTGTGTTTTTATTTTTTGAGACAGGGTTTCTCTGTGTAGCTCTTGCTGTCCTGGCACTCACTCTGTAGACCATCTCTGCATCTATCTCTCCAAAGTACTTGGCCCAAGATTGCTTTTTCTTTTCCCTTGGCCTCCTTTCCCAAACTCAGCTCTTAATTATGGAGAACAATTTCATCTTCCCGACCCACTGTCCATTCTTTGAATTCTCTGTAGAAGGACAGCCAGGAACTGACCCAGACAGCTAGAGGCCATCCTGCTGAGAAGAGCAGAGGGAGGAGATGAAGCTGGGCCTGCAGGAAGGGAAGATGGTACAAAGTACTGCATTTGCTATTCTTTGAAAAGTTACAAATTTATAATCTGGGTGCCTGTTCTAGATCCCATTTTATCCCTATTCATATTGTTTGTAATGCTTGGTTGTCTTGTCCATCAGTATCAATGTTGGTGTCTTTTTTAGGCATTAGATAGCAATATTTGATTGGTGTACACCTGGTGCTAGCCACTGTCTTAGGTGCTTTGTGTGTCTGAATTCACTGCACCTTCACAGCAACCTATGATATGGTCAAATCACACAGAAACTAAGTCACCTCTACCAGTCCCCACAGCTAATAACCAAATGAGACTGAATCCAGACATGTAGCTTTAGGAGTTAACATGCTACCTGTCCTACGAAAGAGTAGATTTTTCCTTAATTACTAGTATTTTAAACAGTTACTTTAAAAATAGCCTGATATGGTAGTGCATTTTGTCTCAGCACCATGAAGGAGGAGGAAGTCAAGCGTATCAGTAATTTGATGCCAGCCTCAGTTAGATGAGAAAAATTATGGGTTAATAATCTGTCATTCTAGGTTTTCCACTTGCTTTGAATTACTGGTGTAATAATTGGTCTGTTGATTGACCCGGTTTGGTTTTTTTTTTTTTTTTTTTTTTTTTTTGAAGATCTTGGAGGTAATTTCGTTTGGAATACATCTGTCTTTTTTTCCCTACTGTCTCAGAAAGATCACGTATGCTTTAGGTGGGTAGATGGTTTTGTTCCTAATGACTGAAATACATTGATTTTATAAAGCACGAAGCCATAAGCAAAGCCACGTGGGAAAAGAAGGTTAAGCAGCGAGTGACAACTGTCCACTTAGCTGTGAGTGCATTTGCAGAGTGACACTTTCCAATGAATGAGGCTCGGAAGATAGAAAGCGAAGAGGAGGCTTCCCGAAACTGCGCATGTGCGAGTGCTTTCCTCTGAGCTTCCTATTCCACTCGCTGCGTATGAACTCTTTTACGGAGCAACAAGGCATGGCGACTGTCTAGCTCCTGTGCTGCTTCAGATCTGCCTCCTGAGTCCACGAGGGTGTCTCTCATGGAGAACTTGGGTTCTAGCTTCTGAGTCCACGGGGATGTCTCTCGTGGAGCACTTGGGTTCTACCTTCTGAGTCCACAGGGAGGATGTCTCTTGTGGAGCAGTACATTCTCCCGAGAGCCTGGGTTCTGCTTCACAGTCCTCAGCAATGCGCCCATGTTAACTACTCAGATGCGGCATAGGCTAACATCTAACATCTACGTATCTTCCCTGACTAGACTCTTAAAGCAGAGCCGAGGGGCTGGAGAGAGGGCTCTCCCTGGTTAAGAGCATTTGTTGTTCTTGCAGAGGATCCAGGGTCCGGTCCTCATCACCTACACTGTGTTTTACAACCATCTATGATTTCAGTTCCAAGGGATCTGACGACTTCTTCTGATCTCTATAGGTACCAGGCATATATATGGTACATTACACGGGTGCAGACAAACACTCATACACATAAGATAAAATAAAAATTAAAGCAAAACAACAAAAAATAAAAACAAAAACATAAAACCAAACAAACCAAAGACTTTTTTTTAAAAAAAAAATAGGATTGGTATGACAGAGAAACCCAAGTTGAGACCTGGAAGAGAGCTGAGACACTGGGGGTGAGCATTGTCTAACAGACTGGGAAGCAAGGCAGAAGACGAAACAAGAGCTTGTCTACGTTCACCCTCCTACTTATTAGAAGGTCAGGCCTGTTGAGTCTCTGGCCTTTTAATCTCCTCTTCTCGCTCAGCTGATTCTGTGCGGCCTGGCTGAATTCTCCTACCCAGATTTCTTTGCCACACCTTCCACATTGAGCTTGAAACGAAGGACAGGCTGGGCCACAAAAGATAAATACGAAACTGCTCCTGGCGTGTTGGGTCAGGATTCACCAATGTTTATTTTGGGTAGGGCGCCAAACAGTGATGTCTGGAAAAGCACTGCCAGAGAACACAGCTTGTGTCAGCCAGGAACACCCACACCCACTGTCATATGACCAGGGGAGCCAGTGTTTCTGGGGGAATCCCTGGTAACTTTGGAGCTACTCAGGAACCCCCAAGGTGTCCTGATTAAGGGGCAGACTCAGAAGTGAAATAGAACAGTCTTTAAAAGCTGCCTTTGCTACTTTTTTGCTCCCTGGGCAATATACTCTCTCTCTCTTATTATTTTTTTCTTTTTTGTTTTGGTTTTGAGACAAGATTTTACACTGTAGCCTACATTGTTCCACGTAGCCTACATTGGCCTCAAATTCATGGCAATCTTCTTGTTTTAGTCTCTGGAGTGCTGGGAATGTAGAATTGAACCTCCATCCTGGCCTTTACATTCTCTTCTTTAGCTGTGTCTTCAACTGTCAAAGGACTGACTTTTGTGGAGTTAGTGTAAGAATCAAATGAGGTGATTCACACACAGTGCCTTACCACTAGGGCTAGCGGGTGTCACTAGTCATCACATGTAAGAGAAAACCAATGGACAAAAGGTTCCAAGCACTGGTCTCACCATCAGAGCAACCATTAGGGTGGAAACACCTGTCATAATTTTTAGAATTCTGCAATCTATTCAAAACAAAGCAGAACAAGCAAAAATCCCAGCTATCAGGGCAAAGATGCCAACGTTTGGCATTTAACGAACTCTGTAAGGTCACTGGTTAACTGCTGAAAGAACGGAAAAGAAATTCAGCCACCATACAAGGAGGACAGTTTGCAGATATAGAGTCAACAGTAGCAAACGCCAGTTGTTCATTTCAGAGAATTTGGTTCCCAGGGTCAACAATACCAAATTCCAGTTGTTCGTGTCAGAGAATCAGATTTCCAGGGGCACCACACTGTAACATTCGGAATACCCAGTTTTCAACAAAAGTTTACAAAAGATACAAAATGATGGAAAGGTACGGTCAAGTTGAAGGAAAAAGAAAGGCAGACATTGTTCCCAAAGAGGGTCCAGCCATTGGGCTTAAGAAGCAGAGATTTGAAGTCAACCATTTAATTACACCAAAAGTGGATAAAAAGAAACTGTGACAAAAAACTAAAATCAGGGAAATTATTTCTGGACAGAGAATATGGGTGGACAGAGAGAAATTATAGTAAGAAGCAAAATAGAAATTTTTGAGCTAAAAAGTGCAACAGGTAAAGTAAAAACTTCGAGGTTTAGCCACAGACTTGAGGAGGCAGAATTGGTGAGTTTGAAGATGGGTCAGTTGAAACGATCTAGTTTAAGGAGGAGGAAAAAAAAAGAACAAAGGAAACGAGAGGTCTGTGGGGGCAAATGCGCTGGCAGACATGTAGCTGGAGTTCCAGGAGAGGAGAAAGTTGAAAGAACCAAGAAATCAGGGCTGAAAACCACCAAAGTTGGTGAAAGACACGAATGTCCGTCTCCAGTCAGAATACAACAAACTGCAGGGAATTCAAAGACACACACCGAGATGCATTGTGATGATGGCTACCATTGACTCTGTAGTCACTGCTTCTACCATGAACAGCACTGTCATCATTACACACTCGGTGAGCCAGGGGTGAATTTTATTTTGTATCTCAGCCAGTTAAAGGGCAGGGCCCACTCAAAACTTTGTGACTAAGTGGGAAACCAGGCAGGTGGAGTAGTTCTGTATTCCAGCCCTGTTTTTCAACATCTGTGATCTCTCTCCTCTTTCCTGCCTCCTGGTGCGGGAGAATTGTCTGTATTCTGTCAATCATGATTTAAATAAACGCTTATTGGCCATTAGCCAGGATGTATAGGTGGGACAACCAGACAGGAAGTAGAGGTGGAACAAGGAGAATAGAATTCTGGGAAGCAGGAAGCTCTCTAGGCACTTCTGCCCAGACTACAGAAGAAGCAGGATGTGACCTGCCCCGCTGAAAACGGTACTGAGCCATGTGGCTAACATAGATAAGGATAATGGGTTAATATAAGCTACAAGAGCTAATAAGAAGCCTGAGCTAATGGGCCAATCAATTTATAACCTAATGCAGACTCTCTGTGTGATTTTTCTTTGGGGCTTGCCGGCTATGGGGTATTGGGCAGTACAGAAACCCCAACAAGCCAGCCCTCATACTACAGCCTCCCTCCCTTCTGACTGGATCTTGCTCTGCATCCCTGACCATCCTTGAACTAGGAGAGCACCCTGGCCCCATACTTACTGGGAGTCCCCTGGCCTCTGCCTCCTGCGTGCTGGGGTCATGGGGAGTGCTGCCATGCCCAGCTTCTAGCTCTGTGATTGGGCTGCTTTCAGAAGTTCTCTGACCCCTCGGTCTTCTTATCTTCAAAAATGCACAGAACAACCAGGCAGGTTTCTGGCTAGCACATTTCTGTGACACTGGCCTATGTAGCATGTGTGAATGCAGCTACCAGAATCAGCAAATAGTAGAGAATAACGATCTGAGGGAAAACTCATCGTCTTGTGTGTTGGTTAGTTTTCTGTCAACTTGACTCAGGCCAGGGTCATCTGGGAAGAGAGAACTTAAATTGAGGAAAATGCCTCTTTCAGATTGGCCTGTATGCCTACAACTCTGTGGAACGTTTTTTTTTTTTGACTAATGATTGATGAGGGCAATGCCACCCCTGGGTAGGTGGCCCTGGAAGGTGTAAGAAAAACAATTACTAAAGGAAAGCTTTATTTCTTATTACAGGCTTACTGTCAGAAATAACTATTTTTTTTTGTTTCACATTGTACTATAAATATTACAAATCTATCTATCTATCTATCTATCTATCTATCTATCTATCTATCTATCATCTATCTATATATTTTGCCCATGTCTTGGTTGAAATTACCATCAAGGAGTAATCAGCTTTGACTAGTTACAAAACTGAAAGAAATTAACCTTGCATCTGTTCTTGAGAACACACACACACTATTCCACTTATATTTTTAAAAACATAAACTAATTTGGGTAACACTTTGTTTGTATTTTATCACTCATTTAAAGCTTATCTTTCAATTTAACATTTATTATTCTTGTTCAATGTATTGTTTATTTGACTTAGAGAAAAAAAATCACGAGTCCTGTCATTGGCTTCAGACAAAGTTTTCATATACTTCTGCTCTTCAAAACCTGCTGGTCTGGGCACAACGGGGATCTGCTAGTAGCCACGGGACTACCACTCTGTCTCTTTTTCCCCTTCAGTCACATAAGTCACAGAAGTTCTTTGTAACCTGAGTAGATTTGGCTAGAAACCTGAAATCATCATGAAAGTAAAGATCCCTCCCTCCCCACAACAAACCCAGGAGGCTCATGGGAATCCTTTGGCAATGAACAGAAGTTCAGACTGGCTATCAGCATGTAAAACTGAGAGTCAGAACTCCAGGTTACAGCTAGGCTGGTCTAAGTATTTACAAAAAGCGGAATTTGTGCCCTGAAAGATCCAGGCAAATGTCTGTGTTCCTCAAAGAGTGTCACAGGTCTGTGGTTGGAGGTGGCGGAGTTGTGCACTGTGGACATAAAACCTTCATTCACTCATGTTTAAGCACTGGCCTGGAGCTAGCTTTGGGAGGATGCTCTCTGTAGGTCATTGGAGATTTGTTTCCCCTGTTTCCTCTAGAAGAGGAGTTTGCTGACAAGAAAAACAAGCAGGATGTGGAGGGCAACTGCAAGGGGACTGCCGAGAGCGTTGACGGCCAAGCTTCTGGCTGTGGTCTTGGCCATACTCGTGGTCTTGGCCATACTCGTGGTCTTGGCCATACTCGTGGTCTTGGCCGTACTCATCGTCTTCTCTGTGGTCATGGCTGGGGTCTTGGCTGGTGTCTTGGCTGTAGTCACAGTTGTGGTCTGGCTGGTCCCAGGACTCTTAGGGGAGGGGGTCAAGGGTACAGATGTTGCTGGGAGAGAAACAAAAACCAGAAAACAATGTCATTATACCTTTTGTTGGGAGGTGGATAGGCACTAGAAAAAGGCTGGCAAGATGGCTCAGCCCTTGGCCATGAGTTCAGTTTTATACAATCAGTGGAAGAAGAGAACTGATCTTTAGATGTTGTCCTCTGACCTTCACACACACAGATGTATGGGTACACATACAATAATAAGAAATGTTGGTTTTTCAAGACAGTAAAGCCAGAAATCATGAGCAAAAGCCACTCAACACTTTTCCAGTGCCGTGCAGGGGGAGGGAGCTGTAGGCAGCTAGAAAGTTCAGACTGTTAAGTAATAAAAATAACTAAGCCTCTATCCTTAAGGTCTGCACCGTGTTTTCTCCTTCATTTTATTTTGATTTGTTTTTTAAATGTGCATAGTTGTTTCGCCTGTACATATGTATGTGTGTCACGCACATGTGATGCCCTCGAGGCTAGAAGAGGGTGTCAGGTTTCCTGGGACTGGAGTCACAGATAGTTGTGAGGGTCCCGTGGATGCTGGGAATTGAACCTGGGTCTTCTGGGAGAGCAAGCAGTGTGTTTAACTGCTGAGCTGAGCCATCTCTCCAGTACCCACGTAGTCTGTTGTGATGAGAAGCCCCACAGAATTTATAAAGTGTGTGAATTTGTCACTGGCTGGGGAGTGTGCCCTCAAATATCTTCATCCCCTTAGCTCCACTGAAACATGACCCAAAGGTAGAACAATTTTATGATTTTCTTGCTAATTCCAAGGCCTTGTGAGAACTTAGTATCATGTAGAATCAAGAACAGTGGTTCTCTGCCTCAAAGTTAGTAGGGGATACCTGTCTAGAGAGGGGCAGAGGATATCCTGTCTAAATCCTTGACTTTGTTTCTCAGGCTGGCAAGCCCCAGGACATTTTCTTTTGTAGGTTCTGGCCAAATGCTGGATCTCAATGATTATCTTTTAGAGAAGCAAAGAAAATCAAGCCTGTGCTCCTAGGGACTTGTCGGATGCCAGAAAACCTGGAGCTTAGAGCTCAGACACTTCAAGGGTGTTTTCCCTTAGCTGGTAGTGGGACCTATAAACCCAGCACTTGGTAGAAGGGTGCTTTCTGGGAAGAGCAGAGTCAGAAGAATTGCTGGCGCTTGTTGGCCAACAGCATAACTGAAAATGGGAAGGGCTAGATTCAGTGAGAGTCCCTATCTTGAGTCATAAGAAAGACAGCTATAAAGGAAGACAGAGGATATCCTCCTTTGTCCTCCCCGTGTGCACACCTGCACACATACTCGCTCTTTTCCCTGTACCCCATGCTGGAGATTTGATTCCAAGGGTTCATACATGCTCTTAGCTGAATCCTACATTTAAAACTGCATTATAATGATTTTGTAATGCAAGTAATGTAAGTCTAAGAAAACTAGAAAAATGTGTAAGAAGTGGACTTGGAGTCCTTGCTCTGCTCTGGACATTCTCTGTGTCCTTAGGTAAGTTGATTATCCTTTCTGGAGCTCAGTTTTGAATGCTTTGGCTTCTTACGGGGGGGGGGAGGAATAAGAGAAAGGGGAGGAGAGGAAGGATGAGGAGCCTGGGCAAGTGTGAGCCTGGGGTCTGCGCCCTGTGGAAAGATGGTGGCAATCCCTGGTGGTGGCGAGAGTGGCTGAGGCTGTTAGGAACTTGTGAGAGGGTTTAGTCAACAAAGTTCTTTCACTCAGTTGAGAGGTCCTGAGTTTGATCTCCCCAAATCCTTGTGAAAATTCCAGAGGTGGTGGCACATGTTTGTGATCACAGCACCAGAGAGGTCAAGGAGGCAGATCCCTGGAATCAATGGCCAACCATCCTACTTTGTGAGTCCCAGGCCAGTGAGAGACCCTGTCTCTAAAACATGGTGAGGCTGACCACCGACCTCCACATACATGAATACATTTATATACATGAACACGCATGCATGCTCTTGAGTGCATATGTACACACACAGACACTCACATACTCAAACACAGAATAGGAAGATGCAGGTTAGAGATCATGTACTTTCTTAGTTTGTGTCAAGGTACTAGGGTCAATCTACCTCTTGCAAAAGAAAAAAATAAAAACAAAAGCAAGAAGCAAGCTAACAAGACCATGACATTATTGACATCTCTGTGACACCAATTCTTTCTGTGTCACTAGTGCTCTCCATCCCCCGCCCTGCATAATTCCCTTAAAAACTGGTCGGTTAAAGTTCACCCTGCGAAAGCCTCGTGTGAGTGGGGTTTCAGGCTCTGGGTGGAGACTGAGAAAGCTGTTGCTTTTTCATACCGATGCCTATCCAGTACTGGACAGAAACTGTCCCCACTGAAGCAGGGATTTGGAGCCACGGATGGCCGTTGGGATTTCTGAAAAGTTGCACAACTCTTGGAGCGGGCTCTCATTTCTCACATGGCATACAACAGAGGGTTGGGAAAAATCTCACATTAGGTTCTTGTTTGGTGCGAAATTCAGCCGGTATCTGGGTAAAATAATTTTCCATACTGCCCGAGTTTACTGGCAAATATACAAAGAGTTTGAACAGAACTCACCTGGCCATTCCAGTCTCACAGGTGACATGATAGCTGTGCGATTGACGGAAGCAAGGAAGACCCTGGAGGGCAAATCAGGAGGAGATGGTGAGGACCTTGTCTGTGGAACTCATAAGCTCCATCTTAGCCTGTCTGGACCACCCCATCCTGTTAATCTCTCCTGAGCTTACCTTTTATATGTCACAATAAGCTAATCATTAAATATTGACCTAGTTCGTATGGACTTGACTGAACTCCTCCAGGGTCTTAACTCTAAACAGCTCTCCTGTCTCCTGTTCCCACCAGTTTCATCATTAGGAACTCCCCATGGGCTGGTACACATCTTTGTCCCTTGTTCAAGAGAGTCTCTTTGTTTGTAATAACTTTCCTGGTCTATCTGTCCAGAAACTCAATGACATCCTTCAAGCCCAGTCTCCCTACAGTTAACCCTGACAGATCTCCCACCTTTTCTTTACATTGAGTTGCAATGAGCTTCTCTACCCACTAGAGGGCAGGCTCTGTTGCGAATAACGCCCGAAACACTGTAGGTACTTAAATGTTCATTAAATGATCCTCAGAGCACATTCTGTTGTTATTAACTCAGCGGGTCCGTTGCAGCATTAGCCCCTTGTCTAGACAGCCAGCAAGTCACTCATGAAGGGGGTGCGGTCTGGATGCCGGTCACTGTGCTCAGCTTGAGCAAACAGCAGTGCACCCAACAGTCAAGGCTCCTATGTTCATGGCACTTACAGTGTCTTCAGAGACAGACTTCAATGACTACCCAGAAATCCAGCTAGGAGTCAGTTGCGGCTGTGATGTGTGTGATGCAGTAGAGGAAAGCTGGAGAGTGTGCAACAGAGCTCTTTCTGAATCTCTGTGTTTAGGGAAAGCAGAGGAAGTGATTCACCTCAGTACTTCCATCTTTCCCAGGCTCACTATAAATCCCATAGGCCAAGACCTTGGACATCCCTTTTGTAGCCTACTCTGCATAGTGCCCTCCATGGTGGGGTTCCTTGTGTCCCCCTCCCCTTGAGCCAGTCTTGCTGATCAAGGCCATGAGTGTGCACATTATGAACAAGCAGAGAGACTAGTGGTAGTAAGTGTGCAAGTGAGGACAGAGACTGCTCTGTTGGTGGGACTGTGCTGTTTCTCCTGCAGACTGCAGACTATACCTGCTGGTGCATCCAGTTTGTGGCCAGCGTTCTTTCTCTAAGTAGAACTAGCTGGCTTCTTAGCAACCGTTGCCATGGTAGAATTGGTAGTAGTAGCTCCCTTTGGATTCGGCTTCCATTTATTACTGTATGGGCATAATAGATTCCCCTTTAGAACCAATGAAGGTCCAGAGTGTGGCATGCGAGGGAAGAATGGCTTGACAGCATCACCAGCTTCCACAGAGACAACAATGCTGGCAGTGGACCCAGCATGCCAGGGTTGCCCTTTCAGGTGCATTAAGTTCTTCACAACCCTTGGTTTCTAAAGTCAATGTAATAATAGGCCCTCAGAGTGAAAGGCATTGGTTGTGGACGGATGATGCCAGCCTCCAGGTGGCCTCTTCTTAGAACCTCAGGGCATCCATTTTTTATGGCAGAAGGAAACTACTGTCATTATTCATTGTCACACTTTCCCTAAATGATTCGCTACTAGATTTACATATATATATGTATAGTGTGTGTGTGTGTATGTGTGTGTGTGTGTGTGTGTGTGTGTACGTAGAAAGGGACTGTTTGCAGGAGGGAAAGTGGGAACAAGAGAAACTAATGGGGGTGATTAGGAGCAAAGTACAATGACATACATGGCGAAAATATCATAACGAAATCTATTATTTTGTAGGCCAACAAAAGCTTTTTTTTAAAATAAAGATTCACCAGTTTGAATATGGAGAACTTGTAAGAGTATTCCAGTCTTCCTGATTATGTTGAGTACTGTGGATGCGCGTGCGTGCGTGCGAGTGTGTGTGTGTGTGCATGAAAGGCACAATAAAGGAAGGCGAGGCAGACAAGAAGTACTGCTGCTGGGTCCCCTGCTCACACCCCCAGTCTAGCTTTAGTCCTAGGCTAATGTAAACTATATAAACCTGTTATAAAAGTTGAAGAAAATGAAACACGATCAATCCTTACTGCAGGCTGACTTCAGTCACATCCTCAGAATTAGGAACTATCCACGTTGCTGTGATGAGGGAACTGTTGGAAGGTGTCACTTGATATAGGACACTGGTGTCGTTGCACTCCTGAGTTGCTCCAACCCAGGCACCCACTGAGGTACTGCTCTGGTTCATTGCTTTCAGAATCACTGCGCTGATGGACCTGTTCACAGGAACCAGCACTAGGAGGAGAAGACCAGGAAGCAGTTAGTGAAGGGTGACCCAAGAGGAACCAAAGTGAAGTGTGAGCAGGGGAGGTTACAGAGTGTGGACAGCACGGTCCTGTTTCTGTAAAAGAAACTGGAGACGGCCTGGACTAAAGCAAAGCGAGTGACTTGCATTGCGCAATAGACAGCCTTGGATCTGCGTCTTGACTCTAGAACTTAGGAGCAAGACAAGACACCTCTGGGCCTTGGTTTCTTCTTACTCAGTGGTCACTGTGCGCGGCTTTTGTTTTTTGAAAGAGGATTTCATCCTAAGCTGGACTCAGGTGTAGCTGAGGATGACCTTGAACTCCTACTGCTCCTGCCTCTATGTCTTCTCTACAGGTATTACAGGTGTGTGCTGCCATGCCTAGTTTATGAGATACCAGAACTTGGAACACGCTAGGCAAGCACTCTACTAATTAAGCTATATCCCTAACCTCTACACATTTTAAGCCCCACTTTGTTGCTCTGGATCTGGGGAACAATGACATTATCCCTCATTGTGTGGGATGATGCTGTCTATCAGTAAATGCTTCTGAGAGGATTGAAGAAAAGATGCTAGCATCTGGTTCATATTGGACAAATTGTGAATGTTATTACTGATTATATTTAAGCACATTATATTTCATTGGCCTAGTTTGCTTGCCAAGAAGGCCAGCTGACCCAAATCCCATAAGCCCTGACTCACTCAGAGAGGAGCTGACTTTTGTTCTACGTTTTTGCGGCATGGTGTGTCAGAAGGCGATGCACAGCGGTGTCGTTTAGATAGTCATCAACCCTCTTAGCTCTCCATGGATGTTTTTTGACTGGTCCTTTTTTTGCTTTTCACCGTGGGCTTCAGCCTTCCTTGGCACTTGCATTCTCTGGATTTGTGGCTTCAGTCTCTCCCTCCTCGGTGACCAGACCACACTTCCTCAGGCAACCCAACAAGTGGGAAGTGTGCCCTCCCACCTAAAGAACCTCAGCATTTCCTGCTTCACATTCCTGCCTCTTCCCTGTCAATGACAGTTTGCAGGACCCCCCTTCCTCTTCTGTCCATATTTCTCTCTATAGGGACAGCAACTGGTTCCCACCTCCTACACCCCCAGCTGCTCTGCAAATGCACTTGGCTCATATCTGACCCACACCTGGGTCTGGTGTTTGTTCATGTCTGGGTGCCTGCCTGGAGGCTTTCTTTTTTTGTTACCGTTCATCCCAGCCCTACTTACACACCCAGATCTTGCTCTGCACCCCTCTCTGGGCTAACAGCCCTCTTTTCCCCTCATACCTGAAACATTGACACCTGCTCTATAGAATTGAATGCTTAATTATATTTTACAGTTTTATCGCTGCCAGCATCGGGCAGCCCAGTGTTTGGCACGAAACAACTACTTTCGATTGATCCTAAAGCCCTGTATCAGGCAGGAGTGGGCATAAACTTAGTAGTAGAGTGCTTGTCTAGCATGTTTGAGGTCTTGGGTTCTGTCTCTAGCTCTTAAAAAGAAATCCTTTATTCAATGTCCTTAAGGTGGAAAGCTTGGGAAATAATAAATTACATTCTTCTTGTCTACAGACGAGAACAATGAGGCAGAGGCTGGCCCAGCATAGTCTTAATGTAAATATTGCAGACTTCTTTCCTGAAGAGGCCCAGGGAAGGTGCTCTGAGGTGTTGGCTAAGCTATAACTGTCTCTCAGGATCTGCCAAGCCATTTATACGTGGCTTAGCAATGTTGACAGAATGCTGAAGTAGAAAAGGACTTCAAAGTAAAACAGGGAAGGTTGGCTGGCCTATCTACTGGGGTCTCTGGAAGGCCTGAGTCCTGACCCTGGCCTTCTACAAAGGCATTGGGAAACCCTTCTAGGTGTGGAATTTGGCTCCTCTCATCCCCGAGGACAGAGGATTTTTGACCCTCAATTTAAAGTGTGAGTCAGATTGACCTCAGAGCTTGAGCACGTTTTGGTTTGAAATGGAATCTGAGCAAAGCAGGTACGGGCATTCAAGGAAGTGAAGTACTTTTCCCTTTCCCCGAGGCTGCAGGAACTGCTGTGGTCGCCCTTCCCCCTTCTCCCCATTGTCTTGCCCCCTCCCCCACCGTCCTCCCCTGTCTTCATCTTCCCACAGTAGAAGCTCTTTCTCCCGTTTCAGCAACAGACCTGCCTGTATCCTGATGCGCCATTTCGCAGCAGAGGCCTGTAACCGTTGCTCCCGCAGTAATGGATTCACTCGCATACGCTCAGCTTGTGCTCAGCTAGTGCTCAGCTTGAATTACAGACTTATCTTCCCTGCTCTGGTATGAAAAGACCCACTTCTCAAAGGAGAAGGGCACAGTCCAGTTACAGCAGGAGCGCTTGCGTAGGGACAGCCCCCCACCCGCCCGCCCAGGAAACAGTAGAGAGCAAGTAGGATGCTTGTGGCGAAGGCGCAGCAAGGCGGCTCCCGTGCTAGGCTGTTACGGAACCAAGGTGGTCTCTGAAAAATTTGTTTAGACTTTTAAGAGAGGAGGAGTGGCATAATGTCAAATATTAGTTCTGTGACATTCTAGTGACCTTGGTACAATTTTGAATTCTATATGCCTCCTTTTGTTCCTCGGTAAAAATGGAGGTTAATGATAGTATTTTCCCTTAGAGCAAAATCTAGCACCTTGTAAGACGTAGCATTATAATGTGGACGTACTTCCAGATCCACGATTCTTACAGCCCTATAACTGAAGGGAGTCAATAGCATCTGTGCCTGTCTGCTCATCTATCAACCGGGTCTGCCTAGTGGGTCAGGGCGGGGGCTAAACGTTTTCATCTATGAAGCCCCCAAAGAAAATGTTACTGCTATTATAAAACTAGGCCGTGGGAGGTGTGGGGGAAGGGCAGGTGAGAGGGCTCAGAGGGGAAAGGCACTTGCTGCGAAAACCTGGTGACCAGAGTTTGAGCCTCAAACCCACATGATCGTGGAAGGAGAGAGGCAACTCCACAAAGTTATCTTCTGATCTTCACATGAGTGCCAGGGCATGGGTGTGCACACACATACGCACACCCTAAGAGAACACACACTATAATAATAGAAATTTTAAAAAACAAATTGAACATTTTTTTTTAAAGAATAAGTAAAGCTAGGTAGAAAGCATTTTCCTTGACTAACAGGTTTGACTAATTAGAAAGCGTATCATTTAACTTGTAGGTCTGTTGAATTCCCCAAAGGGAAAGTTATGAAATACTTTCCAGATACCCCTAAGAAAAACAGGTTATGATTGAACAGCCAAGGATCAGGCAGCTTTCTCCACTTGTGTCCAGTGAACCCCCAGCAAGCCATTTAACATTTCTGCCCTCAGGCTCCCCACAGACACGGTGGGCTGCTGAGGCTTCCCTCTAGCTCACGTCTTTCCCACACACTAAATGCAAGTCCTCCTTCCTGGTGTCCTGCCAGGTAAGGTCATTTTGTCAAGTGGACCTGATAGGACTGTCACTACAATGAAATCCCTCAGAATAACAGTGGCCCTTTAATGCAGCCACATGTTCGCCAAGGTATGGTCTGCCTGGGGCTCAGTTCATTTGAGCTCTGGGGCTTTAGACTAAACACCTGTAATTCAGACATGGACTGGAAACCGCAGAAACCATCCTTCCAATCCACTCTCACGCACTGATCGGCCCTCCTCATTTCCCATCCTGTTCACACACACGGTGGGAGCGAGGATGGAGGGCTATGTTCTGAGAGGACAAAGAACAGCAGCATGAAGGACTTTTGACTCACCTGTCCAGCTTATGTTCCCGCCAGAGACTTCCGTGTGAGTGCTGATACCCAAGTTGTCCGAGGTGGAGGTAGAGACTGTATCAAAGACCATGCAGGGGTCATTATAACTTGCAGAGAAGGCAGGAGAAAAGCCCAGAGCCAGGCACAGGAGCAGCCCCAGCGGTGGCAGCAAGGAACGGAGCACAGCCATGGTTCTGCCTGCTTGGTTGCTGGGTCTGGCAGTAGTGAGACTGAGTTCCACTGCCGGCTTTCCAGTTTATATGCGGTGGGGCCGTGCTCCTGGGTGAGGTCATGTATGCAAATCTCCTTCCCTCCCTCCTGAAAATACTGCCTTCTGGAATCTGGCCCAAGACATCACCAGGAATGAATCACCGGCCTCCACTTTTTGTGTCACCAACAATCCTTTACCAATTCCAGTTTTGCTCAAGAAGAGAACTGGACAAATTACTGTGCATGTCCCTCACCTCGGCGCCTGCCATCTGGAGCAGTGGAGAAGTGGTAAACGCCTGGAAGTGGAAGTCCACAGTTGGGCAATTATCACGTAGGTGGTCTGTTTGGGAGCTCTGCCTTTCTCACGCAGGCATGGGTGCCCTTTTTATCTCGGAACATTGCATAGCTCCTCCAGTTTCCAGTTCATCTCGCAACTAGCCTAGAGCTGGAAAGACTATCTGCATATTCACTTACTTGGTTTTGAATTACTGATTTTGTGATTTGCTGATTTTGTGTTGGGGTCAGGAGACAGGAGGATGCAAGGGCCACAGCGTGTGTGGGGAGGTCAGCCAACAACTTCCAAGGAGTCATTCCTTTCCTTCCCTTACAGGCGGCATTAGGATTGAACTGGGGTTTGGTAGCAGATGCGTTTAGTCACAGAGCCTTCAAACGGGCCCTACTTATTTAAGACCCAGTCCCATGCATTCTAGGCTTGCCTTGAGTTCTCCATGCAGGAAGATGACCTTGAATTTCTTCAAAACCATAATCTTTATTTTAGTTATTTAATTTTTGAGGCAGGGCCTCACTGTGTAGCCTTAGCTGGCCTGGAACTTGCAACGTAGACCAGGCTGCCTGCTAACTTCCAGAGATCTGCCTGCCTCTGTTTCCTGAGAGCTGGGATTAAAGGTGTGTGTGGCCACCCCCAAGGTTTATGTTAGTTTTAATTGCATGTTTGTGTGAGTGTGTGTGGGTATATGCCTGTGAGGGCAGTTGCTCTGGGAGGCCAGAGTCTCTGATCTCCTGGAGCTGGGGTTACAAGCGGTTATAACACGGCTTCTGGGAGTGGACCTCCCTTGCGCTGCAAGAACAGTATGAGCGCTTAACTGCCAGGTCATGGCTGCAGCCCACGACCTTGAATTTCTGTTCCTCACACTTCACGTCCCAGATTTGAGGTTTACAGGGGTGCACCATCACACCCAGTGTATATGGCACCGGGATTGAACCCAGAGCTTTCTGCACAGCTGAGGCACCTCCCTTGTATTTTTATTTATTTATTTGGGAAGAAACAGATTAGAGCCACATTGTTCCTGAAACTTCCCTTCATAGTGTTAGAGCATGGGGAAATTATTTTTAAAAGCTGGAAATTTTTTCCTCATATCCCCAGCTCCCCTAAAATTTTGTAATTTACTCACTGGAGGGAACGAGGGAGAAGAAGTGGGTTACTTTGTGAGTAAAAAGGAAATAAAAATACTATTGGGCCAAGGCAATAGTTCTGAAATTTTTAGTTAATTAATTTGTATATGCATTCTTCCCATCGTGTGCCGAGGAGAGTTTGTGGGATCTGTTCTTTCCTTCCACCATGTGAGTTCTGGGTCTTGAACTAGGCCATTAAGTTTGGTGTCAGACACCCTTTACCAGCTGAAGGTCTTACAGGATCTCAATCACAATAACACTTTTAAGTGTTCCTTCAAGAGAAACAGGGCATCTTGGGGCAAGGACCTCTAAAAATAATCTGTTCGGCAGTGAGAATATCAGCAGTAATGATCAAAATCTGCTTTTTACAAACCTTGAGAAATTAACCAAAGGTTTTTGAATAATGTATTTAAAGAAAAAGAGTAGTTGGTGTCACTGAAAACTGATAGCAGTGGCATTTGAGTTTGTCTGGACCCACTCGCTAACCTCATCTCCACAGTGGGCTCAGGAATGCACAAATCTACTTTGAAAATTGTGGAGACCAGAAAACTAGTAACTGATGGAAGGAGCCAGCATGGGTTTAGGATCTTCCAAATTAGCCGCCTCTCAGGTGGGATTATTGTCTCTGTGACCTCTCTGGAATCTGCTTGTAAAGGTGCGTTCTTAGGATTTATAGTTATTTTGATTGGATTCAAAGATTTCTCTATGAATAGTCTTATTAATAGGGTGTTGGTCACAGACAGTCAGTGGGGATTTTTAAGCACTGTCTTGAGGCAGTGATTTCCTTTGGGATCTAAGAGATCGAATGAAGAAAAAGAAACCATAAAAGATATTCATAGGGAGTTTTGAGCACTCCAACAAATTCTTGGGAAGCTGGGCTGTTTGGGCGTGGTTCTGCAGTGACAAAGAAAGAACCAGGAAACCCCTCGCACCTTTGTCACCTGCCGAGACTCTCACAAACAGGAAGAGAAGGCCAAGGTGAGAGTCATAAAACTGCCCAGCTGGCCACAGAAGTCATGTCCCAAATGCAGAGGGAGGAGGACCCTCAGCGAAGCCTGGTTAAAAGACTGAAGGAAATTACTGTCATTCATGAAAACTCAGGAACCAGTAGCAGCAGCAACAACAACAACAACACACAACAGCTGCAGGGAGGGGAGGGAATCTGGGACCCAGAGCTGCCACATCATTGTTTTTGAATGCTCAGTCTTCAACAAAGAGTTAGGAGACAGGGAAGGGGAGTGGAGCTCACTGATGGAGTGCACGCCTAATACACACAAGACCTTGAGTTCAGTTCCCAGCGCCGAAAAACCGACAAACAAACAAACAGAATCCACACATATGACAACAACAAAATCCAAACTATGGCAAGCCCATAAAGAAGGAAAACTCTCTCAGGAAACTGAAGCTGTAATTGAGAAAATCCAATTGTTATATTTAGTAGATTAATATATCTAAAGAATTAGGAAATGTGTCCAAAAGATTAAAGGAAGGTACATAAAGTTGTGTCTCATCAAATAAAGAGTAACAATAAGAGACAGATATGGTTTAAAAAAAAAAACAGAGAACCAAAAAGAATTGAAATGCAGTTAACATTTCAATAATAAATTAACGCCTTTAATCCCAACACTTGGGAGTCAGAAGCAGACAGATCTCTGAGTTTGAGGCCAGCCTGGTATACAGAGTGAGTTCCAGGAAAACCAGGACTGTTACATAGAGAAACTCTGTCTCAAACAAACAAACCAATAAATAAATAAATGACTTAAAATTGCTAATTATTTTTGAGATAGAATCTCACTTTATAGCCCCAGCTATCCTCAACTTGCTATGTAGACCAGGTTGGCCTCAAATTTACAGAGATCCACCTGTTTCTGCCTCCTAGGTGGGGAAATTAAAGGCATACACCACCACAGGTAGGCCTGTGGTGATTTGAACAGGAATGACCCCAAAAGGCTCATATAGTTGAATATTTGCTCATTAGGGAGTGGTGCTATTTGACAGGGATTACATGTGGAGGAAGTGTATCACTGTGGGTAGGTTTTGAGGTTTCAAATACCCAAGCCAGGCCCAGTGTCCCTGTCTTCCGCCTGGCCTGCCAATCTGGATGCAGAACTGTCAGCTACTCTCCAGCTCCTGCCTGCCACCATGCTCCTTGCCATGATGATAATGGACTAAACCTCTGAAACTGTAAGCCAATCCGGACTGAATGTTTTCCTTTGTAAGAGTTGCCATGGTTATATTGTCTCTTCACAGCAGGAGAACAGTGACTAAGACAGCCCCTGATAATAAGTCATTTAAAAACTAATAAAATTGTACAGCAGATTGCAACTGGCGGTCCAAAGTATCAGTAAACTTCAAGATTGCTCAACTGGATACGTTGACAAGAGGAGTGAAAGATTTATACACTGAAAACTGTGAGAACCCAGAATCTCCAAAACGATCTTGTAGAAACAAAGCAGTGTGTGCACGCATACTTTCTGATTTTAAAACTTAACTACAAAGCTGTGATGAGCCAGGGTAGGAATGGCCTAGATTCAGCCATATAGACCAGTGGAGGGGAAGTAAGCCCCTCTGTTGGTGAGCAGTACAGTGTTTTCTGCTTCTTAGCCTTATCCCCAGGTTTTGCACATGCTGGGCAAGGGTTGTACCATTGAGTTACCCTACCCAGGCCTGACCAACTGATGTTTTAACAAAGGGAGCAATATAGTTCAGTGGGGGAAGAACAATGTTTTTAACAAATGTTAATAACTGGAGATCCATATGCAAAAGAAAGAGGTTGGACTGTATATAACCATTAGCTCTTGATGGACCAAGGATTTAAATGTAACTATGAAGCTTGTAGAAAATGTATAACCTTCTGGCCTTGATTGAGATCATGGCTGCTTTGATGTGCTACCCAAGACAAAAAAAAAAAAAAAGGTAGATTAGACTTTATCAGAACTAAAATGTTTTATCAAAGGGTACTATAAAGGAAAGTAAAAAGATAGCCCACATAATTAGAGAAAATATTTATGGATAGAAATACTGTGTGTGTGTGTGTGTGTGTGTGTGTGTGTGTGTGTGTGTGTGTGTGTAGATGGGCGGAGTTTGAATACTTTCTCTAAAGTGGAAGGACACACAGCAGCCTTAGTCATTAGAGAAATGAGAGTGAAAACCACACTGTCATCCTGCACTGCAGACACTGCGATAGTGTTGCCGAACCTGGGGAGTCACAGCCAGAGCCCCAAGTCAGATCTGGCCACCGGCCCTCAATAAGCCAATTAAAAAAGCTTAAAGTAGAGAACAAGGAAAGGGGATTGGTCTAATGTGGCCACACTGGCAGGAGGGACAAGGAGATTCACTGACCCCTCAAGTCTGTTCCCAGTGTGGTCACAGGGAGAAAACATCCTTTTTTCTTCGTGCTGTTTAATGTGGCTCCTTCAATTGTCTTAGTGGGGAAGGGTGGCTGGACCTGGGTTTGGGCACAGATTGTAACCCCCAAAATGGGTAACAATGACTCTCTTGTTGGCATGGTCTAGAGACCCTCCCCGGAACACTCATGCATTTCCAGCAGGAATATCAAATGGTGTGGCTGCCATTTGAAAATGTTGGGCATTTACTCAGTTAAACATAGAATCACTACTGTATGGCCCAGGAACTCCAATCCTGGGTGTTTACCTAAGGGAATAAAAACCTCAACTCCCCACAAAAATCTCTGCATGTGTGCTCAAAGAAGCACTACTCCTAGTAGCTCCAAATCAACTTTGGATAAATAATGAATAAGTAAAAAAAATGTGGAATATTTTTGCAATAGACTATTACATAAAAGCAGGACTGAAGTACTGATTTACCCACCGCCAGTGGAGAAACCTTGGCTAGATTATACTCGGTGAAAGCAGGCCAGCACGGAAGACCACATACTGAATGATCTCACCGTGTGAAGTGTCCAGAACAGGCGAGTCTGCAGATGCAGGAAGTGGTTGCCAGGGCCTGGGGGAAGGTGTGAAAGGGAAGCGAGGGTTAATTGGTTTACTGCTTCTCTAGAAGTGATTGGAGCATTCTGAAAACAGTCGTGAGGACATTGAAACCTGAGCTACCCCTCCAGCTTAAGTCTCTTTTTCTGGGAATTGGGGTGATAAAAACCAATTCTGGATATTTTTATGAATACTAAATGAAAGCTATGTGTGAATTGTTTTGCGGAGTGGGGTAGGCTGTTAGAACAGTATCTTAAATGTTTTAAACAAGTTATTTTGTTTTTTCTTGCCTTTCCACCTTCCCTCCCTTCCTCCTTTCTTCCCTCTTTCTCCCTCCCTCTTCATTCTGTAGAAAGTTTACCAATTGCTGTAGGCCTTCACTGGTCCCTGTGTGAAAGACCACAGCTAGGAAAGAGACAGCGTTTGTCCTTCCAAGGTTAAAGTCTGAAGTCTCTTGAATTCATCAGAAGTGGTCAGAGGCAGGGATGGCTGGTTTGAGGAGCTCTGGGGTTTTGATCTTGTCTTCTAAGTATGTCAAAAGTGTGACCGTGATGTGGCTAAGAGCACGGGCCTGAGAAGCCAAGAGGCTTCAGTTAACCTGCCCCAGCCTTTTGTCTGATTCCTATTAGAATATCACATTTGCGAGAGGTTGATATCCAGGTTTAAAGGCAATAATGCAATATGCTTGCTATAAAGTGAGACCCTCTCTGTGGTTGGTTTTGTTTGTTTGTTTTACCGCCTTGTCAGGTCACTGTGCTCACTCTAGGGAGAAGGGCCAAAGGGGAAGGAACCAGAGAGCCTCAACCATCTAGTCCCTAGATGCTGGTTTGACTGCGCCTTTGACTGTTGCTGTACAGTTGTGTATTAATGGTCCTGAGGGTAGCCTCTGGGCTTCAGGGGTAACAGTGGCCAGCCTTCTAGAAGATGCAGACCTTCCTTCTCATTGCCCAACAGAGTTCACTATTAGATGTCACATTAGGAAGTTTAAGCCCATCTTCCCCTGAGAAATAATTTTCATGTTGCTCCTTCATATAAGATTGAGGAAACAGGACAGAAAGATGAAAGAACTTGCCCCAAGCATAAAAGTACAGAGGCCCTTGTTGTAGGAGGCCATTTGTTTGTTCCCGGCCGCTCAGCCCCGAAAAAACCACACAGAAACTGTATTAATTAAATCACTGCTTGGCCTTTTAGCTCTAGCTTCTTATTGGCTAGTTCTTGCATCTTAATTTAACCCATTCCTATTAATCTGTGTATTGCCATATGGCTGTGGCTTCCTGGCAAGGTTCGGTCCTGCATCTGTCTCTGGCGGGGCTACCTGGTTTCTCCTGACTCTGCCTTCTTTCTCCCCTCATTCAGTTTAGTTTTCTCCGCCTACCTCTATTCTGCCCTGCACAGGCCTAAGACAGTTTCTTTATTAACCAAGTGTATTCACAACATACAAGGGAAATCCCACATCAGGTCCTGGCCTCTTCCTACTGGCCAGAGTTCTTCTACCATGTAGCTCCCATACTACATAGCTCCTCTAGTTTCTAACTCCCATGCTATATAGCTTTCTATGATATAGCCCCATTACTGTATAGATTCCATGTCATATAGATTCTCTATGGTATAGCTTCCATACTATACAGCTCCCATATTGTATAGTTCCCATATTATAGAACTCCCCGGTTCCCACACTAAATAGCTTCCATACTGTACAGTTTTCCTGGTTAGTTAGCATGTGTTTGCTCTATGTAGCATTTTCTCATCCAATGTAGCCAAAATACAGCATATTTTAGTTTGCCATGTATGCGCTTTTCAGTACAGACTCTTGTCTAGCCTACGTGCTGCTTGTAGGCCTTAAAGTTTACTGTGACAGCAGTCAGTTGTTGCTCCAGGATCTGTCTACTCACATCAGTGTCTTCATTTTATGTGAGTGTGCTTTACCTGGTGCCGTACTTTGATGTGACTGGGTATGTGTCAAGAGTCCCTGGTGCTGGGTGAGTTGCTCAAGTTCATGATGTCTAAGGGGGACACTACAGTCAATCATCAAACTCCAGGCTGGCCACGGCCCCCAGAGACAGTCTGGAGAATTCTTCACTTGTCTTTGTAGAACGATAGAAACAAGAGCAAAATGGTGATTTTAGAAAGAAAACAAAATGTGTTCTGCTCATTTGGAGCTGACAACCATTGACCGCGTTTAATTCTGGCTTCTCTGCCCCCTCCCCCCTTTTAAACTCACCTGTATTTACCTTTTAAAGCGGAATGGACGTGGACAAGACATTTCCATTCACAAACCTGGTTCAGTTACTTCTCATTCAGCTTTACAGCGTGGGGAAGTTAGGGTTTTGTTCCCTAATACTTTACTGTGGAAGAGAAGCTGCGGGGAGTTCCTCCCACCAACTTGTTTCAGTTTAACTTACTCCCAGAGTATGAATTCATGCTAAATTAATCCCAGGAGATGGAAGATTTAACAAGAGGATCCTACAGAATGAAACGCAAGCCATTTTAAGTTATTTTTTCTTCTAAAAATTAAGGTGTATCTCAGAAAACTTTGGTGACAAAATAGTTGATCTACCAAGAAATCTATCACTATGAAAATGCTTTGGACTATGAGGTAAGCAAGACCTTACACTAAAGTTTACAATGAAGGGTCTGGAAACCACAGGGTGGCTCAAAACTACTATATAACTCCAGTTCCGGGGATCCCATACCTTCTGACCTCTGCAGGTACCAGACATGCACATGGTACACAGACATGCAGGCAGGCAAACATGCTCATAAAATAAAAATAAAAATCTACCAAAAAGGTTTTACAAAGGAGTGGTTGAGGGAGGTGAATGACTGTGGTCAAATATATTGTATAAAATTCTAAAAAAAAAAAATAAACTAAAGATTTTTTTAATAAATTAAGTAAGCCAAGGCAAAACTGGAAAAAGCATTTCTAGCTTTGCTGTATGGCCTTAGGCAAGGAGTATCACTTGAGGAAAGAAAGAAATCCTCTCTACCTCTCAATTATCAGGCCTCAGGGAACCTTAGCCTGCGAACACAAAGCATCCTGAGCAATGTCTCATCAGAAGGACTGAAGGTAAGTGTGAAACACAGGTATCTGTGTTTCTCCTGGTGAGACCCCATCTCCTTCCTCATATATGATGTGCTGTCATTTTCTTCAAGGACTGCTGTTTCTTCAGTCGCCCACAGTGAGATCTGTGGACCGTCCCCACCATCCTGTGGAGCCTGTCAGCAGAGGTCTGCAGACCTTTCTCACTGAAGCTGGAAGACGAGAATGCAGTTCCAGACAACAAGATGATGGATGTGGTCCTTCACAGATTGTGCTTGTCCGCCTCTACTTCTGCCTTAAGGTCTCAATAACAGAGCAGTCAGGGTGCATCTCCAAGGCTTTCTCTGCTGCCTGGTTACCCATTGTTGCTGTCCACCCATGCGTGCCGGTGACAATACAACATGGGAATGTCACCAGTTTGACATGATCTCTGTTTCAATCTCCCCTACCCACAAGGCCTTTGACAATTGTGCAGAGATTTTCTCCTCTTCTCTTTTCTATCTTTTTTTTAAATTTTATTTCTGAGAAAATTTTATTGACCTTTTGGATAAAATTTGTCAGAAAGGACTGTCCTGTCATAATTCTGCTGGAACAAGTGCACAGCCTCCTCTTTGCTGATTCTATGTTTGGCTTTTTGTCTTTAATGTTGAAACCTGGCCTGCCCAACACCACATAGAAGTCCAGGCTACACCACATAGAAGTCCAGACTGTAGATCCCAAAGCTTGGGTCATATTTGACACCCAAGTCAATGTGTTCTTGAATCCCAAAAGCAGAGTTTCCAGCATCTGAGAAGTTATTTTTCTATAACTCATATACCCAAATCTTCAGGCCTTTCTTTTGCCTTGACTCCATGGACTTTGCCGTGGACAGCCATCTTTTCATTTCTCCTGATGCCAAAGGACCTGATGGTGTATCTAGCTTTGAAAATACAGGTGTCTGGCCTGTGAGCTGCTTCAACACCATGGCTGCCTGGGTCAGTCTGTGTCCACTCTCCCCCACACAGACACAGAGCTTGCAGAGGCGAAGTCCGGCGTGGCCTTCTCCTTTCACCGTCATCTTGCGCTGTGGTGGAGAAGAGGCACAGAGGTTCTCATGCTTCGTCTTATCTTCATTTTCCTTATTTCCTTCTTCCTCTTCTGGAAGTCCCAAGTGCTCTTCGGTGACTGACTCTAATGTGCACCCTTTCGATTTCTCCAGCTGTTGAACACACTACTCACCAGGAAGCCACAGATCACTTCTAAGCCGTGGTTTTGGGCTCATTCTGCAGTGGCCAAGATAGCCTTAAGATAAAATAGGCATGCTTGTGATTTTCCTTCATTCTGATACAGTGGTCTTCCGGAGAAACCATCTCACCCTCCGGCTCAGGTGTGCAGTCAGAGACAGGAATGCAGCTTTCAAACCTTCCGGCTCTAGGAGTCTCCATGAATCCTGCACTTGAGAGAGCTTTAGAGAAATGCGCATACAACATACAGTCCATATAGTCCGTTTTATCTTCACCAACTTCAATGGACAGTTCTAAGCATTTACTTTTTTCCGTCAAATTCATTCTGACAATTTTCAAAATTTCCCTTTTCTGCAACATTTCGTGTGAATTTCTTAGAGGGAATTCCTGAGAACCCACCATTCCTCCAGTACAATTCAGGCTCTGGGGGCTTGGTTCCTTGCTGCTGCCCACTGTGGAATTCCGTGGACACACAACTTAATGCTGTTCTTTTTTCTTCTGTTTCAAATGGATCAAAAGGAGCACATCTTGGGAGAAGAAGAAGCGCTCAGGGTTCTAATTGTCCTTCAACAACAACAACCAGCCCCACCTCCAGAGCTTCCAGAGCTTCCAGAGGGTCTTCCAACTCCTGCGGGTCAGGTTCTTGCAGCCTACACCTAGGCTCTGCAGCATTTCTAATATCCTAGGGTTTGCTTCTTGAGTTCCTCTTCTCAGGTATTTCTCCTTAACCGTATTCTTCTTGTTACCTTCCTCCTTCCATCCTCCCTCCTTCCTTTCTTCCTTCATTCCTCCTCTTCCTCCTCCTTCAGAACCAGGACTATTTCAGGTTTAATTCAGATGGCCTCTTCCTCCTCCTCTTCTTCCTACCCCCTCACCCCTTTCTTTAATCTCATCACCACTGACTTCTTGCTCTTCTCCTTGAAAAGAGAAATGGGACAGCTAACACCCTGAGGATGTTTCTTCATAACCTCCGTTATTCTTCTTTCCTGCCAGTACTCAGTCTGGGTCTTCTTTAAGATGCAGGATAACTTTAGTTCCAAGACCTGTAGAGTCTCCAGTGCTGGTCCTTACTGTGAATGGTCCCCTGTTGAGGAGTCCCAGGCATACTGCTCATCATTTGGTTGGTGATCATAGTCATTTTCCCAGCAAACAAATGCTGAGAATAAATACCATCACATAACAGCCCAATCAGAGATGTCTGCACCAGACCACAAAGCCTCAATGAAGGCTTTGGTTCCAGGCTTGGTGGTAATGCCAAAGTTATTAACTCCATTGGCCTTGGTCACTCCCATTTTAGAATCCACAGTAGTGAGAGTTTGAACATCTCTGTGGGGAATGAGATTGATGTGTGGCTCCTTCCCAGAGTCTAGGTGCTGGGATCTGTCAAGCTTTCATATCTGATGTGGTCCAGAATGTCGAAATGAGTTCCCACAAAAAAATCTGTTTAAATAGAAAATATTGATGATCAATAACATTAACTGGCTAATTGCTGCCTGAAAGGCAAAAGTCTCACCTCTTTCTCCTCATTAGCTGGTCTTGGATCTGGGTTTCCTCAGGCATCTTGGTTGAGTAATCACACAGGCTCCTCAGTGAAGTTTTTTGATATTTAAATTTTTATTGCATTTATTTGTATATACATATGTATCTGGATGGACACACATACCATGGCACAAATGTGGAGATCAGGGGACAACCTGGGTAGGAGTCTATCCTCTTCTTGTACCATGTGGGTCCTAGGAATCAGGTAGGGTGACAGTCAGCTCTACCTGCTGAGCCATCTTGCTCACCCCAGTTTTTCTGTTTCTTTATTTTTGATTGTAATTTAATTAAAACATGTCTCCCCTTTCCTCCCTCAAAACCCTCATGTATGCCCCTCCCCTCTCTCCTTCAAATTCATGGCCTCTTTTTTTCATCAATTATTATTGCAAGGAAATATGTATTCGTATATATGTATATGTTCCTAAATATAACCTGTTGAGTTCATATGTTACTTATATGTATGTTTTTAGGGTTAATTGTTTGATACTTAACCTCAGTTTTTTGATATTTTGTCTGAATGTCTTTTTTAAATGAAATCATATCTATTGTAGATGAAAGATTTCTCCTTATTTCAACTGTTATATCCTTACTTGGAAAAATAAAAAAAAATTGGTGCCATATCTAGGTCTTTGATATCCACAGTCTAGAAACCAGGGATCTAAAAGGTTTGCCTTGCATTGTGTTGTTTGGAAGTACTCTGTGTTGCTATGGCAAAAACAGTCATGGGTGGCACTTGAGGAGGAACTTGAAGGCCGTATCTCATGAAGAACATCCACTGTCTGAGCATCTTCCCAGGGTTATACTCCACAGCCTTCCCTAAAGCAGAAGTTGATTTCATTCATTTTAGGCAGACACCGAAGTGTCGAAGACTCTGGCGGTCAGGTGAGAGTGGGTTGGCAGATGAGGAAGTGAAATAAGACAAGAGAAGTCACAGCTCCGTGTTTCCTGTCTCCAAACAGAAGAGGAAGGAGAATAGGTGTCTCCCACAGGGGAGTAAGAGTTAGGGTGGGGGTGGGTGCTTGGACACTCCAAGGCCAGTTAGTTACATGAGGCCTCCTCCCTGAGTGGCCAGAATGCAAGAGTTGCCCATTGCAGCGCCTTGCAGAGAGCTAAGCAAACCTGTGTGGAGTACTGGAAAAGCAAAGCTCCTCTTTGTGCCCACTCAGCTCTGCTGAAAAGCATAGTGTTTGATCAAGACACTCTGAGTATTGTCCCTACTGTTTAAGCAGAAGGTTTCATAGTGAGAAAATCCCTGGTAGATTGATCAGTGTGGGAGCCTTGGAACTCCCGGATGAGCTGTGGGTTAGCAGGGTAGTCTAACAAGGTCACGATGGAGACTCCTCACTAGCCGAAAAATCAAGAAAGTAAACTTCTCATGGGGTTTCCCTCATTCCAAGTCTTGAAAAGTTTATCGATTCTCTAATGCCCTAATCTATCCAGGTAGTGTCCTGGTTAATTTTTTTGTCAACTTAACACAAGCTAGAACCATTTGAGAGGAGGAACTCTTAATTGAGAAAACACCTCCATAAAATTGGCCTATAGGCAAGTCTATCTGGCATTTTCTTGATTAATAAATGATTGATGTGGGAGGGTCCTGCCCATTGTGGGCAGTGCCATCCCTGGGCAGGCAGCGCTGAATTGTATAAGAAAGTTGGCTGAGCAAGTCATGAGAGCAAGCCAGTAAGCAGTGTTCCTCCATGGCTTCTGCTTCAGTTCCTGCCTCCAGGTTCCTGCCCTGACTTCCCTCAGTGAGCTGTTAAGCTGAAATCAACTTTTTCCTCCCCAGGTTGCTTTTAGTCATGGTGGTTTAATCACAGAAACCCTGACTAGGACAGGTGGTGTTTGAATATTTTAGAGAAACACCAGATTAAAAAGTAAGGGTGTCGGGAGAAGAAAGGTAAGAAAAGATAAGGATTCAAGGGAAGAATGGACCCATGTGTCAAATGTTTGCCAAGTGTCTCTGTGTTGGCTCTGGGAAAAGAAGAGAGAGAAGCCCTGGTCCCATGAGGTGAATGATGTCACGTATACATACAAGCAGTGACCCAGTTATTCAGAATTTGACTATGTAAATCAGCCCTTAGCCCAGCCCCAAACCATCTTTGCTAGAATCATTTTATGAACTGAACCACAGGAGGACCCTCAGATTCATTTTACTGACTTACAAGCTGCGATTGATTGCTATTAATCAGCTGTGATTTCCCCTAGGTGCTGATATAACACTGTGTAGGTGCACCCACATTCTGTCACTGTGTGTGGCAGCTTATCTCCCCTGCAAGCCAGAACAGAGGACGGCATCTACTTTCCTGGCACATGTGCACAGTAGCGATCCTGCTGTGTGTGTCATTTGTTACTGATACACTAACTTCAGAATTATTGGTAGTACTCTTTCCCCAAATATTGAGAAAGACAGACTTAAAAGTCATATTTTTTTTTTAACTTTTTGGGAGTCCGCTACCTAGCTCCCAAATAAATACACAGAGACTTATTCCTGGAACTCATTCCACTCATGAATGCCTAGCTTGTTCCTAGCCAGCTTTTCTAATTTAAATTAACCCATTTTTCTTCTTCTACATTTTGTCTCTAGGCTTTTTACCTTTCTTTATTCTATATGTCTTTCTTCTCTTCTTACTCTGTAACTGGCCCCTTGTGTCCTCCTCTCCTTCTCTTCTTCTTGCTCCTTGCTCTTCTTTCTTCCTTTTATTCTCTCTGCCTGCCAGCCCCATTTATTTCTCTCCTGCCATGCTATTGGCCTTTCTGCTCTTTATTAGACCTATCAGGTGTTTTAGGCAGGCAAAGTAACACAGCTTCACAGCAAAAACAAATGTAACACATCTTAAACTAATATTGCACAACAGTCATAGTTTGAATATGTCCTTTGGTTGAAGATTACTACCTAAACAATAAGTTTTTTAAATAACATAAAATATTTAATAATTTCTTAAAAATAAATGTTTATTTAAAAGCAATTCTTTATAGTTTTTGGTACACTTAAGCATTACTTTGTATAAACATTGCCATATAACCCATGTCTATCTTTACTCACTAATATCATAACATTTTTGACTAATTATTAAACATTCTGGCTGAGGATGTAGTTCAGTTGGTAGAGAACTTCCTTAAAAAGCCCTAAGTTTGATCCTAAGCAAATAAATAAACTGACCATGGTGGTGTGTGCCTATGATCCCAGCACTGCTTGGGAGGTAAGGCAGGAGGGTTGAAAGTTCAAGGTCATCCTCATGTACACAAGGAATACATAAGACTATCTATCTATCTATCTATCTATCTATCTATCTATCTATCTATCTATCTATCTATCTATCAATCATCTATCTATCTATCATCTATCTATCTATCTATCTATCTATCTATCTATCTATCTATCTATCTATCATCTATCTATCTATCATCTATCTATCTATCATCTATCTATCTATCTATCTATCTATCTATCTATCTATCTATTATCTATCTATCTATCTATCATCTATCATCTATCATCTATCTATCTATTATCTATCTATCTATCTATCTATCTATCTATCTATCTATCTATCTATCTATCTATCTATCTATTATTTATCTATCTATCGCCACACAAGGATACAGACATTTTAATGAAATATTTTTATCTTGAGACTATGATAGATGTCAGATGGAGATGTACTGATTCACATAGTTCATTTATAATTTACTAATAGGAAACGGCTAATGTTAGATCAAATTTTTAGAATTAACACAAAAAAAAACTATACTATCAACTTTTGGCATCAATACAGTTCCATGAAAGATAATATGCTAGTTTATTATGATGGATATATCAATAGTTATGCTATGAGCCAGAGATTCTGACTTAGTTTACGTTTACCTTCTGGACAGTAGGAAAAGACCCAAACAAACCAGAAGTTCCTGATAGCTTTAAGGGTCTGGTGACAAATGGGAGGAGGTAGTGGGTACAGGGACGACAGTTTTGAAGCTTATTTCTGCTCCACTTCTTTACAGAAAGTGACTTGGGACTATGCACTGGGATTTGAACCCAGACCGGTTGACTACACAGCCCCTCTAGCTGGTGACATCCCCATTGTTTTGTTTGGGACAACAGGAAGATTTGTCTTGGGCTTTCTGAGTGCTCTGGGCACAGATGATAGCTCACAGGAGTTCTTGCTGACTGACTACCATAATGGCAGTAATTTGAGCAAAGACAGAAGCAGTTTCTTGCTGTTTTATTCAATTATTTGTTTACTCTTGAGCAAAAGTGCTAATTTGTGAGGGTGACTTTTTTTTCCCACCGATGGGACATCTGGTAATGTCTGGGGGTATTTGAGGCTGTCATATATGGGGTGTCTGAGGGTACAACTGGCATTTAAGAGGTAGAGGTCAGGGTGTCTCAGAACACAGAGCAATCCTTATGATAAAGAAAGATTTGCCCTAAAATGTAGGTAATGCTGAGATCATGAAACCTTGCTGTAGAGGAAAAATAGTACTTGACATTGTCTGATGAAATGTAATTTCAATAGCAGCCAATAAATCACATATATTAAATATGCTTCAGTTGATCCACAGTGTATTCTTGCTATCACTCCCAAGACACCATCAGAAAGTGGTTTCTAGCCTTGGGAGACTCACACTCTGATGGGAACGAGGAGTTCCGATACCGGGAGCACCATCATCATCCATGCTAAGGAAGAAGGGTGGCTCCTGAGTGCTTGGTCTCAGCCAGATCTCTGAAGTGGAGAAAGTGTGTGCTGTGTCTCTGTGGTTCCGTTTGTTACCTGTGTGACCTCCAAGCAGCTCATGGTTTTATTTCCTCTATCAAATGGGCACAATGGGATCTCCCACTGCGTGTTTGTTGGGAGCTTTCAACGAGATAATAAATGCAAGGAGAAAATACTCAATGACGGTTTCTTTTCCTTCTTACTATAGGAGAGAGTCTTCTGAGTCCGTGCCTGCAAGCTGCCATTCCTTCTCCGGAGGGGGACCCCAAGTTTCCCAAGCTTCTTTCCCTTCTTGAGCAATGAAAGGTGAGTCAAGGCTGCACGTACTCCTTACAGATACCCGGAGGTGGCTGATCCAGCTGACATGGGGTGGAGCTGGCTAAGGGGAGGGGAGAAAGGAGGACAACAGAGTCCATTTCCTTGTGAACCAGTCAACAAAAGGCTATTATCTGAGTTTCAGAGGGAAGTGGGGGTGGGCAAGTGTCTGGAAGTCTCCACTGGCAATGAAGAATGTGGGCAGGACTGTTTGCAGGCCCTGAGAATCTGTGGTCATTCCCTTTGCCCCAGCAGGAAACACCTTCTCTGCCCCTAGGACCATGGGTTTTAAAGCAACATACGACATAGCTTGAGGAGGTGAGATGTTGACTTGGTTGTCATTGAATTAAGTGAGGACAGAGAGTAGGGTACTCTCACCACAGACCTCTGGATCTTTACCTGTGTTTGGCTTGGAGTTTACCAGAGAAGGGGACCTTATCTTTCTCCTTTGTTATCTGCCACCCCCAGCCTTCTGTTGTGTTTCATAGACTAAGATGATAGTTTCAGTTTTATTTAGTTGGAATTATTCCAACCTAATATCCTTGTCTGCCTCATGCAGAAGCAGGCACCATAGGACCTCCGGAGGAAGGAGTGCAGGGAAGGGCTGTGCTCTGATGTGCAGGTGCAGGGGCACCGACTCTACCTCTTTCCTGCTGCTGTCGTGCTCACACTGTCGCCTCTGTTTTCTTGGTCTTGGGCTTCAGCTTTCTTTGGCTTGTCTGATGTCTAAGCCTTTTGCCTTGGCCCCCTTTGTTGTCTTCCTGTTGCACAGGGAAGCTGCTGGAAAGTAGGTAGGAGAAAGCTGGGCGGTGGTGGCTCATGCCTTTAATCCCAGCACTCGGGAAGCAGAGGCAGGCGGATCTATGTGAGTTCGAGGCCAGCCTGGTCTACAAGAGCTAGTTCCAGGACAGGCTCCAAAAGCTGCAGAGAAACCCTGTCTCGAAAAACCAAAAGACAAAAGAAAAAGAAAGTAGGTAGGAAAACTATAGAGTCTCCTCAGCAGAGGCAGAAGACTGGCAGCTCTTGTCTGCACACGTCCCTGTGTGTATCTTCTACCACCTGAGTATTCTGTGGACACTCCCTGTGAGCTGTACTAGGAATCTCCTTGTGTCAGAGGGGTGATGTCTTCTTGCTCAGCAAGCAGGGGTTGAGCAAGGAGCAAGGGAGAAGCCAGCTGTGATTCAGAGTGGTGGATATCTGTGGGCTCACTGCCTGCATCAGAGCCAGCAGCATCTAGCAGAGTTAGGGGTGAGTAGGCCTGGTCTGGTAGTTTAGTGTCTCGGGGTTCTACCTAGAAACAATAAGGGTAGCTGAATACGGTGGCACGTGCTTGTATCATGTGGCTGAGGCAGGAGGATCACAAGTGCCAGACCTGCTTGGGCTACATGGTAAAGATCTGTCTTTAAAGAAAGAAGTAAAGAAAAAAAGAAAAAGAAAGGAAACCAACAATGCCAAGGTCACAAGTCTATAATCTCTCATTTGCTAGAATCTTCCTTCCTTCTTTTCATCAGACTCCTCATCAAGACCATCTTCCTGAGTCCAGGCCCTGGCATGTCACTTTCATTTCTAGCTTCATGCCTAGCTCATGTTTCTCAGGTTAGACCTGAAAGCACCCTGACCTGCAGAGACTCAGTCTCTTCGTCTGTGACGCCACCTCACATCCTTGCTGTGAGAATTACTCAGTTTCACATTTTCGAGGGCATAATATACTACAGCCACCCTGGTAAATCCTCCTTTTCTATAGCCTTTGGTTTGATGTTGGCACACAGGTCCATCAAGAGGTAATTTCAAAATAGCAGACCAACACTGAAGTAGAGCTAAGCAGAGAAGGTCTCAGGAGTGCAAGGGAAGGGCTGTGATGCCTTTTAGAATAGACAGTAGATGAGCTGGTTTGAAGGACGGAAGAGAAAGGGCGAGTGTCCCTGGAGACGTGTGGCAGTGTGGAAGAGCACCGTGTGAACGGGGAATGACTGACAGGCAAATGTTCAGAACAAAGAGAGACTGGTGCTGGTGCTGGTGCCGGAGAATGAATGGGCACCGAGTCACGGGAGGCCTTGGTGGTCACACCAAAAATTTTGAATCCTGTACACAGACAATAGGGAGGTTTTAAAGCAAGAACATGACATCTCCAGATCTGGGGTCAGATGGTCACCTTAGTGACTGTGTGTAGGGAAATAGGTGTAGGAGTGTAACTCTGGAACCAGGGGTTCTAATGATGAGGTTGTGGCAACACTCCAGATGAGATGACAAAATAGTCAGGGGAGAACGGAACTGGCTGAAAAGAATAGGGCTATTCAGAGAGCAGATCTTAGCGGTAGGCTGCGGGACAGAAGGTGAAGTTAAGGATGACTCAGGGTGTCTGGTTTGCCTGGATGGGTGAGTAGTGAGTGGTGTCATTGAGTAAAGCAGAGATCCCAGGAGGAGCACGGTTAGGGCCAGGGTAGAGACTGTGAGTTCCTTACAAGGTAGTTCAGTTTGAGGTGACCTTGGCAAGTATGACAGGGATGTACAGCTTACAGTCACATATGCAAATCTGTCATGCAGGAAGGATTTCCAAACTGGATGTATAAATCCGGGAGTTAGAGCTGACAAGGAAAACTTCAACAGGGAGTGCAATTGCCCAGAAACAAAAAGGCAGCAGCATAAGGGCTGATTGACAGGAAACCCCATGCCTGGCTAGCAAGTGGATGAAGTGTCTAAGAGGGACCCACAGTGACAGAGAGTAGGATTATAGTTCCTAGAGGGTAGACAGTTTCAAGGCAGAGAGAGTGAGCAATAAGGTTGACTGAAGCGGCTTTCTCCAGTGCGTCTGACAGTGGTGGGTGTTGGCCGTGCCATGAGTGATTATTAGTTCAGACAGCAGTGGCTCAAGCTGGTAAACTGAGGCAGGGGAAGTGGGGATAGCAGGTGTGGTTTAGAAGAGAAACGAGGCAGTCAATGAAATGGAGTTGGGGCTGTAGCAGCAGACAGAAAACAGTGGTTGTAGCTACTGTGACCCCATGATCAGGTGCTGTGGATGACGAAGAACGAAGCCCATAGACTCTAGAGCTGAGCGCATCAACCACCTCTGTTGAAGTTAATTATAAGTGAAGGGGAACGGGAAACTCCCAAAGCAGGAGGGGCTCCAAGAGAGAACGCCATTCAAGTGGAAAGGGCTATGTGTCTTTAAATGGATACAGAACAAAGGGGATAATAGTGGGAATGCTGATTTGTCTCTTGGTGCACAAGATGAAGTCCCCCCATGCTGGAGCTCCATTATGAGCTAGTATAATTACTCAAAGACTATTGAGCAGAGGCACCTTGATCCATGCAGCACCTTAAACAAGGGGCTCTGGTCTGTGGAGTAGTTTTCCAGATGACTGGGGTCAGAGTCACACTGGAGCCAGCCCCCAAGTGCCTAACTTCCCTTCCTTCATTCCATCTTCTTCTTTGGGACCCACACAAAGGGAAGTTCTGAAGTACTTGATCTGTCTGTCTGTTGGTCCATCCGTCCGTCCATCCATCCATCCATCCGTCCGTCCATCCATCCATCCATCTGTTGGTCCATCCATCCATCCACTCATTTTTGAGATAGGCTCTCGTTATCTAGCCCAGACTGGCCTTGCCCTCACTATCCTCCTGCTGCAGCATTATGAACACTGGGATTACAGGTGTGCACACCATGTCCAGTTCTACTTGCTTTTTTCAAATTTTTTTAAAAAAGATTTATCTATTTTATGTGTACGAACATTTTGCCTGAATGTATGTATGTACAGCATGTGTATGCCTTCAGAGGACAAAAGAGAGCATTGGGTCCTCTGGAACTGGAGTTGTAGATGGGTGTGAGCTGCCACGAGGAACAAAACCTGGGTCCTCTGCAAGAGCAATAACCACGAAGCCAGCTCTCCAGCTCCCGTCCTTGCTTTTCAGTGCTGTAAACTGGAGCATATCCCTGGATATGAGGAAACATTAGATAAGGAGAGAAAGATATAGAATGAAAAGCGATGAAGAGTGATTCTGAGCAGGGAGAACACAGGCCTGACCTGGACTGGATGGAGGAAGGACTGAAGACACAATGCCTAGTGATGAACTATGAGGTCACACGGATATGGAGCCTAGTGCAGGGCTGGTGTGGTCTGGGGTGCCCATGATGCATGCGCACTGGCACCCAGGGAGGTGTGTGAGTGTGTATCAGTGAGAGAGCTTCATTTTCTGCCGAGACACGTTATGGGAATGGGGCATGATATTTCCACACTTTCCACATTACTCAGGGTCGCACCCCTGGGAACTGGCTTCTGCTCTGGTGGTCTTCCCTCTTCCACAGTCTTCTTAGTGCTGCCTCTGTTGCAAGCTTCTCCAGAAGGGGGAGCATCTACCATACCCAAGAGGGATGATGTCAAATGCCAGGCATGTGTATGCCTGGAACTTCAGGCCCTTGTCGTCTTCAGAGGGGACCAGGAACAAGGCACACAGACCTGCCTGTCTCACCTCGCAACCTTTAGATGACTTTCTCTGATACTGAAGGCCTCAGGTGGAAGAGAAAAGGAAAGGAAGGGGCGATGGAGCAAAGTCACTTCCGCTCATGTTAGTATTTAGCTCGCAATCACATTTACCCTTACAAAAGTTCTTTGTTTTTAAAAGTTATGTGCATGCGTGTTTTACCTGCATGTATATTTATGTACATATACACGTGTACAGTGGCCTTGGAGACCAGAAAATGTTGTCAGATCCTCTGGAACTGGAGTTACATAGATTATGAGCCACCATGTGGGTTCTGGGACCCTGGTTCCCTAACTGCTGAACCATCTTGATGCCCCCTTACTTATACTTTTAAGTTGGGTCCCAATCTGGCCTTAGAGGCCTGTCCTTTCCACCCTGTCTTGACCCCCATTTCCCTCTCCCCTCCTTATCTGATGTTTCTGTCGTTCTAAGCAGGGGAGGACTTACTGAGTTTGAATTGTTTATTTAACAGTTTTGTTCTAGAGGAAACACATTAGTAAGTACTTAAGGGAAAACTTGGGGAGACATCAGAGGTGATGTGAGACATGAATGGGAGAAAAGGAGAGGCGACCTCAAAGGGGCTGGGCCAAAGTGGCTCTGAGAGGACAGAGGGGCAGAGCCAGGAGATGCCTGGACAAACTGAGTTGTTGGGAGGAATGGGGGTGGGAAGGACACGAGACACTACTCACAACACAGGGTAGTGAAATGGACTTGGTCCCAGGATTCCTTTCCTAAGTGCTCTGGTGATAATCACGTGTTCTAGGAGTCCCAAGCAGGGCAGGGAGCTGTGGACACCAACAAGCGATAAGAAGCAGTCAAAACTAGAACTCTTAATCCCTCAGAATCTGTAGCATCCACAGCTGTCAGATGGGAATGCCCTGACTCTGCAGGGTGAAGGGGTTAGCTTGATGGAGGGTTAGTGCTGTTGATGGTAATTTGATGTCTGTTGTTATCACATAACGTCTGAGGATCTGGCCTAGGCTCCGGTGCTCCCGGGTGTGCACTGAACTAATAACACGGGAGTGGGTTGAGGACATGACAACTTGTCCCTCATGTGCATCACTGAGTAATTAGGAAGGTGTTATGAAACCACTCACAGACCTGATGTGACGTATCTATGAGTAAGATGCCATCCCTGCCCCCGAGCTCCCAGGTGATGTGAACAGAGACATATGGTTAACAACAGTGGTTGAAGGTTGGTCCAACCAGGCCAAAAAGGAGGTGGAAACCTAGTCCGTGAAAGACAAGATGAGAAGGCAATTAAGTTTAAAACACCTTCTTGTATGGCTGTTTTGTTTCCTTTTCCAACTATTTTTTAAAATTTTGGGGTGATGATGCTGTGTCTCCTTTTGTAGTTCCTATGGTATTTAGGGTAAGTGTTCAATATACTGTAGGTGCCCAGTAATTGTTGGTTTATATTAATTTTAATGCCTGAAAAGTTTAGAACATTCCCTGAATGTGTGAGTTGATTGCCTTTTTGTTGTTGGTAAGTGATGAAATTAACTGTCTTTCTCTCAGATCACCAGCCCTTAACTTTCCCAGCCCCCAAGGACTGTGTGTAAACGCTGATTCAGATGAGTTACAGAATGGTCAGTGACTTTAGAAAAACTTTCCACTTCATCAGGAATCATGAACTTCATTCATAGCTTCAGTTGTGAATGACGAGCAGTACAAATAAGACACTCCTCAACGTTAACAGGCTCACAAACAAACGGAACCCTTACAAACTATAAAAGGAAGAACGTCCATCCAATTGTGTTGATATTATTTGTTAACTGTGCTGGGGATGCAGAAACCCTTTGACCAACACATTCAACCTCTATGAATTTGCTCTAAAGAAATAACCACTGCTGAGTGGAGAGGATGATATGGGAGGAAGATGGTTATAGCCCTCCCCACAACAGGGAAGTCAGAATGCAGACCAGTAAGGTATGTGGGCAAGAGCTTGAGGCCATTTGTAAGAATGTGGCATGCAAGTATTTGAAAAGTGAGAAGTTCAAGATGACGCGAGCAGATGTTATAAAAGAAGACAGCACAGAAAGCTGCCTGGGGTTCTGGGCTATTCTTTACTGCTCCTGCGGCTGTGAGTTCCTGGAGCTGCTTTGTTCCAGTGTTCTTTCTTGTGAAATGGAGACATGGGTTTCTCTCTCTCTCTCTCCCTTGCGGTGTTGCTGTGAGGGGCAGTGAGATGTTTGTGCATCACCGAGCTCTGTCTCACTCGTGGCAGATATGCTTCATTCTGGGTGTTATGCCCCATTTCTCTGCCGAGGGCAGAGAGCCGGGACACAAGAATACCTGCACAGTTAGAGGTCAGAGGCAATCAGCAAGATGTTAGGGTGCCGTCTCTTATTAGTTGTTGCTGGAATGATTTTGATTTTCTCTTTTGAGCTCTCTCTCTCTTGTTACCATTTTATTTTATTTTATTTTATTTTATTTTATTTTATTTTATTTTATTTTATTTTCTGAGACAGGGTTTCTCTGTAGCTTTGGAGCCTGTCCTGGAACTCACTCTGTAGACCAGGCTGGCCTCGAACTCACAGAGATCCACCCGTCTCTACCTCCTGAGTGCTGAGATTAAAGGTGTGTACCATCACTGCCTGACCCATATTTAACAATTAATACGTGTAATATACCAAGAAAACAAAGCATTTAGAAAAGAAATAGTCCTTAGGGTTAAGAAAACAAAAGGCTGAGGGTTATGTTAGGTACTTGTGTAAGAGCAAAGCCCTCGATTTGATCTCCAATCCTGCAAGGGAAGAAAACATTTCAAAATAACGAAAGAATTAAAAAGATAAGTTTCTTAATTGTATTCGACAGAATTATGGGGCCATCTGTGCAATTTCGCTTTACAGTTCTGCCGAGTCTGAGAGGGAAAGTGGCTTGTCTAAGGAAATAATGAGCAGGTTTCAAACGTGTTTCTTGATCTGGTGTTTCATTCTCACCCCCTCCCAGCGGTTTGTCTCTGAGGATGTGGGGCTGCAGAGGTGGGGTTCCGATAGTCTCAGGTCCCTGGAGGCACATCCCTTCCTGCCTCTCCCAGGAAGTGACTTCTGCCTCCTTCCCTCCTCCAGGCAGGAAAGCGCCAGATAAAATCCACAGCTGCAGTCTCTACAGGTTTGAGCGAGTTACCTCTCCAATGTCTATTTTTAAAAAATTCATTAAGTGCCACAGAGAAATGCTTGTGTTGTTTCCAGGCCAGCCCTTTGTCCTGGTGCCAGACCCACCTGCTCATCTGATGTGGGCATCCTATGCGGGTGACCAACTCCCTCCGTGCGTCCACGAGGCAGCTACTAACTTCCTTTCCAAACCTGTTTCTCCTCCTGTATCCTGCTGTGGAAAATGTCAGCTGTGGAATGCAGGAGGCCGTCTCCACCCTCTACCTTCTAAGATCCCTGGGAGCAGTGAGTAAGTTTTGCAGGTGTTGGCTCCTGGAACAGCACTTTATGTGGTGTTTGGTGTTTTTAGTGTTTGGTACTTCTTGCTCAATCTACATAAGAGTCTTGCCTAACTAGTCCCTTCTCGTCTCCCACTCAGACTGAGAACCTCTTCTAAGGTAAAGCTGGCAGGGCAGGCCCTGTGAGTCCTGCAGCCCCACACGGTCTACAGAACAATCCGGATACTGTATGGAGTCAACAGATCCCTCCATCAGTTAGCTCTTGCTAGCATCTCCCATCTGCCAGAGATCTTCCCCTCATGCCTACCCTTCAGCTCTCGGTTCAGACATCTCCCTAGAGCTCTTTCGAAATAGGTCAGCTGAATGGTAATTCACAGTGTGTTTAGCCAAGCATTAGAGATCAGGGTGTCTGCTTGTGACATAAACTGTAATCTTGTCTTCAGGTCAGCTCCCTCAGCTTCTTATCTGCAAGCATCTCAGTCTCTCTAAGAACAGAGAAAGCAAAGTCATGTTTTATGGCAGAAAGTAAGGTATGGGAACTATATTTTGATATAATCACTGAGTCATCGTGGGGAAAGATCGGCTTTCTCACTCTCCTTGTGAGAGTCAGAGTTTGCTTGTATTAGTGAGTGGCTCCAAGTATGATGTCATTCTCATGTATATCTCTGCCTTAGCCGATGTTCGCCTTAAGGAAAACCATCACCGGGGTTCCGCGTGGAGGCTGTGTATGGTCGTTTCCTGGTGTAAGATAGGGGGTAAAGAGGAACTCTGTTGATGTTATCAAATTGGAGACAGGTTGAACTCTGCCCTGCTTCCTCCAGAGGCATAAGCTTAGACGTTAAATTCTGCCTTTGCACTAACAGAAAGTGGCAGCCAAATAACTTACCAAAAATCAACAGAAGAATGTCGTGGTTCTTGAAGGTGTAGATGAAATGACCAACCCCTTCGTTTCGGTGGTCAAACCAACAGAATTCCTAGGGCTTGGCTTCTTGGCCCCTCGTGTGTCAGGCTGCTGCAAAAGAAGCTGCAGACGGGGCCTCAAGCTGGGAAGGCCTCAGCACACTGTAGGCAGGATCGGTGTTCTCCGTGGGAGATTCTGATTGATTGGAAGGGGTGCCAGCCTCGGAACTCAACAGTTTGCTCAGAGACTCTGGGTTCCGGGTCCCATGTTAGCTAGAGCCTAGAGGAGTAGCCATAGGGTGTGTTACACAGGAGGCGAAGGGCCAGGGGACAGACAGGTAAGGAAGTATTTGTGTTTTCATAATTCTCCTTCAGTCTGGTTTCAAGTTCCAAAAGACAGTGGTGCAGGGACCTCAGGTTCTACTGCCTGAGATATTCCCAGTTTCCCTTTGACCCACCAGCTCTAGTGGTATGTTCCTGAAGCTTTCCCTAGGTCCTGGGTCCATACCAAAGCCCTTCCCCCCACCCCACTCCCCAGTTTCCTGCTTTTTATTGTTTTCTGGCACTCAACTTTAAGTATAGTAGGTCCTCAATAGATATTGTGAAACAAATAAGTGACCAGCCCTTGGGTGGCTCAGTAGCCATTTATTCGCCATTCTCTCATTCAGTCCTTCCCAGTGTTAACTAGCACAAGACTTTCCATATGGCTAGTGGTTAAGGTGGGAGAAAACGGAAGCATCAGTGCCTTCCTCAAGGAGCTTGTCCTTGTATTTATAGAGCCGAATCTCAGCACTTGGTATTAGCCAAGAGGCCGGGAAGCGATGACTATATCTCTGTATGTGTTCATCTCCTTATTTTGTATACCTTAATTTCAGAATAGCATGGACATAGATCCACAATAGAACAGCATGAACATAGATGTACAATAGAATAGCATGAACACAGATGCACAATACACAGCATCCTACTTCGTTGTCACATTTGGAAGGGGGCAGGGCTTGAGTTTCTTGTTTCCTGCTTTGGACACAAGGCCAGGAGAGGAAAACAACACCCAAAGCATCAACAACCACCAACCAACCAAACAACAAAAGCCACCAAACCCACTAGATGTGATAGAAAAAGCCAGGCGGGACCTGGTGTCTCCAGGGGGTTGTGGGAGCATAGGACACTACAGAGATTCAAGGTTTCCAACCAGAACAGGAACAGTCATACCAGGGTCCTTTGCTGCCGCTCTCCTCCATTACCATCCAAGTCTGGCTTGGTCCTGTGGCAGGCTCCTTCACTTGCATCACGCTTAACTGTTTTGAATTTGTGATTTTGGAATTTAAAAACATTTTACTTTTGACTCACATGTGTTAATTGTGCATACTAGTGAGGTCCAGTGTGATCGTCCAACTCATGCACATGTTGATCAAACCTGAAATCCAGTTTCCCTTCGTCTTGTAAGACCCCTGTTCCCAAACTCTTGAAATCATGATTCCACATCATGTGACTACTTGGCTTTTTCTTTTGTAAGGAGTGTTTGTAGCCTAGGGTGGCCTCAAAATCTTCACCCGCCCGCCTCAGCATGCTGAGTGCTAGGTTTACAGGTGTGCACCATGGCACCTAGCTAGGTTTGTAACTTCCGTGTATGAGAGAGATCATGTGGTGTTCATCTTATGTGCTTAGCATAATGCCTTTCGATTCCATCCATTTTGCTACAAACAACAACAACAACAACAAAACCAACCAGGATTCCATTCTTTACAGCTGAATGATTGGATAAGCTTCTCACGTCCCCTAGGTGCTACTGGCTCTGCTAAGACAGGCATGTCACTAGCAGTCCCATCAACACAGACTCTTTCTCTTTGTCTCCTTACCTCGTTCTGGCAGTGTGAGACACTGTGTTTCTTGCGGTTGGTTAGCCACATGGCCCTTCTCTAGGTCCCTCCGAAGCTCAAGGCCTCCTCACATGGAGTTCTTAGAAGTTCTTCCTTCAGCTTCTCAAGTTGAAGGCTTCTCAGTTTTCAGGTCTCTGGTTCAATGCCACTTCCTCCCAGGAGCGACTGTAGTGCTCCAGAGCTTTCTTAATTCTTGGAACTAATGAAGACTTTAATTTTTGGAAACCCTGTGCATTGTTTAAATGTCCTTCACACTAGTGAATAAAAGCTTTGGATGTTCTCTGCTGTATGATGGTGCAGTTTGGCTTCCTGTTCTACGAGGCACAGACCTTTGTTTATTATTCCACTTGGGTACTAAACACTGGACTTTTGTGAGTTGTCTCTGTCTTTAAAATGTGACTAATTCATACGAGCCAGAGGACCAGGAAACCTGCTCCCAGCCAGCATGCGGATACGGATGGGAGACATTTCACTAGGCCCTACTCCTAAATGAAGAGCCGTGGGCAGTAAATGGCTACTTAAGAGAGGGAGATGAGCCCCCTGATAGGTTATCCAGTTCCAAGTGGTAGCCTTAAACATGTGTACATCCAAACAACAGAAAATACACTCAGTGGGTTATATATACATGTATACACACACACATACATACACACACACGTATACATATGTGTGTGGATAACAATACTAAAAGAAAAAGTATTGAATAGAGAATAACAGAAGGAAAATGATGTAAAAACAGTATTCATGTATGAAATTGTAAAAATATTTAATTTATGTGGCTTATTTTTACTTTTCTTTGTGGCATATAGTTCTGAATAAGCTTCTTAATTTCCACATCATCCCATTTCTAACCTTCCATATTACAGTCAGTATTGAGTTTTATACTTTTCCCCTTTATTGTGATTTTAAAAGGCATTTTTTTCCTTCTTTACATTTTTATGTACATAGGGTCTGTGTAGCCCAGGATGACGCTGATGTTTCCCTACCCACCGCTAGGTTTATAGGAGCACACTGTGGAACCTGGTTTATGTGGTGCCGGGAGTGGAATCCAGGGTTTGCGCATTGGTCAAGCCCTTTATACCTGAGCTATACCCAAGCCTCCTCTCCCATTTCCTTTTAAAATTTAGAAATTTTCCTTTCCAGTTAGGTCTTGCACTTACTAAGAGATTAATTTTTGGGACTGGTACCTGCGGGAGAGAAGGCTCTAATATTGTCTTCTCTGGGTAACCAGTTAGATCAACAACATTTACTTAAGCGGTCATTTTGTCCTTCATGATTCCTAACGACAGAGATAGGGCCTGGAGAGGGCTGTTTACATAGGACAGGAGGCCATCTCTGGTCAAGGGATGAGAAAATAGAGCCCTTGATGAGTTGAGGGAAGTCATGCAGCTTCGGAGGCTATGGAGGCTATTTCCTCTGGGCAGGGGAAGACCAGCGACAAATACCCTGAGATGGAGCTGAGCCCCAATGGGCTAGTAAGGTGTGGGAGTGCACGCCCTAAACCAGATCATGAGGGAATTGGAGGGCTTAGTGTATTAGTTACTTTTGCCTAGCTGTGACCAAAGACGTCAGCAAAGCCATGTAAAGTGGAAGTCATTTATTTATTACTCACGTTTTCAGTCTGCCATGCAGGAGGACAGGGTAGAGTAACTCACATTACAGCAGACAGGGTTCAGAGCAGAACGGCAGAGGAAGGGGCCAAGGTGAGACAGAGCCCCCAAAGACATGTCCTTGGTGACTGACTTCTAACAGCTAAGTCCCCACCTTCCAGTTTCATTGGCTCCTAAATCCATTCACAGTTTAAATTTATCAGTGGATAAAACCACTCCTTGGGTCAGAGACTTCTAACTTAATCATGTCTTTTTTCCCCCCAAAATCAAATAAAAAAATCTTCCTGTTTTATTAATGGCTACTAAGCCAGCAGGGAAAACTTGCTTAAGGCTGATCCTTTAAAGATGGACCTCACAGAAAAGCAGTTCGCTTCAGGCAGGAGGCCATGAAGTACAGGGACTGGTACTGTGCTGTGTCAGACAATCCTGGTTGAAAACAAGGACTGTATTCTGCCCTGTGCCCTTGGTTGCCCGTCATATCTCTAGAGGGAACCAATGCTCTCCCTGCCCGCCGCCGTGCACCCCTGCCACAATCTTGATATATCATGCAGCTGCAACCTCAAGGTAGGTTCTTCAGTGTCTGCTCATTGGAGGAAATGTTTGCCGTCCCGTTCCCCCCCCCTCAGCCCCGCCCCCAGGACACTGGGCCCAGTTCTACCACCTCCTGCAGATGTTACACCCCACCCCCAACTATTCCAGGAAGAGGCTGATGTTTGCCCAGTCAACAACTTCAAAGGCCCTCGATCTGAGAGTTAGGGCCATGCTCCACCTCTCGTGCTCCCAATAGAAATGGGCCATGGAGACCAGGCACAGTGTTCCTGGTCCTCTGAGTGGGCGGGCTCAGCCAATGGTTGCTACTCCAGCAGTTAGTCTGTATGTGCCGCTTGGAAGTACGCTTGGGTAACAGAGTTGAGTCTTCATTCGTGACTCAAACATCCTCAACACGCTTGGGTTTGTTAGCAGGCTGCTTCCTAGAATTCATTTCCTCTGGGTTGGCTCATGTTCCAACTGCTGATGCGCTTGGCTGTTACACGCAGTAGGAGGATTCTTCATGTGTTTTGTAGGACTAAATTTGTAGGCTCATATTTATTTATTACTTTTCAGACTTATTTATTTTGTGTGTATCAGTGTTTTGCCTTCCTGTACGGGTGTGCGCCACACGCATGCCCGGTGCGCACGGAGGTCAGAAGAGGGGAGCTGGGAACTGAACTTGAGTCCACGGCAAGGGCAGCCAGTGCTGCTAACTGCTGAGCTAACTCTCTATGGGTTCATTTGGAGTGGAAGAATTGTAGACTTTTTTCCCTTTCTTTTCCGGTATGTTCAACTTTACCTGTCTAGAGGTTTTGAGGTTTCTTGGAACTGCAGTCCCAGGCACAGGCCTTCCGATGATTAAAGATTGAGACAATGGAAGCGCACTGTGGAGGCTTGGCTCGGATCCTGGGAAGGACGCTTTGCCCTCTTCCTCACTGGGCTTCTCAGGGAAGTCTAACCCCAGGTGCATTTGGCAGCTGTTTTGTTCATCAAGTTGAGTGCATTGGAGGTAACCCCACCCAGAGTTGACAGTAAGGAATGCAGTGCCCTGCTTTTGTTTGCTTAAGACAAGGTCTGGCTGGCCTGGAACTTAAGAGTAATCCTCCTGCCTCTGTCCTGAGGGCTGGGATTACAGGTGTGCCCACCCACTGGGCACTGGGGCGTGCTTATAGATCTTTTCTCCCTGTCATTCCAGTTGTGAAAACTGGGCTCACAGACACTGCCGTCACGTTCAGATTTGCAGATCGGCCACTCCACAGCATCAGCCGGTCCTGTTCACGGCTTTGCTTCTCATTGCAGAGCCACAAATACATTTTGTTCGTGTTTACATGTACATGTGGAGGCCAGAGGTCAGCCTGGTTTCTCCTCAGGTGCCATCCACCTTGGTTTTTTGAGATAAGGTCTCTTTCTTTATTGACTTGGAGTTTGCTGATCAGGTTAGACTGGTTGACCAGCGAGCCCCAGGGACCCACCTCTCCCATCCCACCTCCCCAGTGCTGACATTAGGGACTGGAACTCTTTCTTGCATGTCAACCACTTTGCTGATCAAGTTTTCTTCCCAACCCTTTAACTAACTGCTTCTTTTAGCCTGCCTTCTTCCTTCCTTCCTTCCTTCCTTCCTTCCTTCCTTCCTTCCTTCCTTCCTTCCGCCCCCCTTATTTATTTATCTAACATTTCACCCATATTTGCAATGTGGTTAGAATGTGATAACAACCGGATAAGCTCTCAATTCATAGTGGGTAGTAGTCTTCTGGCTGAGGACGGCCACATGCCTTTCAGCTAGGTCTGTGAAGCTCCCATAACTACGGATTCTTTTGGAGCAGCTGTGCCCCCTGGTGGCAGGTGATAGTATGGCCTGTGAAGACCCTTGCAAGAGAGCCCAAGGTCACTTCTGTGTCTTCTCAGAGGTGAGAGGAACTCAGAGGTCCAGAGAAGACCCTCCACAATCCAGCCACTGCACTCCCATGTCCTGTACTAATAACAGGTGCTTAAGTGTGATAAATACCTGACAGAACCATTTAGAAAGAAGAAGGATTTATTTTGCGGCAGGGCTTCAGAGGGCTGCAGAGAGAGGGAGGGTGCTGCAGGTGGCCGAGGCAGTCAGGAAGCAGAGGAAGGGGAGTGCCGCCTTCGCAGCCTGCTGGGCTCGGTTCCTCCTTTCATTCTTCTCAGGCCTCCAGCTCTGGAGATGGTGCCACCCACATTTAAGGGGAAATTCCCCCCTCAGTTAACTGCTTTCTGGAACCGCCTTCACAGGAACACCCAGGGGTGTGCGTCCATCATATCCTGATCTGAATCCAGCCAATTAGATCATGATGATTGTTCATCACAGGCCTCAGCTATTCCATGCCCAAATGATGGCCTGTGCCAACCTGGTTAGCTCTCAGCCCAACAATTCCTGTATTGAGCAGACAAGTTCCTCCTTGGCTATAGGTCTACCTCTACCCACAGACACAGTTGTAGGTATCAGTGACCCTTTCCTATGTCCTCTCAGTGGTTTAAAGACAGACTTCTCTTCTCCAGGATTTCTCTTTCTTTTTTTTAAAATATAACTTCATTTTATTTGTGTATGTGTGGTATAAATGATGTGTGTGTGTATGTGGTGTGTATGATGTGTGTACATGATGGGTGTGTGTGATGTGTGTGTTTGGTATGTGTATATATGTGGCGTGTATGATGTGCCCATGTATGGTATGTGTGTGATGTGGTGTATATGGTATGTGTGTATGTTGTGTGTGTATGGTATATATGTGTATATGGTGTGTATGATGTGTGTGTATGTGGTATGTATGATTTGTGTATATGGTGTATGTCTTTGTGGTATGTATGATGTCTGTATGTATGGTATGTATGTATGTGTGTATATTAAGTGTATGTGATGTGTATGGTGTGTGTGTGTTTGTGTTTAGTCTCATACATGGCACGCCTCATTGGTCAAAGGACAACTTTCAGGTGTCAGTTCTCTCCTGCCTGTGGCAGAGTGTCTCTTGTTTCTGTCTCTGTGTACTCTAGGCTAGCTGGCTCGTGAGGTACCAGGAGATTCTCCTGTCTCCACCTTCAATCTTGGCTAAGGAGTGCTAGAATTACAGATCTGAGCCACCATATTGGGCTGTGGGACTGAGGTTCAAACTCTGGTCATCAGGTCTTTTACCCACTGAATGAGCTCTGGATTCCTCTTTTAGTCCTCCACCCCCAACACAGTGTCCATCCCTGTGGCCTGGCTCTCTGTGAACTCAGGGTTATCACATGAATCTTGTGAAACTTGACCTTGCAGCAAAGGAACCTGTTTTGGTCCAGAGAGAATGTTTGTCATTCTAAAAGGGACAGAAGAGAAGCAGCCCCTCCCCCACAAGCCTCCCCACCAGAAAGCCTACTTGTTGGCTGTGTTGACTTGCCAGGTCCTCCCAACACCCGCTCTAAGAGACACTGCTCCCATTGCACAGGGGAGATTTTCAAAGTCGGGCAAGCTTAATCAGGAGTTACAGACCAGTAGCCTGGCTCTGATAGACACCAGCACTCCAAACTGCTGTATTTTACACACTGTGCCGAATTTGTTAAAAATTCACCAACGTGGGGCTGGAGAACCGGCTAATCAGTTAGGAGCACACACTGAATGGACTTGGAGAGGACTTGGCTTCAGCGCCTACCGCTTCTAACTCCTGTTCCAGGGGCTCTGATGCCCTCTTCTCGATTCCTCAGACACTGCACCCACCCACTGCATACACAGAATTAAAAAGTAAAAATAAATCTTAAAAACATTATTAAGTTGAGGGAGCATCTTTCCCCGAGTTCCCTATTTATCTCTCAACGTTTTCTTGATTTGCATAAGACTTAAACACACGGTGAGCTCCCATTGCCAAGTGAGCAGCACTAGACCACACCCATTTGAAAAGCAGATTTGTTACCCGGTAGGTTACTGATGCAAGCCATCACTGTTTCCTCAGAGGGCACCATTTGTGCCGGGTACCTATTATGGAGCCATGGATACAGATGGTACTCTGTAGCCTCGTTGCAGAAACAGTGAACAATTTGATGCAGAGAAATGGGAACAATTTGACAAGTACTAATGGAAGTTTATTTAAATACACATGGAAAATATTGCACCTCCAGGTCCCTAGGCAACTGAGAGGACACCGATGCTGGTGCATTTCTACAAGCATTATAATGGTAAATATGTATAATGTATTACAATCAATAGGACGTCTGGGACTCTGTGCTGAGGAGTTAGAGGATGGTGCGTGAGGGGAAAAAGCTTAGATTATTCAGTCACTGTGGACAGATGTGTTAGAAAAAGCCTATTCCCTCTGGGCATGATCCCTTTGTAACACAGAGAGCAATGTGGAGCGCTGAGTGTGGCTGAACGCCAGCCCTCACACCTAAGCCTTCCTCAGTGCCTCTGTACAATGCGCCGACTGCCCAGTGCTTATGGCGACCATGAGCGGAGCTTGTTGGTCAATGAGGATTTCACCATGTGGAGATGATTTGCAGGATACTTTCTTTTGTAAAAGGAAGAGGAGTCCCATGATGTTTTCAAGGGAGGAAATATTCCTTGGAATGTTGCATGCGCTCCTGCATGCGGCTTGGCGGCATGCTCTGAATGGCACTGGAGACTGTGGTAAATGATGGACACAGTAATGGCCTCATGCAATGGCATCGTTCTAATCTCTGGAACCTGTGACGACGTCAGAGGCTAGTGGATTTACCGCTGCTAATCAGAGTATCTAAAAGTAGAGTGACCATACGGTGAACCTAGCGTAAGCACCAGTGCCCTAAAATGTGGACGAGGACGAGGGAAGGAGGTCACAGCCATGTCATGCATATACGAGAGACCCTGACTGCCGCCAGCATCGCTGTCTTTAAGAGTATAAGGGGATGCTGGGCCTCCATGGTGTTTTCATGTACTCCCAGCTACTTGGGATCCTGAAGCAGGTAGATACCTTGAGTCCAGGAGTTTGAGGCCAGCCTGGGAAACATAGCAAGGTAGTGAGACCTTTGATCATAAAGGGTAGGGTGGTGGGGAAGGATGGGGAAGAGGGAAAAAAAGGCCACAGCCAAGGGAAATGGAAAGAGGAAGGAAAAGGAGTTTCCCCTAGAGTTACCAGAAAGAATGCAGGCCTACTGACACTTTGAATTCAGCTAACTGAAAGGTTTGTTTGAACTTGGAACTGCAGAGCTGTAGTTATGTTTCCTTTGCATTGAGCACTCATTACAGTAGGGATAGAAAATGTCTACAGAGGTGGGCAATGCTCAGGGAATTCATCCAGGATCTGAGGGGCCTGGAGCCTGAGAGGCCAGGCAGGACATTGGTGGTCTAGTCTGTAGCTTCTTAAACTGAGACTGTGACTTACTGCACAGCTGGAGAGGGAGGTGGAGGAACTGCACAGCTGGAGGAGAAGGTGGAGGAACTGCACAGCTGGAGGAGAAGGTGGAGGAACTGCACCTCTGGGTGTGGAGATGGAGGAACTGCACAGCTGGGTGTGGAGGTGGAGGAAAACTTGGGAACAGTAAAAGGTGTCTCCATGTACAGCAATCAAAAGTTCACTAAGAAAGCATGCAGTAAATCTATGTTTCTGGCCATGCTGTTCTGTGTTGCGTCAAGAGACCGTGCTGCAGCCTTGGCTCTGGACAGACAGCACACACACTTGGCACTGCACATACCATCATTGCACCATGAAGTACCAGCAAATACTGCCTGTGTCATCTTTGCTCAGATTGTAAACTTTGTATGCTACCAACTGCAGCGTTTTTACTGTACGTACAGTTTCTGTCCTTTCAGAAACATAATGGTTTCACTTTGGAAAACAAAGGCTTTCACTATTTCCCCATCATCATTCCTCAGCATGCGAATATCAGTGAACACATCTTGGGACTGTATTGTGTTAGAGCACTTGATTGGAAAAGTTACTGCTGGGTTTGGTGACTTGAATTTTATTAAAAATCTCTTAATGAATTTTGGCTTGTGATTAAGACAGGACTTCCAACATTTTCTGAAACAGCTCTGAACATTTCTGCCATTATTTTTAATACAATTATTATTTACATGAATCAGAATCTCAGCCTTGGCAGGTCAATGTTACTGCTCTATATCCTTCCTCTCCGTATCCAGAAGTATCAAACATTGGCTCAATGCTTACTTTAACATTTATTTATTTCTGTTTGCAACAGGGTCTCATGTAGCAATATGTAGCTGATGGTGACACTGAACTCCTGATCCCTCTGCCCCCACCTCCTGAGTGCCGGGATTGTAGGTGTGCCATACCATGCCTGGTCTGTGTGGTGCTGGGGACAGAACCCAGGGTTTCATACACACTAGGTAGGCACTCTACCAACTAATGCCCGAAGATCAATTTTAAGACCATTTCTACTAGGCTGATGGCAACTCTGGCTGCAAAGTATAGGAGTCTCTGTAGGCCTCTGTAGGAGGCTATAGTTTTGGGCTGACTTCTTGCTCTGAGCCAGCAAATCAAACCGATATAGTTTAATCTTAATAACAGGTTGGGGTGCTTACAGAGATATTTGTAGCCAGAACTGACTGGACTGTCAACAGCTAACTAACTAGGTTATACTAACTGGCTGGTTGACCAGGCTGCACCCAGTTGGGCTCGATTTTGTTTTCCTCCAAAAGCTGTCCAATCTTGTTGAAGTTCCCAGACCTGCCCTGGTTTTAGAGATGTCTGAATTACACATTGTTTTGCTGGACTCAATGGCATCAACTTTAATTGGCCTAAGGATTTCTCTCCTAATCCCTACCCTGCTGCAGTGGAGACACTGCAGGGGAATTGCCTACCCTTACTGTGAAAGGTGAATTTTAAGGTTGCCGTGGATATCTGAGAGGTGAAAACCAAGCCCTAAACTCCACACTTTTCTCCCAATACAAATACACCTATGATAAAGTTCACTTACAGATTAGGCACAGTAAGAGGCCAGCAATCATAAAATACAATCATCGTAATTGTGTCCTGTGATAAATGTAGCCAATCACTTAGGAGTTGTTCCTGGAATTTTATGCCATATTTCTGGGCCATGGATAAGGGAAATCATGGCTGGGCTAGGGTACTGCAGCAGCTGAGCTCAGGCATTGCCTGGGAGCAGCAGAAGGAAAGGAGGGCATTTTGAGTGGTGGGTGGACAGCCAGCACTGCTGGTCAACTCTTCTCCCTGAAGCAGGTGACCTGAGGGGTGTATTTCTGAGGCTATCCTATGTGGTGGGAGTGTGTGTGTGTGTGTGTGTGTGTGTGTGTGAGAGAGAGAGAGAGAGAGAGAGAGAGAGAGAGAGAGAGAGAGAGAGAGATAATAGTGCAGACCTGGATATCAAGCTTAATGTGGGAAGTACCAATGTCAGGGCTGGAAGGGACAAGTGTGACTTTGTTTGTGGGAATCAGGAGCACTGTCCGCTGTGGTTTTCAAGTATTCCTTTGAACAGAGTTTTCTAGTATGGGGTCCTGCAAAGGGTCACATAGTCAGTATCAGGCTTTGTGGGATATAGAGCCTGTCACACCTATGATGACGTCTATGCTTCAGTGAATGATTTTGAAACCAGCTAGCAGGTTGGTTTTGACCTGTTCAGCAATGGTTTGCTGAAGCCCATTCTAGGGCATCAGGGCGGCAAAACTTCATGTTCTTGCCCTGGTATTCTCCTTCAATAGCTTTGCATAGTTCTGTATTACAATGGCTGGTCTTGCTGGACCGATCCTGATTGTTCTGATTGTCTCTCTAGGAGGCTAACAGACCCGTAGGAAGGTGTGCTGAACTTAGCATTTTGATAGCTGTTCCACCCCCATCCACTGCCTGTGCTATTTCTGCTGCCTCTCCTTTCTCCCTAGGGTATTCCATTCCTCGAGAAAACAGTTCCTTAGCAGATGGGACCACACATGCATGGAAGGAGGAGCAAATGTTAATGTTTGCTTGGAAGGGAATCTGCTGTTGAGGCTCCCTGATGGGACACTGTGTTATTTGAACAAGCCCTTCCTTAGTGTGACTCTACTCTGTCCCAATGATACTGGTAGGGATTAAACCAATGTAGAAATATTTGTGTTTTTCTTGTTTCGAGGTCAATGAGTACTCCTGCCTCAGCTAAACTAAGGATTGTGGGAAAAAATGTGTATTATGGTGCATACCTGTACTCCTTACTTTATGTCTGAAGCCAGGAAATCTCAAGTTCAAGGATAACCTGGACAATGTAGTGAGACCCTTCCCACATCTCAGGGAAAGTTGTGGAAAAGGTAATATTTAGATTGTACAATGAGATCCAGCTGCCACCCCATATTTCCTACAGTGTAACTTAATAGACCTTACACACGTAGCTCTCCCCTATCAAATCGTGAGTGATTTGATAGTTTTGCCTCTAGGCTCTGTGATAAATGGATACTGAATATCTGAAATGAAGTTCCGGACATGCAGTTTTTGCTAAAGAATATTTGTATGGTGTGAAGCTGATGTGGGATTCCACTCTGTATGCTATGAATACATTTTATTACTATTGGTTAATAAAGAAGTTGTTTCAGTTAATGGCTTAGCAGAGTAAAGCCAGGTGGGAAATCTGAACAGAGATAGAGATAGAAAGAGAGAGTAGGTGGAGTCACATAGATGCCATGTAGCTGCTGAAGGAGAAACATGCTGCTGGAACCTTACTGGTAGGCCACATCCTTGTGGTAAAATATAAAATAATAGAAATGGGTTAATTTAAGATGTAAGAACTAGCTAAGACTATGTGTGAGCCATTGCCCAAACAGTGTTGTAATTAATATAGTTTCTGTGTGATTATTCAGGTCTGGGAAACAAACACGCAGTCTCTTTTTACATAAAGTTGCCTTATGGTGTCTTCAAAGTACAACCCAAACATTTGTGTTGTTCTGAAGCTTAGTGTTTTAGTCAGCGTGACACAAGTCATGGTCATCTGGAAAGAGGGAATCTCAGTTGAGAAAATGCCTGAATCAGATCGGCCTGTGAGTCTACAAGTCTTCAAGGGCATTTTCTTCATTACTGATTGATGTGGGAGAGGGTCTGCTTTACTTTGGGTGGTTTGGGTGGCCCTAAGTCATATAAGAAAGCAAACTGAGCAAGCCAGTATACAGGTGTTCCTCCAGGACCTCTGCTTCAGTTCCTGCCTCCAGGTTCCTGCCCTGCTTGAGTTCCTGCCTTGGCTTCCATTCATGATGGATGGTGACTAGGACACGTAAGTCAAACAAACCATTTCTTCCTCAAGTTGCTTGTGGTTACTATTTTTTTTTTTCACAGCAAAAAATAAACTAGAATAGGGTCTCTCTCAGTATGCTTCAATTAAGATTGAGCAAGTTGGGTGTTTGTGCCAGTAATGAAGGGATGGTTGGAGCTTTGCGAGGCACATGCTATCTTCAGCTAATTCCAGTCTTTTCTCTAAGGTATATAAACAGAGCTATTCTCATCATGGGCTGTGGCTTGGAGTCATTTTGCCTCTTCTTTCTTTTCTTTATTTTTGAGATTACAATTATAATATTCCTCCTTTTCCTTTCCTCCCTCCAGAACCTCCCATATACCCCACCTAGCTCTCTTTCAAATTCATGGCCTCTTGTTTCATTAACTGTTGTTACATGCATATATGTATATACATATATGTGCCTAAATACAGCCTGCTCAGCCTGTATGTCACTTGTATGCATGTTTCCAGGGCTGGCCATTTGTTATTGCATAACCAGTTGGTGTGCTCTTCCCTGGGGAAAACTATGTCTCCCACTCTTGGCGTTCCTTAGTTGCCTGTAGTTCTTTGTGTACGGGTGAGGCCTCATGGACTTTGCCCATTCTCTTTGGCATGTCTATTGTTGTCCTTTTTCAGCTCAAGTGTCAACAGTCATGTTGATGAAACTCTATGGGTGTAGCTTCTGACATTGATAGGAGAAAATCTCACAGCAGACACCCTGATCCTCTTGCTCTTCCGCTCTTCCTGCTCCTCTACCTCAATGTTTTCTGGGCCTTAGGTGTAGGAATTGTTTTTATAGATATCTGTTCTTTCTTAATCTGGCCCTTGAAGGATGATTAAAGTGAATTTTCCTTCCGCAATCAATGTGATGACTTACTATTTTAGCATTCTGGAGGTAGAAGATGTTCAAGGCAGTGTATGTTATGTATGCTTTGAATTTTAAAAATAGATTTGTATATTTTAATTCTATGCATATTAGTATTTTGATTGCCTTTATGAATGAACATCGAATGTTTGCCTGGTGCTGGCAGAGGCTAGAAGAAAGTGTTTTATCCCCTGGAACTGGAGTTGCAGACAGTTGTACCAAACTTGTTTTCTCTGCAAGGGCAACATGCACTGTTAACCAGTGAGTCATCTCTCCAACTCCACACTTTTAATGATGAAGACATTTAAAAATCTTTCAGCAATTTTCAAGTGTCCAACATATTGTAATGACCTGTGGTCATTGTGATGTACACTAAATCTCTTGAACTTACTCTGTCTAACTGGCAACTTCATGTCCTGATCTCCTGCCCCCATAACTACCGTTCTACCCTCTGCTTCTGTGAACTTGACTTTTTTAGATTCTACACACAAGTGAGATCATGAGGTAATTGTCTTTCTGTACCTGGATTATCTCACTTAATATAATGTTCCCTGGGTTTATCTGTGTTGTCACCAATGATAGGATGTTCTTTAAGGACAGAGAAGATTGCCTTGTCTTATGTAAGTACATAGGTATGTATGTATGGACCTGATTTCCTTGCCTGTTCATTTTCTGGTGGGCACAGGTTGATTCTTGATCTTGGATATTGTGGGTAGTATTGCAGTGAACCTGGGAGAATGGGTGTCTGCCTACAAATACTGATTCCAAGTAGTTAGGACGTCGCTGGGTCACAGGGCCACATGCTGCCTCTTCACATGGTTGCTCCTGCACATACATGCACTCCTGGTGTTTCTTTGCCTGAATGGCTTCCTGCAAAGACATCAATCTTGTTGGGTGAGAATCTGCCCTTAGGAACTCATTTTACCTGAATCACACCTTGCAAGGCCCATGTCCAAACACACAGATCCAGGGCTTTAGTGGAGGTTCCCTTACCCTTTTTCTTTTCTTTTTCTTTTTGAGACAGGGTCTCTCTGTGTGGTCCTGGCTGTCCTTGTACTCACTGTGTACATCAGGCTGCTGATCCTCTTGCCTTTGCCTCGCCAGTGCTGGGATTAAAGGCCTGTGCCACCGTGCCTGGCTTTTCCTTCCCTTCCCTTCCCTTTCTTGTCCTTTCCTTTCCTTTCTTCTTCCTTTTTCTCTTCCTTTTCTGATGCAAGGTCTCATTATTTTGTTGAGGTTGCAGCTTGTGATCCCCCGCCTAGCCTCCCCAATTCTGTGATTACAGGCATGCTGCACCACCACCCCAAGACAATGCAGGAACGTTGAGACAGAGAGGCACACAATCCAGCCGGTGGAGGCATCCTACAGAAAATCTCTGAAGTATGAGTCTCCTCTCTACACTGCCAGGGTTATAAGAAGCTCAGTACTGCTTGGTAACAGAGATACAGAAGCAGACCATAGGGTTGGCTTTGCAAGGTAAAGATGTGCTTGGAGCTACCAAAACTGGATCTGGCAAGACTTTGGCTTTTCTCGATCCAGTAAGAACATTTATTTTGGATCAGAGCCTCTATTATATAATTTTATGCCATTCTGTACCTACAAGGAAACAGATAGTTAAGTAAACAGTTGTTTCACATTGGCGCTCCTGGCCAGACAGGAGCCACATCTCTCCCTTCTCTTCCTGCTCTCAGCCTTTAGCTCCCACCACAGCCTTGCCCATGGAAGCACTCAGTAACTTATTACAGTGATGAGCCAGTCTGCTTTATAAACTGCTGCATTCTGAAGGAGGCGGATCTCCCACTGTGGCAGTTTAGAGTGGTCCTGCTCTGTCTTTGTGCTTTGCTGGTTTCATTTGATAATTCCCAGGAGACCTGGTGGGGAAAGCTGTTTCTGCTTCCACCCTTGCAAGCCTGCCAGTGGTTTTTATTTTCCCCACCTGTCTAGGGGAAAGCAGAAAGATGCTCACTTCAAGGGGGCTTGGGTGTTTGTTGAGCATTGACCCTGTTCTTTGTAACAGCAGGGTAGTAGAGACGCTTAGGAACTTCCCTCTTAGTTACTTCTTTGGTCTTAGGGATCCCACAATATCCCTGAAGACTGAAAAATCTTGTCCCAGGTACTACTAAACTAATTTTCTCTTTAATTCTACTTTTAAAAAAAGCAATGCCAAACTGGGCGGTAGTGGCTCACGCCTTTAATCCCAGGGCTTGGGAGGCAGACGCAGGCGGATCTCTGTGAGTTCGAGGCCAGCCTGGTCTACAGAGTCAGTTCCAGGACAGCCAGAGCTGTTTTACAGAGAAACCCTGTCTCAAAAAAAGAAAAAAAAAGAAAAAAAAGGAAAAAACCAAAAAACAAACAAACAAAAGCAATGCCAATGTAATTGTTTTAAATTACATTTTTGTGGCAGTGTAGGGACATGTATGTCATGGTGTGTGCGTAGCAGTCAGGATAACTTGAAGGAGTTGGTTCTCTCCTTGAATCCATGTAGATCCCGGGGACCATAGAACTCGTAGTCTTCTCACTTTGACCCCTGAAAGTTGGGGTTACAGGTGTGCCCCACCATACCCAGTCCCATCAAAGCTTTTTTTTTTAAACATTTTCATGGATACTCTGAGTCCCTAAAGCAGTAGCAGTTGGATATAGTATGGAATATGTGCCTAAATTATGAGGGCACAAGATCACTGTCTTCAGTAGCATGCCGGACTGATGGGGAAACAGTTTAGCAAATACACTAACATTTAACAAAATGCCCTTCTGCTTAAAATCATCCCAGCCAATGCAATTTTGTATTCCTGTTACTAAAAATTGGAGATTAAAGTATGTGTGTTTCGGAGATGCAAATGGATGGGGAAAATGTGTTTTGATATGAAAACTAGAAGTGTAGGTATGTCTGGCGTGAGTTAAAACAGATTAGAGGCATAATGGGCTTATTGAGAAAATGCCTTCCAGTGAATTGAAGTTGGATTTTGTAAAGATGTCAGGATGGATTCAAGTCCGCTATTGTTTGTCTATTTATTCTTGCTATGAAATGTTAGTCTAAAAAGAAGCAGTTATAAAAAATGAGCTGTGTTATCCTGTTTGAAAGTCTTTACAGAACCTACGGATATGCAGGCTACTCTGATCATGTAGAACAGATAGGTCTAAGATTTCAAGAGAGCCCAAGGCTGAACTCCATTTCCTCTAGTGACCTTCATTGATAAACCTAGAGGTAGATTTAACTTTTATTATTATTATTTGGATATGGTGTCCTCTGTGGAGGTCAGAAGACAGCTCTATGGTATCAATCATTTCCTTCTACCTTTATGTGGGTTCTGGGAATCGAACTCAGGTCACCAGACTTGCATGGCAAATACTTTTTCCACTGAGTCACTGCTCTGGCCCTTGCATAGATTTTGCTACACGAATCTGGGGATACAATAGGTAGAGATGCGTGAAGGTATAATTTCTTCCTTGGTTTACTCCTGAGGGGGCTTCGATCTTTTATAGTTTGCAGAGATAGTTACTAAAACTTTGTTCCAACTAAACAATGTAAAGACTATCGAGGTCAGCCAGACAGTTGCTCAGCAATACTTATATCCCTACTCCAGCTGCTATGGATAAGGGAACTGGTTATCTGCAGATCATAAGATTTTACAAAAATTGGAGACAAAGGCTTATTTTATATTGCACATGACTTGAAAGCTAATCTTATAACTTGTGAAAATGTGGCTTTAAGAAAAGCATTTGAGAGGGCTGGTGCAGAGTAGCGTAATTTATACAACTGCAGGTTGTGCAGCAGTTACTGCAGTCACAGGAAGTGTTACCTATCAGCTGGCTGGAGTTCGTTTGTTAGCCAGGAGCTGTGAGTGGGCAAAGAGAGGCTCTCCCATAGCTGGCCCGGGAGGACAGTAATCCGTCTTCAGGATTGACGGATTGACAGTAGCGAGCAGCAGGCTGGAGCTGCGGTGGTAGCTGGTGGCGCCCTCTAGTGTTAGGCTCTTGTGCATGCTTTACTAATGGGGATCGGTAGCTAAAGTGTTAGCTTGTTGCAGGCCTAGGCTACTAGAACTCTTAGTTGGGCAAGTGTCGCACCTGTTGTGTGGGCCTAGGAAGTCAGGATTCCCGACTGTCAGCAGCTTGAGAGTCACCTTTTAGGAAGGCCTGGTTATGGGTATTCCTTTGCCCTTGATGGTGCCCAGGGTCACAGCTGGTTCTCAGTACTGGAGTTATCTGAGACCCTTGTTCTAAATGTTTTACATCTTTCTGGAGCTCTTCTTACTGACCAGGGTCTCACATTTTTTCTCTCTGGCTCTTTACCATCTTCCATTCTTCTCCAGTCTCAGATCACTGCCCTTTCTGCTTCGGTCGTCATCTTGTTCCTGCCTGTTTGGAACTGTCTGGCCACTTCTTGCATGACTGTCTGAAGCGGCAGGCTACCCCTTTCTGCTTTTGCAGCTCAACCTGCCAGCTGCTCTGCTCTGATTCTTCAACCACCTAGCTGCCCCACACCACTCAGCTGTTGCTGCCGCTGCCACTGCATTGCCTCTGTCACCTGCTGCTCTGTTGCCTGTTTCGTCTTCCTTTGTTACCAGCTGAGGCAGTTTGAATGTAATTGGCTCCCATAAGTTCATAGGGACTGGCGCTAATAGGAGGTGTGGCTTGGTTGGAGTAGGCGTGGCCTTGTTGGAGGCAGTGTGTCACTGTGGGAGTGGGTTTTGAGATCTCATATATGCTCAAGCCATACCCAGTGTCTCAGTTCGCTTTCTGTTGCTTGCAAGATGTAGGACTCTCAACTACTTCTCCAGCACCATGTCTGTTTGCACGCCTCCATGTTCCACCATGGTGATAATGGACTAAACCTCTGATAATGTAAGCCACTCCATTAAATGTTGTCCTTTATAAGAGTTGCCGCGGTCATGGCGTCTCTTCACAGCAATGAAACCCTAAGACACCAGTTCAGTGCACTCTACTAAAAGTGGTCAAGAAATGGCCACTCAAGAAAAGCCTTTTATTGGGTCTAATGTCACAAAACCAGGGGAGGCAGCACAGGAGGGTGTCTACCAGGTGACTAAGGAGGCGAGCTGAAAAGCTGATGTAAAGAGAGGGAGTGTTTATACCAACCACAGCACACTGCGTAAACATGAGCCTTGTGTTTGCACCAATCATATCAATGTTCTTTCAGCATCACTCACAGAGTTTCCTTGTTGAGCAATGGGGCAGTGCTCTCTCTGATGGAGTGGAAATGGTAGGTAGCATCGTTTAGAGTTCACTAAGCCGTGTGATAGTTAAAAGTCCAGTACAAACGGTTTCAAGTCAGTCCTGAATAGAGCCACACTTTCAGGAGGCAGAGCAAGCGGCTGCGACAGGCACACCCTTTCCTTAAGGGATCAGCGGAGTGCTCAGCACGGCCAGGTAGTTCTGCTGTTTGACTGACAGTTGTTTTGCTCTGGGCCGTTGGGCAACTAGGGACAGTCCAAGAGCTGTTGCTTAGGGAGTCATGTCACCTTATTCCCCGATATCTTTCCTCATTTACAGGAAAGTGAACACCAAGAGGGCTCGCAGTAAGAGCATAAAGAAATCAACACTGAGTGATTTTTAATGATGTTGACAGTGCTTGAACATTGGTAGACCTGCCCAGTGTCCCAGGGAGGAGAGACTGGTCCCCGGGTTTGTCTGAGACATATTATAAAGGAGATAGTGTCAGGAACTTTGGGTGATGTTCCTGTGGACTTTCTCCTCTCATAACTTCCTGTTGGTTAATACACCACAAGAAATCAAAACACAGAATATTTTAATCTGTTACAGAGTATTTGTATTCAAATTGTGAAGGGCATGAAAATTTTAACAAGTTTAGATTTTCCTGAAGTCATTCACCAGAATATACTAGGGAAATTATACTAGCATATCTTCTTATACTGACATGTGTGGACAAATATCCAACTTTTTTTTTCAAACGAAAAAAGAAACATTGTTTCTGGGTCATAGTGACTTGTTATGCTTCTCAATGAGGGGAATTTCACGCTGGAGATATCTGAGTATGCTGTCAGCCAGTAGAGATGTAGTATTACATCTAATGTTATTTTTGAGACAGACATCCTAAAATGTCCCTTTTTAATCTTTCTCTCTGTGTGTACATGTGTATGTGTGTGGAGTGTACATGCGTTTGTGTATGTAGAGGCTGGAAGACAACCGTGGGCATTGTTCCTCACAAACACTGTCTGCCTTGTTTTGAGACAAAGGCCTCAGCTTGCTGAGTCGGCTAAGCTGGCTGGCCAGTGAGCCCCAGGGGTTTGCCTGTCTTTGCCCTCCTCAGTGCTGGGATAACAAATGTGTTCCAATGTATCTGGTTTGTTTTTTTTTTCCTTATGTGGGTTATGGGGGATTGAACTCAGGTCCTTGTGTTTATAAGGCAAGTACTTTATTGGCTGAGCCATCTCCCTAGCTCTCTATGAATAAATGTCTGTGCATCACATGCAAGCCTGGGAGAATCCTTTCCACTTTACTTGGTGGATGTCAGCGCCTTTGGTGTTTAGAATTTACTGGGCATTTATAGGAGAACGTGCTTATTTCAGAATACAAGTTTTACAGAAATCACACTCACTTTTACATCTTTTTGGAGGGGGTTGTATATAGTAATGGGTTTCATCATGGCAGAAATTCTTGCAATTAATAAAATTTGGGAACACTTCAGTTAGTAACTTAAAATGGTAAGAACAGTTCCCCCTCCCCCAATTCTTTTGAGGAATTTCATGAATAAAACTGTCAATAGACTATAAACTCTAAACTACGTTTTTCTTTTTCTGCTCCACATATGAATTTTTGTACTTAATGAGCTTTATTTTCCTAAGCACACTTTGTGCGTGTATGTGTGTGTGTGTGTATAGAAACACGCACTGTTTCTATCCATAGGTACCACATCCATCTATGTGTTCACACCCAGGTTCAGCACCTGTGTGGGACATCCTGCCTGCTCCACCCAGGGATCTCCATCCTCATTCTATTGGCTTCCTGTCATGAAATTTCTGTGATCACGAGAAGCATAAGTTATTCACTCTGTCTCTTTGGGGGTCCATACTCACACAATCGGGCTTTCTGTTCTTTCCCCATGAGTGGCACCGAGTAAATAGATTACAATTGATTTGCATTAAAGCTCAGTCTGCCTGGTGAAATATCTGTGGAATTTGCATTGTATTGTTTCATAATAATTATAGAGCCCAGAAGAGCCTGTAAAATCACCAGAGAACTTAAAGATAGGAAAAAAAAGAGAGAAGTCTTGTTTCTTTCAAATTTTGGAAAGTCAAAACTGTAAGTCCTTTAAGTACAAAAAAAAAATCAATGAAGTCCATCTTTTCACCCCAAATTCTTAATTTTATTTTAAAAATCACTAAATTTAATGTACTTATATTTTAGTTCCATAAAGTTACCATGTTGGGGCTGGGGAGATGACTCAGTGGTACTTGCTGTTCAAGCTTGGTGACCTGAATTCCATCTCCTGAACACAGATAAAGGTGGAAAAACAGAGCCAATGCCACAAAATTGTCCTTTGACCTCCACACACACAGTGACATGCGCACAATAATGAAATAAATAAGTACAAAATTAAAAGTCACTGTATTAATATACAATTTGTTGTAACATGAGGGGCCTGGTTGGTTTCTGTCCTCCCACCAGGTCCCACAGTCATTAGGTCTCAAAGAAATCACACAGAGAGGTCTATATTAATGATAACTGACTGGCCCATTAGCTCAGGCTTCTTATTAGCTCTTATAACTTATATTAACCCATTATTCTTATCTATGTTAGCCACATGGCTTGGTACGTTTTTCAGAGGGGCAGGTCACATCTTGCTTCTTCGGTGGTCTGGGCTAGAGTGCAGAAAGAGCTTCCTTCTTCCCAGAAAACTCCTGTTCTTCTGGCCCCATCTTTACTTCCTGTCTGGTTGTCCTACCTATACTTGCTGCCTGGCCAATCAGCATTTATTTAGAACATGATTGACAGAATACAGATAATTCTCCTGCACCACTTACCACTTTTTTTTTTTAAACAAAGGAAAATATCTATAGTCTATTTTTTGGGAATGTGGGCGTAGTATTCCAGGCTACTTCCAGCTGGTTGGGGGCACTGATAATCTTATGGGGACCTAAAGAAAATTTATTATTATGATCAAGTCCTGACTGGAGTATCCTGTGAGTCACGATCACCTCAGGCAGCAGTCTTGAATCTGTTCTGGATGTAGAACTCAGACATCTGGGCCATCTGTTCCTACTGGAGATTTCTCAGGTGGTCTTCCTTGACCAAACCTGATTTTTCTTAACTCAGAATGAATCTACAGTCTCTCATTTCCTGTGGAAATGAAAGCAAAATCTCTTCTCCAAAGTTAACATACCTTTTGACTTCAATTTTGAAGTCAAGGTATTTTCAAAATACCTATCTTGGATTAATTCAGCAGCATTTATAAGCAAATATCTGTATACAATATTCTGTCTGTGTGTATGCCTGAAGGCCAGAAGAGGGCACCAGACCTCATTACAGATGGTTGTGAGCCACCATGTGGTTGCTGGGAATTGAATTCAGGACCTTTGGAAGAGCCGGCAATGCTCTTAACCGCTGAGCCATCTCTCCAGCCCTATAAGCAAATATCTTTTAGCAGCTGTTTCTCCTTCCTCAGCATTCAAACAATTCAAAGAGAGTATAATAGCATACAGTATCAAGATTCTCTGTGTATTTTCCATCTTTATGCGGCTTTATTTTAATCTCTATTTCTTTAATTTTTACTTTTAACTTTTTGCTTTTTGAGACAGATTCTTTGTGTATCTTTGTCCTGGAACTCCCTCTGTGAACCAGGCTATCCTTGAACTCACAGAGATCCGCCTGTCTCTGCCTCCCCAGTGCTGGGATTAAAGGTATGTACTACCACACCTTGAACTCACAGAGATCTGTCTGCCTCTGCCTCCCAAGCTTTGGGATTAAAGGTGTGTGATACCACACCTTGAAGTCACAGAGCTCAATATACCTCTGCCTCCCAAGTGTTGGTGTAATCCCCCTGCTTTTTATTATAAAAAGAGCTGGGAATGTAATGTTCTGTCCTGTCTCTTTAAGAGACAAGCCACGCCCACTCCATTCCAGCTTCCAGCCTCAGACTTTCTCTCTCTCTCTCTCTGTCCCGCTCTCTTGGAGAGGCAGCTGTCCCTTCTTCTCCTCTCTCCCCATCTTTCTCTTTTCTCTCTCTCTTCTCTCTTTTTCTTTCTCTCTCTCTTTCTCTTCTCTCCCCCTCTTCCATTCTCCCTTTCCCCTAATAAATGTTTAACTTTACTCTACATGGTGTCTCTCTCGCTCCTGCCCCCTGCTGCCGCAGCCACATGTCACCCTGCCTGGGGCTCGGGGACTGGCAGCCATCTTTGCCTGGAACTGGTTGCTCTCAGCCCATCCCCCCACCACTGCTGCCGCATGGCTGGTCTTGGGGACCCGCAGCAAGCTGCTAGGGTCCTGTAAAGAAAAGAATAACAGTTGGGATTAAAGGTGTGTACCATCACACCCAACTACTTTCTTTCTTTCTTTTTTACTTTAAGAACTTTAACCTTTAGCCTGCATATATTTTTAACACACTGTAAACCATTTAGAGGTTTTCTTCATCTTTGAATCTCTCTTTACTGTTTATCGCTCTTTTTCTGACCACATGAGTCTTTAATTTACCAAGCAATATGGGTAGGATTAAAGCTGTGGCTTTGACAGCTGGATCCAGCCATTTCTTAGCTTTGTGAGATTCCAGGCTCATGGTGGAGGTACCAGCTGGAGCCATGTTTATTGCCACAACTCTATGGCATTTCAAGGTCCCTGCCAGCAAGCAAGCTGCAGCATTCTGCTCACAAACCACACTCAAATGCTCCGTAGTCAGACCACCTGCCTGAAAGAGTCAGAGTTTGCCCTGGCAGGACGGCCCAGAAAGCCGGCATTTTAAAACAGCACAGCTTTTTCCTGCTACAGATAAAACCCAAAAAGCATGCAGTCAGCTTTTTGTCAACACCATTTAAGTGTTTTGTGGCAGGACCTCTTAAAGAGCTGCAGGGTTTTGCAGCTAAAGCTGAGTCAGGAAGCCTCTCTTAGGTGAGTGCGTTTGCTTGCCTCTAGCAATCAGAGCAGACGCGAGAAATTGCTGCTACCAAGAAAACATGCTTTACTCTATTCTTTCCCAAGCTTTCTCAGGCTTTCTGTGGATGCAGTTATCCACGTGGGCACCATTCTGTAACAGAAGGGGTGGCTTGTCAGGGTTTCTGTCCTGCCCAGTTCCTGCAGCCAGTAAGGTCCCAGTGAAAATCACAGAGGTCTCCATAAGATTATAAACTGATTGGCCCATTAGCTCAGGCTTTGTATTAGCTGTTATAACTTATATCAGCCCACCATACCAGTATATGTTAGCCACATGGCTCAGTACCTTTGTCAGTGGGGCAGGTCCCATCTTGCTTCTTAGGTGGTTGAGGAGGACTGGGAAAGAACTTCCTTCTTCCCAGAATACTCCTGTTCTCATTGCCCCACCTCTACTTCCTGTCTGGTTTTCCCTCCTATACTTCCTGCCTGGCTAATGGCCAATCAGCGTTTATTTAAAACATGATTGACAGAATACAGACAATTCTCCCACATCAATTTGTCATGGCAGTATTAGAATGGAATTAGAGAGAATGTTTTTAGCAGTTGGTATATGAGGTGAGAAGACATGGAAGGAATTGAATTTTCAATCACTTTGTTCTATGGTCTTCATTAATTATAACAAAATTTGAATACATATGGGGTTTAATGTAATACACATTGCTCCACCCAATGATGATCTTTGTCCTTCTTCTCCTGTCTTCTCATCTCTTGCTTTCTAAATCATAGTTCATCTAAATAACAGACACCAAGCCTGCTCCTGCTCATTCATGAGACTGGCAACCATCACTAGATTTTCATTTTTCCAATATTTTGCTGCTCTTTGGCCCCATGATTCCTCCACCCTACACCCTCCATTGCTCTTTGACTGTATAGTTTTGAATTTTTTTCGGTCTTAGTCAGTGTTCTGTTGCTGTGAAGAGACACCATGACCAAGGCAATTCTTGAAAAACATTTAAACGTGTCTGGCTTATAGTTTTAAAGGCTTAGTCCATAATACTCATGGCAGGGAGCATGGCAGCACACAAGCAAATATGGTATCTGAGGGTTCTACATCTGGATCTAAAGACAGCAGAAAGAGAGAAGAAACCCTGGGGCTGGCTTGAGCTTTGAAACACTAAAGCCTAACCCCAAGACACACTTCCTTCAACAAGACCACACCTACTCCAAAAGGCCACACCTCCTAATTCCTCTTAAGTAGTGCCACTCCTTGGTGAGCAAACATTCAAATCTATGAGCAAATGGGACCATTGTTATTCAAACCATCATACTTTTGGACCTAAAGTAGTTTAGATCAAGAAAACACACTGAAAATTTATTCTTTGTGAATTTTATGCATGCATACAGTATATTTTAGTCATTTCCACCCCTCATTTTACCAATCTTCCTAGGCCCTTTCCCCCACTTTCCCTTCCACCTCACGCCCTTTCTTTTTCTTATGTAGCTGAGTCCAGTTAATAATGCACATATGAGCTTGGGTGTAGGGCCATCTGGAGGGTGTGGGTAACCAATCAGAAACCACTCCCCTGAAGAAAACTGACTCTGCCACCTCTAGCAGCCACCAGTGGGTGGCTTGTGAGACCCTGCTCTGTTTGTGCTGGAATGTTGGCTATCTTCATCTTGCACAGGCAACCCCAGCTGCTGTGAGTTCCTGAAGGCAAATGGTCCTGCCATGTCCTGAAGACAGTTTCTCAGGCATCTGTATTGCCTTCCATCTCTGACATTTTAAAACCAAAGTTTCTTTACAAACTTTAAAAGATGAGAAAAACCTCTAAATGGTTTACAGTGTGTTAAAAATATATGCAAGAAAAAGATCAAAGTTGTTAAAATAAAAAAGAAAGAAAGAGGAGTAGTTGGGTGTGGTGGTACACACCTTTAATCCCAAAGCTTGGGAGGCAGAGGCAGACAGATTTCTGTGAGTTCAAGGTGTTGGTATTTGGCTGCCCATGAAGCCCCACCCCTGGGTCAAAAAGGCAGCCTCTTGGGGGTGTGACCCATGCTCGCGTATGCGTGGCTAGCCTCACCCCTGTGAGCATGTGCGAAAGCCTGGGTCGCCTGCCATTTGCGTCACCAGCGTCTGACGCACCTACGCGAGCCGTCTGCGCATGAGCAGCGCGGCCTTTAAAAGTCAGAGGCGCCATTCCCACACCCTCTTTCTCCTCCCCCCTCTCCTCACGTTTCCTCAGGCCCGTGAGCACACCCCCTCTAATAAATCTTCTTGCGTGGGTTCGTTCGTGTCTCGTGTCTTTCCACGCGCCAAAAAAAGTACAACACAAGGTGTGGTAGCGCACACCTTTAATCCCAGCACTGGGGAGGCAGAGACAGGCAGATCTCTGTGAGTTCAAGGACAGCCTGGTCTACAGAGTGAGTTCCAGGACAAAGATACACAGAAACCCTGTCTCAAAAAGCCAAAAATTAAAAATAAAAGAAATAGAGATTAAAATAAAGCCGCATAAAGATGGAAAACGCATGGAGAATCTGTATACTGTATGTTATTATGTTCTCTTTGAATTGTTTGAATGCTGAGGAAGGAGCAACAGCTGCTAAAAGATATTTGTTTATGAATGCTGCTGAATTAATCCAAGATAGGTATTTTGAAAATACCTTGACTTCAAAATTGAAGTCAAAAGGTATGTTACTTTGGAGAAGAGGTTTTGCTTTTGTTTTGACAGGGAAGGTAAGAGGGTGGTGACCCAGGGGAAGCCACCCCTCCTCTTGCTCTCTCTGCTTTTTTTATGCTCTAATCCTTTCCTGACCTTAGTAAAACTGTCTCTAACTATTCCAGTGTGATCAGTATAGAAACAACATTTTTCTTTTAAGGCAGTGCAAAGGGATCAAAATCTAAAATTTTTAACATATGCATTAAACCCAAACATTTTACAGGGTGTGTCAAACTTTTCCCAACATCTATAAGCAGTTACAAATACCATTAGGTCAATTCCAGTAAAAGTACAATGACAGACATTGTTATTAAATACCTCCAGTCTCTGAGCAACAGTCAAACCCCCAGTCTACCCCCTTCTTAAGTGAATATTTTAATCAAAATGAGTTCTGTGTCCCAAAGATTAAAACAGTCAGATGTTTAGTTAGTCTGCATCTCAGCTCAGAAGCAAACAGGATTCAAACTGCAGAAAATTGTAGTTGCCATGGTCAGATCATTTCAGCAGGGCATCTGTGTCTGCGTCCCAGGTCTGGAAGCAGCTCAGCATTTGTGCTTCAGGGTAGGTGGGATTTCTGGGTGAGGTGAGCTGGATTTAGCTACCTGAAGCACACTTGGCAATTATCTCAGCGGGGTCTCTTTGTGCAGACTCTCTGGAGGCAGAATGACACCCTGCAGTGTAGAGTGGCTTAGCGGGTCCTGCAATCAGGCCCTCCTCTCCATGGGGGCAGGGAAGACTGGATCAAGAATTTCTCTCCAACTCCTTTCTCGAACTCCTTTATGGGGTGTTTGCAGCTACGACATCATCAGGTCCAGCTTTATTTTCTTTCTGTGAAAAAAGCACAAAACACATCCTTGACCCCAAATATATATAGGTCGGGTCTTTTTATAATGCATTGCAAGGGCTTTTTTACCTTGCCTTAGTAAAAGTCACTTTGGTGCCATCATGTCAGATCTGTTTGCATCAGGATCTGTTTAAAACTTTTATAAGTTGTTTTCAAGGAGCCATGGTGTGCTCCACAATTTCTTTTTATTATTAACCATATATGCAGTTCTTTCATTGGAAGAGCCATTTGTAAGATTTAGTATAAAATCCTTTTAGCTATAATATTAGCAAAATATAGTTGTGTGAATTGCAGCAAGGATCATCTGGAAAAAGATTGTTAGTCTGGCCTTTGAACTGAGCAAACACAATTGTCCAGGAATCAATCTTAAAATTATCAATTGATCTATTGTTTAGTATAAGAAACATTAATCATAGTCAATATTCTCTCAAACCATCTCCTAGATTTCATCCTGTTCTTTTGTATCAGACAGGCTACTGCTCTAAATTAAGAGTTTAATATCTTAACTGGCAAAACTGGGAATGATTGTTTGTAATGTTGTATGTTGAATGTTGTAATGATTGTTCTGTCTTTTTAAGAGACAAGCCACACCCACTTCCTTCCTGCCTGCAGCCTCAGACCCCCATTCTCTCTCTCTCTCTCTGTCCCCCCTCTCAGAGAGGCAGCTGCCCCTTTCTCCTCTCTCCCCCTCTCTTTCTCTTTCTCTCTCTTCTCTCTCTTTCCCTCTCTCCTCTTCTCCCCTTCTCCCTTTCCCCTCCATAATCCACCTAATAAATGTTCAACTTTACTCTATATGGCGTA